>JAGMVL010000423.1:1200000-1800000 GCA_019202695.1 Populus x sibirica
CGTTAACTTCAGGGCCCGTGGGATTAGTCGAGGTGCGCGCAAGCCGGCCCGGATATCCACGTTAAACTAAAAAAAAAAAAAAAAAGGTTAGAATTGGTATCACTCTACTTTTATTTTTGATAGCTAACATTTTCTTGCATGTTTTCCAACATTACATAGAAGCACCTGATTTTCTCTATGTTATTATTAGCTATAATATAGTAGTTGTTTTTTTTTTTAAAATCCTTGGGTGGTACATACTAACGAGTCTCGTAAGCATTGTCCTAAAAAAAAGTCCTATTCACAATAATTATATACACAAAACCACACCAACAAGTACTTCCAAAGCTGATCACCGAGTCGTCATCCCTTTGAATAATTCCCCAACTCTCATATCCCACCAAAAAAACAAAAGGAAAAAAAAATTCCTGCTTCGCTCACCCTGGAGGGCCTGGACTAGTAATTTAATCTTTATATCCTATATCTACACTAGTATCAAAATAAAGCAAAATCCTCCGTCAAAAACACCCTGAAGCTAATTAAAAGACAGAAAAGTAAAGTACAGTCAGCGGAAAACTCGGCAGAAGCTGAGACCCTTTGTCCGTTTTATTGCTCTCTGTGAGGAATATTACTACCTCTTAGCTTCTAGTTTCTGCGTTGTCATCCAAATCCATGGAGTTATACCAGGTTTCTAGCTCCTAATCTCTACAGAAGGGTCATCTCTTTAGAGATCCTTTGAGCAAGGTATTGTGTGTATTCTCTTCCCTTGCCTCCTTTTCATCTTCTTGATTGAATTGGACTCTCTATTCAAGATCAAAACAAGACCTGCATTTCTTTTCAGTTTCGTTTCTTGTTGAAATGATTGTTAACATTACCAACAAAACCAACGCCAACAATCAACCTTCTATGTCATTCCCATCATCACAATCATTGATAAAGAGCCGGCCGCTTTTAGGACACGCCAACTCCTCAAGTTCCTCCTCCTGCAGCGGCCGTTTAGGTGAGTTAGCTGGAGGGACAACGGCAGAGTGTGCAGCAATATGTTGTTGTTGTCCATGTGGATTAGTTAACCTTTTGGTTCTCACCATGTACAAGGTTCCTGTTGGAATATGCCGCCGTGCTTTGAGAAGAAAACGAAGGAAAAAGCTGATCAAGAAAGGCCTTTTGCCGCCGCGAACGAGGAGTTGTAGCTGTGATTATGATGGTACAGAATTACAGATTCATCCAATGGCTTGTGTTGAGGATTCATTGAGAGAGTTCGATGAGGAGGCGTCCTTGAAGGAGGAGGAAGCTATGGTGAAGTTGGAGAAGGAGATGTGGGAGACTTTTTGTGGCACTGGGTTTTGGAGAAGTTCTTCTCAGAGAATTACCATTTAAGAGAAGCGTTAGTTCTCCAAAAGAGGCACCTAAGGCTAGAATCTAGAGGCTAATTGAATTCAACAAATATTCAGAGCTCAAAACTTGGTGTTTGCCTCTCTTTTATTATTGCTGCTGTTTCTTTTCATCTATCTGGTAATTAATTTTTTTTTTCTTGCTTTTACTTCTTCTTGTCTCTCTTTGTTTTCTGCATTTTACTGATTTTTTTTTCTTGCGAAACGGTGTTTTCTGCGTTTGTATGATGGTGGGTGGATTTTGTTGTGCTTTATGGTTAAATTAGAGACTAGAGAGTGTTGAAGGGTCTTGCTTGTACATGTTTAAAAACGGGCTTGCATGGTGTGTCTGATACCCTCTCAATGAATTTCTTATGTTAGATTGTGTTTAATTAGGGAGAAATTTTGTTTTTTTTGGCTTGCTGACGTTGACATTTTTCTTTCTTTCTTTTTTGGCAAGTGCTACTTGATGTTATTGGAGATGATTAGAGAAGTTACAATAATTTACGATGTATTTGTTGTTATTTTTTTTAAGAATTTGATTTTTTTAAATTAATTTTTTTAATTATTTTGATGTACTGATATCAAAAATAAATTTTAAAATTAAAAAATATTATTTTGATGCATTTCCAAATAAAAAACACTTTGAAAAACAATCATTACTACAATATTAAACACTATATAATCTTATATGATCTTTGACTTTTGAGCTAAATAATCAATGTTATTCTATTAAATTTAAAATTAATCTCTGAGAGTTTGATGAATTATGTAAAAACTTTGATTTAGATTTTAATTTTTCATAGTTGTGTTTTAGGGTAAGACATTTGGGCTTGGTCGATCTATGTTCTCTTGCAAAAATAAGTTTTCTATCAAGATAGAAAACCCTTTGATACTTCAATCAGTGAATTATAATAGGAAAGAAAAGTATAACAACGAGAACAAGAAAGTACGAGAGCGTATATTGTGATGGTTGTGTGTGTTGGATTTCACGTAACATATGTATGCAGCAGAAACAATAAATTTAAATTTTTTTAGGAGTCATATAGATCTCGTTAGACAAATTTAGAGTTGTTTAGGGTTTATATAAAGATTACTTGAAGATCAAATATTCTTTTTGGCTTTGAATAATTGTTTCAAGACTGAATTGTTGCAAATCACAAGTCGTTCAAGTGTCCAACCTCTAACGGTAATTCATACAAACCACCAGTGAGAAATTCTTTAAACTCTTTTAAGAGAGAGAGACTGATATGCCTTTGAATACTAACTCTTTTCTTTTGTGTTTTCTATTATATTGTATTGTGTACTGTATATGCATAAAATAAAAGGCATAACATTCTATTTATAGGAAAATCTGAAAACTCAATAAATGAAAAAAATATAAATTTGCCACTGAATAATATTGTATATATTATTTCAGGAAGATTTGAAAAATTTATTCAATCAAGTCCTTACTTGATTCTTCTATATGTAGAATTATAATTTCCTGTATAAATAACATTTTAGTTTTCAATTTCTAAAATTTATTTACAATCAAATCATATTTTATTAATCATTTCATTTTTGTCTCAATATTCAAAAAACAATTATGTGATTTAAATTCTTTGGAAAAACAAATTTTTTGCGACTAGAAAAAACATTAACAACCCCTCATTTTCTTATATGTATATCAGTGAATGGCTTGATAAAACTTCTCTTGCGCATTAAAAAGTTACTCACAGAATAACATGGGCAACCTATCCAGTGCATACTTAAACAAGACTATTGCAGTTATAAATTTTATCTCCCTTTTATGCAAATTTTTTTCTCTTTATTTTCAAGCTACCTTGCATCATTCACAGCAAAAACTTAAAGTTAAATGTAAAGTCTATATGTTTTGTTCATATGAAAGGGCAACTAAAAATCTTGCAGAGCTACACAATAAGAACTCCTCTCTTTTTTCATAAAGATGAGTGGTTTTAATAGCTAGATGAGTTGACATCCACAAATGTAAAGTAAGATTAAGCCATCATGCAAATTGAAATTTAATTTTCAAGATAGGGTTTAATTGATATTGTGACTTGTTCCCACTACCTCATCTTTGTTATGAAAAGCTCCACTTGATTTTACTCTCTACATTTTACAATGACCTCTTCACTCCGATTGCCCTTCAGAAAAGATCAACTACGTAACTGTTGCTGAGTAATGTGTCCTTTTTTTAACTTTAGAGTTGTCCCATTTTTCTTAAAATGTCACTATCCCAATCTAGATTTTGCCAGCCCCGCGTGGTTCAGGTCTGAGCTGCAAACCTCTGCTGGGTAGAGTGTGTAAACTGTCTTTTTTGTTGCTTATTGGACCGAAGACTCTTGACCTGTCCGAAGGGGTGGCACTGTTTCGGCCTTCTTGCCTCCTACAAGCATGCAGGGCTAATGTGCTTGTGTTCTTTTTTCACTCGAGTTTACTGTCCTACCTGCCCAATATTAGTTGTCATGTGTAAAGAGAAGTCACTTTATAAAATACAATAGTGAAAGACTCCATGAATTATGTACAAGCATGGCAGCAATCTCTCACGAACAAAGAAAACAAGTTTAGATAATGCGAAGCATTGCATAAGATGAGATAGTAATTGAATTTACTGGCTGACAGTACTGAGGTGAAAGGAGTAGCTTTTGAAGAAATTACAGAGGCTAGCTTATTGTACTATCACTGATCTCCATCAAATTAACTTGCTGGCCATAAGATATTCTTAAGATACACAACTGAAAGGGTGAAAATACATCCCAATTCAACCATATTGGCACTCAATTACCTGATCTGTTTAACAAATTTGTCAAAGCAAAGCAGAATTGGGAAGCTAAAAAGAGCATGTCCAAAGTCCGAAAGTTGTTACTTAATGAAAAACAAGCATTCTATGCTTAAAAGGCGCCGATCTAAGCAAGATTGTGAGCTAATGGACCCTATACCGTCTCATGTAAAGTGAGCTCTGTCATTGCGCCAAGATGTCGATGTCCCTACAAATCATGGAAAAAGAAAAAATACAATCACTTTGCCCCATTTGCGTACCTTTCTATTTTATAAGAGAATCCCCATCTTTTATAAGCTTCTCTTATCATTTACTTCACCCTCGTCTTGTCTGGATATGTATGTGCAAAATTGAAATGCCCGTCATCTTTCGGCTCTTCATACCCCTGTTTTTGTGAATTAAAACTCTTCCGCGTTAATTCTTTATGGAAAGATATCTAAAAGTGAAACGCAATGAGACCAGTGTTCACACACTTTTGAATTATTTAATGGGTCATTAGCCGAACAAGAAAGAAACTGAACTGTTAGTTCATCATAAACAGTTTTTTTCTGTCAGATTGAAGCAACTTGTCATGATTGTAACCTTGTTGCTAAAACTTAAGCATGCACGACAAAATCAGTTGTTTTCACAAGCTTTGCCATCCTATATAATCCTCTTCCCTTCCATGGTATTGAGATGTACCATTTTGCTTAATTCTGAACCCAAAGTGGACACCTGCTAATCCCACAAATAAAATAGCGTAAGCCTTCTTCTTCTTCCAATCATGTACAATTACCCTTCTTCAATAGGATACCAAAATGTTGCACACGAACCTTCAGCCGTAAATGGCAAAAAACCAAAATTAGAACCTTTTGAGATAACTAGGATCTTTCTCCTATGAGGGCTGTCTTTCGAATGTATTATGATATTCCCACTTATCATAATCAATTCATCGATCTACCCATCTGAATATTCTGTTTTCCGACCATTTCTCCGTCTCAAATTTCAGTCCATCCTCTCCTGTAATATTCACACCTAGTTTTGATCCCATCAATGTGACTATGAGAAATCCTAATACTGGAATTAAAGAATATCTAGATGAAATAAACATCACCTTATATTATAAGGAAGATATTCTCTTCACTGATCGTCTTGCTTCGGGTTTTTCCCAGCCTTTCGCCATAGAAACAAATACAAGAATCTTAATGTAGTCAAAGCTATCTGCTAATCACAAAGGTATGGCCATGATGGGAAGATCGATTCTGGATGAAATGGATGAGGATAACAAGAACGGGATGGTGAGCTTTAACTTGCAGTTTAATTTTTGATGATCAACAACGACATTGGCAATTTGCCAATGATGACACCCTTTATTTTAGACGGTTAGGAAATAATATAAAATTATTTTTAGAATATTTTTAATAGTTTAAATTTTTTAATACAAATAATTTTTTATATAGCACAAAAATTAAATGACCAAACAATTATAAATTCAAATTTCAATATTTTATTTTATTTTATTAAATTTTAAAAATCAAATATAAAATAATGATGGATATGTGCAAACTTGAGAAGATATATTAAAAAATAATATAAAATTATTTTTAGAATCTTACATAATAACTCAACTTTTTAAATCAGGATAGAAATAGTTTTTTATGAGAAGGAATGAGATTATAAGTAGTGGCGATGAAAAAAAAAGACCAATTATTCTACAAGGTTGATTTGTACAGGAATTGCAATTCTCCATGTTATGATTTATTTCCTCATTGTAAAATGTTACAATTCATTAAAGTGTGGAGGAGTAGAGGGAATTAAATTGTTCATTTTAATATATATGATGATATATTATAAGTTTTCAATAGTGTATGGTGCATATATTTACAAAATAAATAGTCTTTTAGGCCACGGCCCAAACAACAACACCATGTTGTTTGGGCCAACACCAATGCTACACTATTTGGGTCATGATCTAAAAGGCTATTTTCTCATTCTTTTATTTTCTCTATACAAACACACTAAATATTTTTTCTGAGTTACAAGGAGTCAAAATGCAGCATTGCGCATCGTCCATGCACACAGATTTTTTTATGCTTTTAATGACAGGTTCTTTGTAAGTACAAACCTATATGCACAACTGACACCATATTTTTTAGCTAATGGTTAATAGTACAAACACGCTTCATATTCTATGCAATTAGACATCTTTTTTCTTGACCAATTATTATTTTTAGCTAATATATCACTAACAATCACCAACTTCTTCACCAATGAGGGGATAAACACTACAACCAATAGTGAACACCAAAATTTTTACCAATCAATTATCGTGCAACCCTTCATGTCTCGATATGAGCTGACATGACCAAGGTCAATAAACACATTGGGTCACCAAGTAAACACAACAAATTATAATTTTCTCAAACTCAACACTTCTATAGACTTACATTCTTTCTTAATTTTCTCATGCATTATTTCTCTCATACACCTATTGACTTAAGCATTAAAGAGTCTTTTATTTTATAAGGAACTTATTCTTTTAGGAATGATCAAACCCATAACCAAGCTCAAACACCAAACCTATACTCAAAAACACATGTTTTGGCCCAGGATTGCTGCTCGTGAAAAGCACAATTTTATGTGAAGTTTTTTCACGACTTCATTAGTGGCACCGTCTGTTAGAATTGAACAAAAATCCAGTTCATTCTCTTTCACTACTCACCTAAACACTTTCCATGACTGACAAAACATCATGATAAGGGAGAGTAACCGATCTCCCTGAAAAGACAAGGCATAATGACATGTAAATGAGTAACTCTCACACTTCTACACTCAGCAAGGCTACACCTATTATTCTCATAGAAGACGCACTTAACAAGGATTTAATCTCCATCAGTCTTCATATGAGTCTCACTCATGTACCCCTCATAAAAAAAACTAGGCATGGGATGAAATCCATGACTCTACAAGCCCCTAAACATAGCCCCCATTAAGTGGGAGAATCTTCACTTAGTCATATAATACTTTATATATACTCAATTCTTCAAGGACCATGTCTCTGTAAAAGCAAGCTTAGATAACTACAAAAGACTCACAGACCTCCGAGAACACATATAAAATATGAGAAGCATCCTTGAGTTTGTCATATAAAATAGTGATGTAACGTGCAAATTCTTTCTAACAATGTTTTATGGGCCTAAGTGAGTTTGGTATCATAGCCTAAAGCCTGACTATATCCTTATTTCTTGTAATCTCAGTTCCAAACTCATCTTTCTTTTTAGCATAAGCATTCCAACTAAAAAAACACCATCAAGATTTTCTTCATCACATAACGAGAAGATGAGAGCACTAGACCCTATATTTAAAATTTTAATAAAGAAATGCTCAACTTGAAAAGAGTCATTGAATCCATCATCATAGAAGATCTTATTAGTGGAGTATATAACCATTTTATATGGAAAAGGTTATACATTTTTCTTGAGAGAAATTTTTTAGATTTAAATAGGTTATAAAAAACTATATTAGGGTGGAAGAAACCAGTTTAACTAAACAATATCACCTATATTTTCACCTACCAGAGTCTCTCTAATATCACCAATCTTTAACCAAAGTTTATGAAAAAAAACAAGGAACACATTCATGATCGCCTTACATTCCATGAGCTCTTGACTGCCTCTTTTGACCACCATATAAACTAGGGTGCTAATTGTTGTCAAAGAGATTATTTTTTTACAATATCCTTTATCCATGAAAAGTTACAGAAACAAAAGAAAACCTAATAAGTTCTTCTTTTTTTATTGTGACCTTAGGCATGATACCAAAAAAATACCATGCTTTGCAAAAAAAAAAAATAGAAAGATTGATTGTTAAAGGTTATTTTTAGTAGTTTATGAAAGGAAAAAAAAACCTGAGCATGAAAGAAAATAAGTCTACATATTTGATGATCTACCTAAGATCATATAATCTCTGGATTATCTTCAGGAATCGTATCTCCATCATTTGAAATCTTTAATAAAAAGCAATAATTTTTTCTTTATATCTTTAATATCTCCATAAAATATTCTCCATTAAAATCTCCAAACATGTCTCGATGAAAATCTCCAAGTTAGATCTCTATATCTCCAATTATATCTTTATAAGTATTTCTAATACCTTTAAATTAACCAGAGATCCCTCTTCAGGTCCTCATGATTATTTGTCTCTAAAGGATTAAGGATCCCTTTATATGTCCCCACAACTATTTGTCTCCAAAAAAATCAAGGGTCATTCTCCAGGTTTCTGTGACCATATGTCTCCTAAAAGATCAAAGATTGTTCTCCAAGTCTTTGTGACTAATGTTACCAAAGTTATGAGCGAAACCCTCATGCAGACATATTTATAATACTCAAAGAGGTGACATTTTCATGTATACATAACCACAATGGGTAACATTTATACTATATGTATTTTTTTCCACTTCTGCTTGTTAAGTCTTTCAAACACATTTGTTTAAAAGACTTAGAATGGTGCATATTTTACACACATAAAAAATGGGCTAAAGCCAAACAACATGACAACAATAATGCCACATCATTTGGGCTAAGGCCCAAACATCTACTTTTTTCTCTCTCTCCTTCTCACCATATGTATACATTGGATATTTTTGTTGAGTTAGAACACAACGTCATGCACCGTGCACACAAACATTTTTATGCTTTATTAATAGATTATTTGCAAGCACAAAATTTTAAGTAAGGCTCACACCATATTTTCTAGCTAATGGTTGACAGTGCAAATATGCACCACTTTCTATGTAATTAAACACCTCCTTTATCGACCAATGATTATTTCTAGTCAATGTGTTATTGATAATCACCAACTTTTTCATCAATAAGGCCAAACAATTATCGTGCAACTCTTCACATTCCAAGATGTGATGACATGAACAAGACCTATAAATATCTTCGGTCATCAGGTAAACACAACAAGTCATAATTTCCTCAGACTCAACACTTCTTTAGACTTTCATCTCCTTTTAATTTTCACATACATTATTTATCTCATAAAACAATTCACTTAAAAATTAGAGTCTCTCTTTTTACGAGGAACTTATTTTTTTAGGAACGATCAAAACTATAATGAAGCCCAAAAACCAAGCCCACATGTTTTGATTTAGGATTGCAACACCCAATTTTCATTTTTTTTTCATGACTTCATCACTAGATATACTTAATATTATGTTAATTTGGATATTTCTTAGGGACCATTTGGGAACGTGGTCCAATCCGCGTTCCCAAAAATTTTGAAAATTGTTTGTTTAAAATTAATATTTTTTAGTGTTTTTGAATCGTTTTGATGCGCTGATATCAAAAATAATTTTTTTTAAATGAAAAAACATTATTTTGATGCATTTATGAGTGAAAAGCACTTTGAAAAGCAACCGCAACCACTTTTCCAAACACATTAAAAAGTACTTGGTATTGCGGTAGCTGTTGTAGTTGTGGTTTGAAAAAAGTTGTTTTATAAAAAGTACTTTTAGTTGAGGTTGGTTTGGAAAAATATATGTTTGGTTAAAACTGTGGTTGAAATTGAGATTGAACAAAAAGTAGTTTAATGTGTTTGGTTAAGAATGCTTTTGAAATTCACGTATGAAATACATCCGACAAGGACTATAATTTTCACAAATTTCTTAAGAGCGCAACAACATCAAGTAAAATATAAACAAGAACAAAATTGGGATTGCGATCAAATTCTGCAAATGCTATATCAGTAGGCGATCTCCGTCTAATTAATGTAGTGTCATTGAATAATATTTAACACTAGTTTTTCGAATAAAATACAATTAAAAATAAAAAAAAATTATTTTATTTTGTTGGGTTGGACCGGTTCAATGCATTTTTAGCTTTGAACCGGACCGGTTCAGCCGGAATAGTGGAGGCATGCTCCACTGTTCATTGAAGAAAACCCATGAACAGTGAAGTCATGCTCCACTGTTCATGGGTAAATTCACAGCACAAGAAATAACAAAGAGCTGCTTCTTGTAAACCTGCGGCACACCCTCATAAAGGGTGGGTCCTACCAAAAAAATTATAGCTTTTGCTTATAACCAAACAACAAAAACTGTGGCTGCGGGTGAACCTCAACTACAATCACAATACCAAACGACCACTAAAATTATAAAATAGTATTGTATAATCAAACACTATTGATTATACACTTTTGAATATTAAATGGGTCATTAGCCAATCAATCATAAGATCATAAATCCAAACATGTATATCATATTCATAATATTGAGATATTTCAAATTTCCAATATATAAGCATATAATATAATGAACATTACAAAGTCACTTTTCTTCTTCTTCTTCCATCTTCTTCTAATGAACTACAACGTTTTATTACGAACACATTACAAAGTATAAACTACAATAACCCTTTTCATGTTAAAGAAAATATTATAAAATACCTAAAATTAAGGTATTTGGCATTTTTAAAACCATTTCCTTTTAACAAAAAGGAAAATATTAAAATTTAAAGACATTTTGGACATAATTGGACATTTAAAGACATTCACTATTTGGTTTCTTTCTTATAGGCTGATTACAACTTATTCATGGTTCTTGTTTCAAGGATTTTTGGCATCCAGTTGAATTCTATCGAGACGAGTCCCCTTCCCTTTTCTTGGTTCTGATCATTTCCTTCTTGGAATATCGATTTCCTGGGTTGTTCATCCTTTTTCTGCATTGTTTTTCTCAGCTGTCACTTGACAAAGACTTTTAGGGATGGATATTTTTTTGTATGAAAGGGGGAACGGATGTCGGTAAAAGCAAGATCGAAAGATGAAAGGAGGTGCTAAGTTTACAAGCATTTAGCATGATATGAAGCTGATCACAACTATGGCTAAACAAAAGGTAATTGCTTTCTTCTTCCATTTGATGTCGCTTTCTTAATTTTAGGGTCGATTAAACTTCTCTTCCCTTCTTCTTCTTCTTCTTCTTCTTCTTCTTCTTCTTCTTCTTCTTCTTCTTCTTCTTCTTCTTCTTATTATTATTATTATCACTACCTCCACAATTATTATTATCACTATTATAACTATTACTATTACTATAGTAGTTTTAATACTAATATTATTAATATTATTATTATTATTATTATTATTATTATCTTTGTCAATATTGATAATATCATTATTATTATTTTGATTATTTTTTATATTATTATTATTATTATTATTATCATCATTATAACTATTGATATCACAACAATCCTAATAAACCATTTGTTTGGATTGTGCATTTCTGGTCAACGAGCATGCTTGGTCTATGCTAGCTTCATGCAGTCTCCATTGCAGAGGCAAGATTGTTTTTATGCCTTTCTTTTCTAAGTTATGCACTTCTTTTGTTTTTTGCTTAAGATTATAAATTAGCTTTGTGAAATTTATTGCTCGGTTCGTCCTCATTTTCCATTCTTGCCTTCTCTTGCGTTGATGCATTTCTTCTTCATGAGGTCCTTTCACATCTGGTATGCGCTAAAAAGTTTGTGGGGTTTTCTCTCTCTCTCTTTTTACTTAACATTCAGTAGGTTGCTTTTTTGCTGATAAGTTTTATCACAAGCATAGCCCAATGATCAGCCATTTTTTGATGTATTTAAATTCACTTGATGTTTTCCTTTTCTTCAGAAATAATCTGGGTGGAAGTGGTCAATCAGACAAGTAGATGATGGGTTGGTTCCGAAAAAAATTGATCATAGCAATTCTGAGCTTAAGAACAACTAGATGATGGGCTGGTTTGATGAATTTGGAATTGACTAATTCTACTGTATGCTGCCATCTTCCAAATGGTCATAATTATTAGGTTTCGAATAAGGTTGTAACTTTTTTTTATACAACTCTGCATGATATTATATAAAAATAACGAGAACCAAAATTTAAAAAAAATAATAAAATATTGAGAAATAAAATTAAAAAATAATAAAAAAATAACAATAAAAAAAATAATAATCAAATGATATAAAAATTAAATCAAACTAAATATTAAGGGATGAAACTAAAACAAAAATATCAATTTAAAATTGGATTTAAAAGCAAAAAAAATATCATTTAAAAGGAGGACACCTTTTATTTTTAGCAAAGCAGCATGAATCTCGAGGAAATGAGAAAGAAAAAAAAGAGAGGAGGAGAAAAAAAAATCAGGCTGCCATGCTCTTCAAAATGGCATGCGTGTTGCCTCATCAGGAAGTTCTCATCGTGGTGAATCCAACGCAACAATGGATTCGGCCGTGTTTGGCCATTGTAATCAACCTCATGAGTTGTTTGTTCATGGTGGATAGCTCCCACACGCTGGCTTATGCAGTTCACGCACCAGCTCCCACACGATACTACGAGGCTTCCATATGCATGCATAAAAGCAAATAACCATAACCAATCCTAAAGAAACATAAAATTAAAGGGCCAAATTAAAAGAAAAACATATAGAGGTATCAAAGTGAAAAAAAAATATTTTGGGACCATAAAAAAATATTATTTATACAGATCCACAGTGAAATATCTCGTGATATATAAGGAAACATTGATGACATTTAGTTTTCTTTATATATATAGTGTGTGTGTGTGTTTTTTTTTTTTCTAAAACCAATAGATAATGTTACTAGTATTTAAGATAGGGAGTGTATCCGAATAACACATCCATATCATTTACATTAAATGAAACAAGCAAAAGAAAGTATAGACTCAAATAATACAGTAGTGGATCTGAAACTATATGAAGGGGGAAAAAAACATGGATGCTGAATATATATTTTTTTGAATTTATCCCTAAATAATAGAAATTAATGAAAAAAACCAATGAAAATCCTCTCAATTTCCCTCTTTTTTCTCGCAACTCCAAATAGAAAGAAAGAAAACATAACTCATCCTTGCTGGTTTAGTTTGGATTTTAATTTGGGTGATTGTTATTGATTATGATGATCAATTAAGAAGAGATTTCAATTATTATTTTTTTCTATATCCTGCTCTCTTTCCTTCCCATTAGAAGAGAAAATGAAAGGAATTAATTAAAAGATAACCAACAAATGTTATCAGTTGCCCTGCAACATTTGTTTATTGGATCCTATAACACGGACAGGGAAGACAGGTAACCTGAAACTAACCAAATTTAGAGGGAAATCCGGGGGAGATTTGGTTCTGTGATGACTAATACTAATATAGGTATGTCTTGATCACCGTCACCATAAACAACCACAGCTTACTTGATTTTCTTATTATTTTTTTGCAGGAATATTTATTTTCGAAAGGTATTTTGAAGTGCGGTAAAAATTACTTTTTAAAAGTATTTTTTATTATAAAATACATGAGAATAATATTTTTTTCATCTTTTAAAAATTATTTTTGATATTAACACATCAAAATAATTTTAAAATATAAAAAAAATAATCTAAAACAGTAAAATTTTAATAAAACCCTATGCAAACACAACACCAACACCAAACGGTATATTGCAGTCCTCGCCCGGTGTTGGATGAACAAAGGACTTGTCCTCATGTCATTTGTGACTTCGGATCAGTCATGGGTTTAAATTATTCAGTTGAAAAGAATGCCTCCGCCCCGAGGTACAGGTTGTTGACCCACCAACCAGCCACCGATTTAGTATTTATTTGATATTATTATAAATGTTGTTTTATTTGAAATTATAGTAAGATAATATTTTTTATTTTATAAATTTTATCTTTTATATTAGTACTTTAAAATAATTTAAAAACATAGAAAATAATTAATTTGATATTAAAAAAATATTTAAAAATTTTCAGAAACACGGTACAACCGCAAACTCAAATACCCCCTTAATATCCCTTTAGAACCCAGTAGGTATTGTTGATTTTTTGTTCCGAGCAAGCATTTTTAATCATTTTTGTGTGATTAACTTATTGCTTGTAGGATCATCTGTGGATATAAAATGAGATTAAATTTAATATAGATACTCTGCACATTTGACAAATAAGAAAAGATTTTATCTGGTGATCGTGAAATGAAGAATGCTAGGGCAGATACCGAATGGAAGCTCTACTCAGTACTCATCAATGTCATGATAAATGGAAACTCACTGCACATTTGACATACAGAAGAAAAGAACATCTTCTACAGGCAGAAAAGAATATCACAAAGCTATATCGATCAATTATCTTTTTGTACTCTCTATTAAAAAATAGACTATGATTATCACAATGATTAGAAGAGGTAAGAACTGCAACAAATATTCCATTTTTTGGCCTCCCACTTGCATAGAAATACAAGCATGTATCCAAGAAAAAAAAAAAAAGTGGGGTCTTTCTTGGCAAAGAATACTTTTATAAGATGAGATGAGATGAGATTATACAAGAGAGTGTGAAAGAAAGAACTCTCTTGATTTTTTGAGAGTATTTTTAAAATATATATATAAAGACGATGGCTCCACAAAAACAAAGACTGTCATCTGGTTGGGGCTTAGTTTTCTAACACTTAATTATTCTTAATAAAATAAATTATATAATTGGAAAACATTAAAGCAATTACTAAATGGAAACATTAAAGATGGCCTGACCATGTCTTCTCTTTCTCATTCCTCTTTTTCATCGTCATAGTCCTTCCCTGAATTCTAGGGTTTCTTTCATGGATCCATAATACTGTAATAATCTTTATCATTTCATCAACATTTGTTGATTTCCTTCTTGACCCTTTATTTGGACCATTTCAAATTTCTCTATGGAGGTAAAGAAAAAAAAATTCAAGCTTTATTTTCTTTCTTTTTTCTCCTTTTGAAGCTTAATTGGATTTTTTTTTTTTCATTTTCTGTTGGAATTCTTGAATTGATTTGATTGGTGTATAAAGTTTGAATCTTTTGATTGTATTGATCAAGTTCTCTTCTGGGTTTCATTTGTATGTCCATGATTCTAGCTAATGATATGATTTTGTTTTTTCTGGTTTTGAAATGAAATATGCATGAGCTGCTTGTAGTTATCATGTAAATGAAAATAACATGAATAACAAATGGTTATAAAAAATACAGCATGGATGCTTAATTCTTTGTGTCGCTGAATTCTTGTTGAGCCTTGTTTGGGTTTGGAATACGTTTCACTATTGATTTAGCTCTATTCTATGCGGTGCTGATTCTGGTAGATAAGCCCAGCTAGTGGGGAATTTGGCTATCTGGATTGTGGTGAGAATTTATGAATTCAACAGGCTTTGTTGGTTTTCTAATCACTTCAACATGTAATATGTGTTGGAGTTTTCTTATTGATGTAAGGAGTTAACGATTCTCAACTGTTTGGCAATGTCATTGCCTGTGCGCTTTGGCATAGAAGCGGCATTTTAAAAATCCTATAAACAGTATATTTGACTTGTCTCACTTGTGTGTTGAATGATTTAGTAGGCTGTAACGGTTTTGAATTTTGTGGGTTTCGGTGTTTTAAAGGTTCTGGAGGTGGATGAAGCAAAGAAACCTGAAGTTCATATGACATCAGCTGCGGCATTTGTGGAAGGGGGGATCCAGGAATCATGTGATGATGCATGTAGCATTTGCCTCGAAGATTTTTGTGAAAGTGATCCCTCAACGGTAATAATTTGTCACATTTGTTCCATTTGCCTCCTCTTTAACCTACATTTACACATGGAATTTCTATAAAGCTTTTTTTATTTATATATTGAATGCATATTTTGTTGCCTAATTCTGTTTAATCTCTTGCTTTGCAGGTCACTAATTGCAAGCATGAGTTCCATCTTCAGTGTATCCTTGAATGGTATAGTGCTATGTGTTTCAATCAATTCTTTCTTCCCTTATTCCTTTCTGATTCTTCTGACTTTTTCAAAACATATTTGCTCGCTTTGTGTGGTTTTCCTTTCTTTTTAAGTTTCAACTTGTATTTGACATTTGAATCGATGCTTATAGCTGGCTCAGTGGTAGGTTTCTTGGAGATAGTTCTAAGGACATACATTGGAACCTGTGGAATGTACTTAGAGATTTGGAGAGGGGTTATTAGTGATTTGGAAACTACAAAGATCTACTAATTATTATTGCCTGACATGAATCTTTAAATACATTTAACTTTGATTTGACTACATGGTGTTGTCTTGGCTCCTTGTGCTATATAAGAAATGGTGAAAGAATTTATACTATTCTCTGGTTGCGCTGTATTGCTGCTGTTGTTTGCCACTGTCATCTACTGGTTTTACATATGCAGTTCTCTTTTATTTTTTTTTTTTTTTTTTTTTTTTTTTTTGGTGAAGACTTTGTTGGAGTTGTATTTTCTTATGCAATCTTGTTCACATCCATACAGAGAATATAAAGAATTGATTTGTTTTTGGTCAGCATGTGATCTGTATTTCTAGCATTGCTAACTCCGTTGACAAGTCAGTGGTACCTGCCTTCCTACAACTCAACTCAAGTAAATCTTGATTCCAAAATAGATGGTGTTTCATCACTACCTGACTGTCCAAGTTCGTGGTGACTGTTTTACCTCAGCTAGACATCCCCCCCGCCCCACCCCCAAATCGATTTTCATGTATAGTTTGCAATTGATAGCTAATTAGTTCATTAAGAAATAAAAACTGTGAGAGTGGTACCTAGTTTCATCTGCACAATGGGACTAGTTATCAATGTTTAACTGATGTAAATCATTGTGGTGTGATAGCTGAGTTAAAAAAAGAAGAATGAATCGTAAAACTTTAACTAATTGTGAATTGTAGGTGTCAGAGAAGCTCTGAGTGTCCAATGTGTTTGCGATCCATCAGTCTTAAAGATCCCACCAGGTTGGTTTTGCTTGTTAATGCTTTTGATATTTTCTCTGTGATTCTTTGTTCAATTACATTTCTGAGTCATGTTCATATTGCGGCAGTCAAGAATTGTTTGAGGCTGTAGAACGGGAGAGGAAAATCAGAGCTGCTCCATCAAGAAATGCTACTATTTTTCATCATCCTACGCTTGGGAATTTCGAATTGCAGCATGTCTGTTTTCTATCATTGCTGAAGTCCTGTGTTTGTTACTGTTTGGTTAAGACATTACAAGTTAATTTTCTGGAGATCAATTTGACATTATTTTTGCATTGTGATACAGCTACCAGTTGGTGTAAGTGATTCTGAACTTGAGGAGCGTATAATCCAGCACCTGGCTGCTGCTGCTGCTATGGGAAGGACCGGCCACTTTGGCAGGGGGGGAGGGCAGAGAAACAGGTCATCTTCCCATGGTCGTCCACACTTCTTGGTATTTTCTACTCATCCTGGTGCACAGCCTTCTGGTCATGTTTCATCCTCTCTGTCTCAGCTGGGCAGGGAAAATGAACCAGCAGCAGGTTCTGTAGCTAGCCCATCCACACCACTCACTTCTGTTGAGGATGAACCATCGCAACAAGCCTTACAATTGCCTCCTATGTTAACTGATCAAAGTTCCTCTGCATCTGGATCCACAGTGATGCGCCAAGGACTTTCCTTTAATAACCGGTATCGATGATTTTCTTTCATAATCTATTTGTGATTAATGTTTTTTGTATGCACAAGTTTTTTCATGCACTTTTATTTGCAATATAAACATGCATGAATTAATTATTTTGTCCTCTTTTTTTCTTTTTTTGGTTTTGGCAGGAGCACTTCTAGTCAGTCTGCACCGCCAAATCAAGATAGAGCAGGGCCATCAGAATTCCAGTCATTTTCAGTCTCCCTGAAATCTAGGCTTAATGCAGTTTCAATGAGGTAAAATATATAATAAAGTGAACATTATTTTCTAGTAATCCTTTGTTTCAGATTTAGTACATTATTATTTATTAGTTACTAATTTACTGTCAACATTTGTTGTCTTGAAAGGTATAAAGAGTCAATTTCAAGAAGTACAAGAGGGTGGAAGGATAGGCTGTTTTCTCGTAACAGTTCAGTGTCTGATCTTGGCTCTGAAGTTCGAAGAGATGTAAATGCAGGAATTGCAACTGTATCTCGTATGATGGAGGGCCTTGAAACCAGAGATAACAGTGGAGCCAACCAAGTTTCTGTATCAACTCATTGGACTGATCGTCCAGCTGCTGAGAGGAGCAACCAGAATAATGCTGAGACTCACATAGAGAGCCCTGTAAATGAAGGAAGTACGCCAGTTTCTTGTGCTGCAAGCTCAGCATCTACTTAAGTTAAGATTTCTTCAGCAATTGCATCTGTCCTCGGCATCTCATCTTTGAAGGTGAGTCGTGTTGGTGTAAATTTCTTTTTAAAATAACTAGTTTACCAACGAACCATTAGATTTCACCATATCTGTATTTTTTTTTCCCTTTTTTCAATACTTTAGTTTAGGAGGAGCTTCCAAGAGTTTTGTTAAGTTGTAATGCATGTCAACAACTAAAATTAATGGCCCTTTGATGCTTTGAATGTTCAATATAAGTTGGCTTAGTTGTTCTCATTCATCTCTACACTATTCATCTAGATATGTTGATATATCCAATTGCATGATTTTTCATTCATCTTTACATTATTCATCTACTTTGCTGTGAGTGTTATGCACCGCTATGTTTCCCATTCTGTGGTACTTGTGTATGGAGAAACTGTCATTCTACTCTTGTCTTGTTGATTGGAATATCCCTAAGGGCAAGGCCAACCAACTTTTCTAAGTTTCTTAACCTTATAAACTGCCCGAGGATATTCAATATGTAACACAAGTTCGGTTCGGTTTTCAGGTTGTAAACTCTTTTACTCCAAATATGACATGCCGAGGAGAAGATGTTGTGTATTACAGGCCAGAGGATGATCATTCACCTGAAATTGAATAAAAAGGTAAGAAAGATGAAGTCTTAAGGAATTCATGTTGACAGATATACATTGGGTATATGTAAGTAAAATTATTTTTATGACCCAGATTTGTTTCAAAGCTAAAGCCAGAACATCCACGTGTATGTCTGGATGGTTGGATTTTGGTACAGGTTGAAAATTAATTAATATAATATTATCGAGTCCCGTATTAAGATTTTAGCACTCAAAAGGGACTTGAAGCCTTTCAAAGGAAAATTACCGGTTACCATATATTTTGTGACGATGAGTTACATGGCACTGTGCACAAATATATGCTCTTTCGCCTCAAGGTGGCAAGACGAGGTCAGGATTTTGTTTCTACGCCAGTTTTAGTTGCTGTAGGGACTTGTTCTATGGGAGTTTATATTGGGAACGTTTTGAGAATTCTCTTGGAACGTTTTGAGATTAACTGAGAAGGACCCTGGTGATGGGTTCTGGGGCAGATTTAGCTGTAAAGAATTTGAGCTTAAATTCTTCATGGATTAAAAGCTGTTTTTTTTTTTTTTTAATTTGAATTTTTTTTTATTTTTTTTTATTTTAAATTAATTTTGTTTATGTTTTTAGATTATTTTGATATATAGATGTAAAAAAATAAAAATATTATTTTAATATATTTTCAAGTAAAAAATATTTTAAAAAATTATCGTGTTCCTTGAGTTAAAAATGAATTTGGCTACCTTTCAAACTTATTTATATATATTTCTTATGATGCTCCGGTCACCGGAAGATCAAGTAACGTTCCTTGAGTTGCACAACAGGCAGCCCTCCAATTCGTTCAGTTGGCAAAAAAGAAATGAAAATCAAGAAGTTAGATCTAATTCTTGTTCGTGGCCCAGAGCCCACACTCAGATTCTGCCCTGTGGAGGTCAGGCTATGACCCTATTATGGAGCCCTACTCAGGCCTCAATCTTAGGCATAGCTCGTAGCCACAGTTAAAAGGGCCTGCCTTGGGTTGCAACTGGGTTTACAGTCACTTTTACAGGCCTTCTAGCAATGGCAAAAAGAATATGTAAGGCTGTATATATTAAAATATTATTTAAAAATAATTATTTTTATTTTTAAAAATAAAATTTATTTATACAAAAAAATATATAAATTAATTAGATAAACCTCCTCAAAAATTAAATGTATAATTAAAAAATAATCATCATTTCAAATAAACTTTTTAAATAACATAAAAAAGAAAAGAGATATTAATCTAAATATAAATAAGATTAAGATTAAGATTAATTTTAAAAAAAATAGAAACAAAAAAAGAAAATATTTTTTCTTAAACAAAAAAATATTAATAGTGTCGTCCATAATAAAACTTGTGAGGTGAACCCGGACTATGAACTCAATCGGGTTTAATATTTTTTCCCTTTAAATTTATAGCAAATCTAAAAAATATATATAAATAATGTTGTCCACGATAAAAACATGAGGGGGTGAACAGTGCGGGTACACAATGTTTACCTCATATATTTTCCCCTTAAAATTATAGAAAAAACTTTTTTAAAAAAAACAATGACCAGTATTGTTCATAGTAAAACATGAGGAGTGAACAGTTTGTCTGCACAGTATTCACTCCTATATGCTTTAGTTTATGTAGGATGAACCCGGACCATGAACTCGGTCGGGTTTAATATTTTTTCT
This sequence comes from Populus x sibirica, assembly GCA_019202695.1. NCBI lineage: Eukaryota > Viridiplantae > Streptophyta > Magnoliopsida > Malpighiales > Salicaceae > Populus > Populus x sibirica. The sequence continues at coordinate 1,220,518 of JAGMVL010000423.1, forward strand.
CCTTTAAATTTATAACAAACCTAAAAAAATAAATAATATCATCTATGATAAAATATAAAAAGATGAACAGCATGGCTGCATAATGTTCACCTCAAATATTTTCCCATAAAAAAATTATGCTTCTATAATAAAATATAAGGAAGTAAATAGTATGACTGTAGAATATTTACCTCACGCGCTTCATATTATAAGTAAGAAGTAAAATACTATGCGTGAAAAATTGGAAAAACAAAGTAGATTTGTACAGTGTTTTGTTTTTCCACGTAGTTTGGATTATAGGTAATAATTAATTAATTAATTAATGTAGATATCAATCTCAATATACTAACTGTATTGGTAATTGACTTGTGTACTTTATAGGTACTAGTATTCCTGATAGATGTGTTGCAGTTTTATGAAAATGTTCAAATTATTTTTAAGAAAATAAAAAAAAATCAATAAAACACTACGTGTAAATAAATTTTGAATAAAACCAAATATAAGGTATATATGTGAATAAGAATTTATTCAAGGCTCCACTAAATTTTATCATGATTACATTATCATCATAGTTTTTACAAAATCTTTTTTCTTAAGATTTGTTTTTTTAATATATCAAAGGAAAATATTAAAGATACAAATATAAATAAATAAAAACTATTTTATCTTTTAGAAAACGATTTTTTTATATATATAATTTCAGCAGAGTTTATCAAAAGGTATAAATTCTTTTCTTTGAAGGAGTCAAAGATAATATTAAAAAAATAACCAAGGGTGCCCTATAAAAAAAAATAACCAAGGTCTAATTTAATAATTTATTAAATTTTGATATAATCTTATTATATTTGGATTTTATTTACATGTGATATGTATCCCGATTGAAAATTCAGGCATGCACATAAAATTTATGAAATATTTTTCTTAAAGTAACTTTATTTTAGTATTAAATGAATAAAAAAAATTATGAATTTTTTTGTTTAAAGAAGTAAAATTTAACATAAAACAATAACAAAGGATGTGTGTGTGTAACAGTCCGGCCCAACTTGCCATATATTGTCCGTTTTGGGCCTTACCGCCCTCATAGTTTTGTTCCTGGTGACGCGAGCTCACTTCTGAGCCTGATGCCCCAAAACGCATATGACAAGTTAGCAACTAGTACTCTTAATAAGGCCAATTACCACTCCCTCACTCGCCGAGTGGGATATTACAATCCATCCCTTTAAAGAGCCCGACGACCCCGTAGGCACAACCGGACAGCCAGTGAGATTGACTCTGATACCAAATGTAACAGTTCAGCCCAACTTGCCATATATTATCTGCTTTGGGTCTTACCATCTTCACGGTTTTGTTCTTGGTGACGCGAGTCCACTTCTGAACTTGACGTCCCAAAACGTGTATGACAAGTCGACAACCAGCACTTTTAATAAGGCCAGTTACCACTCCCTCAGTCGTCGATGTGGAATATTACAGTGTGTGTGTAAATCAAGGATATAATTTGATAATTTTTTGTGTTTTTATTACATTTTAAATTTTTATTACTGTCTTTTTTTTACCTACTTTGAAGCATTTCTAGAGTTTTACCATTAAAAACAAAGTGTCAATAAGATACAACATAGGTAGGGATTACTTAGGAAATTTATTTTATATTATTTAAGATTTTATATGATATATAAATAGACATAATGGAAAAACGAGATTGACCTTCTTTGAGGGTCTATATTAATGTTTTAGTTTCTTTCTTAACGAGAAATATAGTTAAATTTACATATTAATATTGACATATATTTTGTATTGTGACGTGCAAAATATAATAAATTGAAGTCCTTTTAATTTTGGAATATAAAATATATTTAGGTAAGATAATATACGGATATTTATCAATAATGTTTTCTTAATATATATGATAATTTGATCATTTTTAAAAAAATCTAAAAGTATTTTTTTTTTCAAATACCTCGATATAGAATTCAAACTTTTATATATAATTAAAGATTTAATTTTGAAGTATTTTACAAATGATATAGTTTTTATCATCACACAATAATAAATAGTGTATATATGTCGCAATTGCCTCCATAACTGCGATCTTAACAAAAATAGTGATTAAAAACCAGACTTCAATGGTGTGTTCATCGAAGATTGTTGAGGTTGAGATTCAGATTGAATTTTTGGCTATAAAAAAAAAATTAATGTAATTTTTACAACAAGAAGAACCTCTTTAAATCTAATTGAAAACGCGTTTGAAATTATATTTTTTAAAATTTTAAATATTTTTTTATATTTTTAATTTGTTCTAATATATTGATGTCAAAATAAATTTTAAAAATAAAAAAAATTATTTAATGTATTTTAAAATAAAAAATATTTTAAAAAATAATTGCTCTCATATTCTCCATCATCTCATACGTAAAATAAAATAAAAAAAGAAATATATGTAGTTGATACTTGATAGAGCGGTGTTTAGGAGTGTGGCTTTTCTGCAATTATAAATTGGAGTTAGGGGTATTAAGGTATTTTGATATATATATAAAATATATATTAAAAAAAAGGGTTGTTTGCGCCACAGTGTAAACTTCAGCATATAAAATGTGCAAGGAAAAGCGTCGGTGAGACCTAAGATTTGGTCAATTTTAATCTAATTTCTCATAAAATAAAATGTGCTAAAAAAGGGTGTTAATGGTTGATTAATTAATTAATTTGTAGTTTTAGATGAGATAAAGAATGCAAAGCTTAGCTACCTACAACTCTTCCAAAAGGTATCGTCCCTATTAAAATGAGGACGGCCGTACCAGTCTCGAAAACAGAATCCCATGAACATCATGGGCCCTTCAACTTTTTAATTATGGTTGTAAGCAATCATGCCTCATGACATTGATTGATTGATATATATATATATATATATATATATATATATATATATATATATATAAAGTAGCATTATTTTCCAGCTTTCCAATAATATTCCCATCTGATTAATTGGACTTTCATTATGCAGCACATTCTCAAAGTTAAACGCATGAATCATGTCATTGGTTAATTCCATTTTGTTGTTTTGCCCTGATTGGTGAGTGACAGTGTCGCTCCGCCATTCGATGCGAAAGATACAATAATCTGATCTTCAAGGAACCATTTATGCTTGATTATAACGGTTCCATGGAAGTCTTTTACCGGGTATTTAAGATAGTATCACATATTGTTTTTGAAAATATTTTTTATTTTTTAAATTTTATTTTTAATATTAACATATCTAAATAATAATAAAAAACATAAATTCAGTTGAGGGCTCCGGAGTCTCACACTCCACTTACCACTCTTCAATTTAGGGCTTTCATGCTTCATGTTATTAATTAAAAGACCACATACCTTCTATACTTAAATGCAATCACTTTTTAGTGGGGGTTTTCCAAGCCTCATGCTATTACTCTTCAGTGAGATTTTTCTTTACTGGTAAGCTTTTAAGCCACACCCTCGCCAAGAAAGTCACAAGCCTCCTACTATAGTGTGATATCTCTTCGACATGGGTTTCTAACCCCCACACTATCGACTAGAAGGCTATGAGCCTTCCTTTGTCTAGTATAATCTCGGATCAGTACGGGGCTTGCAAGCCTTATATCATTGCAATGAATGACCCTCTAAAGGTTACCCCTAACCTCCTAAAAGTTTTCTAAATATAGACCCACCTTCTATTGAATCTCTCATTCACTTTGAATTTTTTCTAATTACAGGCTTCTTCTTTGGGAGTTCCTTTAATCTCTTAGAAGTTTTTCTAAGTATAGACGTCACTCCTTCAGGGGTTACCCCTAATCTCTTAGAAATTTTCTAAGTATAAACTCATCCTCCACGGATTCCCCTCAACCTCTTAAAAGATTTTCTAAGTATGGACATGGAACCCTCGATGTCTTAGGATTTTTCTTAGTACGGGATCCTCTTCTATAGGATATAGGTTCCTTTTTGCCTTTTAGAAAAAAATTTCAAGTATATGATTTCCTCTCTATAGGTTCACCTCAGTCTTTTAATTATTTTTTTCATATACAGGCATGAAAGCCACAACATCTTAGAAATCTATCTTAAGTATGGACATCATCATAGATCTATACCCTCCACCTCTTAGAAGTTTTTCTAAGTATGGGCATCATTATGGGTGTGTTTCTCTCCACCTTTTAGAAATTTTTCTTTTTACGGGTGTCTTCATTGGTTCGTTTCCCTTTTTAAAATTTTTTTTTCTAAGTATAAGCTTTTTTAATATGAATTACCCATAACCTTTTAAGAAATTTTCTAAGTATGAGTTTCTCTTTGGGTTCCCCTCAACCTTTTAGAATTTTTCTAAGTATAGGTTCCTCCAATATAGTTCTCCTCTATCACCTAGAAAAATTTTTAAGTATGGTTTTCTCCATGGATTCCTTTATGTCTCTTGTTGGTGAAACCAAGAATTCTCTCAGGTCATAGTTCACACCTCTATGTATAAATTCCCCGCGACATGCCTCAGGATATATTCTCCTCTACTCATATAAGAAAAAGAATCATCATCCCATCTAAGATATAAGGTAATTAAGTTTTTGAGTATTTTATATCGCAAAGACTTGGGGGGCTACTGATGGATCAAGGTTTATCAGTATTTCCTAAAATCAAAATTTTAGCCCACGCACTAAGCTTAGGTTTAATACACACACACACACACACACACACACGCACACACACATGGTGCCTTTATTTATTTATATAGCTCTAGACACTTTGGTCTGGATCCATACCATTCGTTTATTTATATAGCTCTAGAGTATAAATACAAAGCACTAGGAGCCCATGCTGGGATCCCCTCGTCTGACCCTCAGTCCCAGGCAACGCACGCCCATCCCTCATGGGCGTGACTTCCTGCCTTGCCCGACCCTTCTCAGTTTGGCTCTCTACTAAGCCCAACCCTCTATGGGTCTAACACCCTGCTTAGCATGAAGCTTTTGGGCCTAGCACCCTACTAGACCTAGAGCTTAACCCTTTTTGAGCCTAACATTATGCCACACCCAATCTCGGTTTTATTGTTTGGGCTTGTATTTATATCCTAAGCCCGACACCTAACCCTTGAGATTTTTTACTAAGCTTTGGCTCTACGTCTGACGCCCATCTCCCCGTGCTGTGCCCTGTGCTTGTCTCCCCCTACACTGTTAGGTGTACGAAAGTCTCTCATGGCCTAGGACATCTCTATCTCTTAGCTGGATAAATTCAGTGGAAGATAGGTGTGTAGTTATGTTGCCTTGGGTAGGCTTAGTAGAATATAACTCACAATACAAATTAATTTATAATGGTGAAATGACTTTTCAAACCTTCTACTCTAGCAAAAAAACAATGTTAAGGAGCTATAAGCACCTTTAAACCATCTAGGTAAGAGATTTATAATCTCTATTATCTACTGCATATATATTTTCAAAGAATTTCTTTCTAAAATATCATTGCACTCTTTTTCTCTCTTAAAAAAAAATATTAACTTAAGCATCTAAGAGTCCCTTAACTTACCATGGGAGACCTTTTGCAGGTGCATGACCTCCAACATTAAGCTATACCTATTTTGACCATCCTAACCACGGATAATGAGCAGATTACAAGGAGCAAGTGATTACTCAATTTATCTACCCATATAAGCCTTTTTTCTTAAGCATATTATGATTTTTTATGACATCATCAATCCCTCGTGCCTCCACAATTGATGCAAACAATGTAATATTTGAGCAACATGTATATTGTAATGAAATTTGTTTCAAGATTTAAATTTTTATTTAATTTTACCGAGAAACACAATTAAGACTATACAGTTTAATTACTTTAAATTCTCTTTGATCTCCAATATATATGATCAAATTTTGTCTTCTATGCCAATTAATTCTATAAGTAAATATATATTTGATAATATGGTGTTTTTTTTTTTAAAGTGTCGTAAAACAATGTCTTTTCAGCCCTTTTAAATGCAATACAAAGTACAAACACATTATCAAAGAATAAAAAAGAATAAAAAGCATCTGTATGGAGCAATTTGGAGATCGTGTGATCAACATTACTCACACTAGTTGCAAAAAGGGTTAAAAATTCGATTCTATCAGCCAAAAAAAAATGATAATAGAATGGGAAAAAAAAAAGGGTTAGGAAGAATTAAAGATGAAGGATGGTCTGGGTTGGAGAGAAGGTAAGGTAAAGTAGACAGTAGACACTGTGAAAATGGGGGTGAAGTCAGCTGAGAGTGACGAGCAATCTACCGGCAGGCGAGACGTCGCCGTATGGCGTTAATGGTTTGCCCACAGAAAACGCTCACGCATGAACGCGCGCTTAAAGAGCACGTAGACGCAAGTATTTTTAATGGCAAAAAACTTGGCGTAGAAATAATTCATTCAGACAGGGTGACTGAGACACCGACACCCACTTTGCTCTTAACCTCAGGCTTCTAACCTTGCTGTAACTGCTACAACTGCACACGTGAAATGCTGAGGCTCGCCCATTCACATGTTACTACATACATACATTATTTTTGTATTTTCTTTTACTAAATGCCCAGAACAACAGTTGGTAATGAAGAAGAATTATTTCTTTTAGGTTGCAACAATACAGATTTCATAATTAGTATTTTAGCAGCTTTGGATGGAAAATCTCATTACAGAACAACAATAATGTTCATCCACAAATGATTGCAACTGAATTGAGATTAGGTTTCCAAAAACGTCTACTTGTTTGTTTGTTTGTTTTTCTTTTCCCACGAAAAGAATGCCCTCCTCCATTGTCCATTCATCTCCAAGCAACTCAAAAGTAGAACAAAAATGGTGAATTGTCAAAATCAGAATACAACACTGGCCTGATTGTGATTGACTTTCAACTTGTGTTTTGTATGCTTTGAAATTGCTTGCTTTTAAATCTGAATTTTCTGATATTAAAAATAAAAAATTTTAAAAAATAATTTTAATGTATTTTTAAATGAAAAAAACACTAATTACACTAGGAAAAAAAAGAGTTAGTGGGATAAATATCACTTTTCAGAGTGATTATTTTTTAAAATATATTAAATTAATTTTTTTTTATTTTTAATATAATCCAAGAATATAAGTTGAAAAATAATTTAAATTTAAAATAAATTTAAATTAAAAGTACAGTTATACCCCCCACTGCCAAGCACCGCCATGTAAAGCAGTCGCCTTCCGTGTGAACCCCACATCCAGCCTGTGCCTGTCCTCAAGAAAAAAAGTCTTTACCCCACTTTTATAAGTGTCCATTACTTCACAAGTGAAGTCTTCTTCCGCAAAGGTCTCACCTTTCTCTTCTCTAAAGCAAAACCCAACCCTCTCGCCTCCGCCTCCACCTCCACCTCCACCTCCCTAAAAAGGTCACCCGAACCATTTAACCAAAAGTACACTGCACACCACCCATTTAACCAAAAGCCAAAGAGACCCAAAAAATTTCTCATCGATCTCTTCTAAGTTCCAATCTTTGTCTTTGAGCACCATGGATTCTCACATCTATGGTGTCTCTAAGAAAACCCTTCTTCTCTTTACTCTTCTCTGTCTTTCCGTTTCCTCCATTTCTGCATTACCCCATCAGAATAAAACTGGCAACAGTACGGGTACTGGTCAAATGATAAACTCCAACTCGGTGCTTGTTGCGCTTCTTGACTCGCATTACACCGAGTTAGCTGAGCTCGTTGAAAAGGCTCTCCTTCTACAAACCCTTGAAGAAGCTGTTGGCAAACACAACATCACCATCTTTGCGCCAAGAAATGAAGCTTTAGAGCGTCAACTTGACCCCGAATTCAAACGGTTTTTACTTGAACCCGGTAATCTCAAATCTCTCCAAACCCTTGTATTGTTCCACATTATCCCCCAACGGGTCGGATCCAATGACTGGCCAGGTCACAAATCAAACCCCAGCAGGCACACCACTCTCTGCAACGATCATCTGCACTTGATCACCAAGAATTCAGGCAAAAAGGTTGTCGGATCCGCCGAGTTGACCCGACCCGACGACGTGACCCGACCGGACGGTGTTATTCATGGCATTGAGCGGCTCCTAGTCCCACAGTCAGTCCAGGAAGACTTCAACAGGAGAAGAAATTTGAGATCCATATCAGCTGTATTGCCTGAAGGAGCCCCAGAAGTTGACCCAAGAACCCACAGATTGAAAAAACCGGAACCACCAGTTCGGGCCGGTTCACCGCCGGTTTTGCCCATTTATGATGCCATGGCTCCTGGCCCATCATTGGCTCCCGCCCCAGCTCCAGGACCCGGTGGACCTCACCACCACTTCGACGGAGAAAGCCAAGTTAAAGACTTTATACAGACACTACTACTTTACGGTGGCTACAATGAAATGGCTGATATTTTAGTGAACTTAACTTCATTAGCCACTGAAATGGGCAGGTTGGTATCTGAAGGCTATGTGCTTACAGTTTTGGCACCAAATGATGAAGCCATGGCTAAGCTAACAACAGACCAGCTGAGTGAACCAGGGGCACCAGAGCAGATTATTTACTACCATATAATACCTGAGTACCAAACTGAAGAGAGTATGTATAATGCTGTTAGGAGGTTTGGGAAAATAGGGTATGATACATTGAGGTTGCCACATAAAGTCGCGGCGCAAGAAGCTGATGGGTCGGTTAAGTTCGGGTCAGGTGATGGGTCGGCCTATTTGTTTGACCCGGATATCTATACAGATGGGAGGATTTCAGTTCAAGGGATTGATGGGGTTTTGTTTCCTGAAGTTGAGAAAGAGAGTACTTCTGTTAAGAAATCCGTCAGCTCTGTTAAGGTTGCCACTACCAAGCCAAGAAGAGGTATGCTTTTGTTATTTTCGGTTAATTTGTTCTTTTGATTGTTTGTTATGGATTGATAAGATTATGTTTTTTCTTGTTAAGTCAACTCTAGTTACTGTTTTGTGCTAATTCAGATCATAGGTCCATACAAGTACAGTTTCCTTTTTTGGATTAGGAACCCAGTTTTGGGGTTAGGTTGTTTTGGTTACGGAGGGGGGGTTTGTTTGATGAGTGACGAGTTAGGTGAAATTGTGCTAGGGATGATGGGATGAACTCTTGCCAAAAGTTCTGGTATGTGTGGTTATGATTGGTGTCGGTGATGGGGCAGATGGAATCATGGAATAGGCAGTTGTCGATTGTGGTCTTTATAGCCTTTGATTACTCTTTTCCATAGGGGATAGCTTGGCTGTTAAGCAGAGATGAGTCCAGATTGCTTTGAAAGGAATTGGATGATTTAGTGCATTCTGGTAAAGCTATAGTGCCTAAAATTGTCGATGTCAAGTTCACTCTCTTTCCTAACATTTCTGGTTGGTGAGGAGAGGGAATCATGCTCTCAAATCGCATTAAGTTGTGATGATGAATGACTGCTGTCGACCTGTTAGAGGATTTCCATTCCATTGGTTTCCAGCCTGGATAGCAGAAGCTTAATGAAACAGTGCAGGTTTCGTATGAAGATGGGTTTTACAGTTTTGATGTTCTTGAGTCTGTGATCAAAAGAAGTTGAGATGGATGAAAAGCAGGGTTCTATGGCCCCTGCCACCGACGAATCCATGTGAAAATTGAAAAGCAAAAGGAAATGCAGTTTTTTTCCTAGCTGTGAGCCACATTATTATGCCCCACCCCACCACAGCTAAGATGCCAACAACAGCTTGTCTATAATTATGTTCCACGCCATAATATTCCTGCATTTCTTTTATTAGCTGACCTGAATTGGATGGCGTAGTTGAGACGGCGTTTAATTGAGATCTTAACAGCTCAATTTATGATTAGTCTTTGCATGCCTGTGATGTTGATACATTAACACGAGTTGACTTGACAGTTTTTATTGTGGATTCTGTCTTGCAGGGAAATTAATGGAAGTAGCCTGTATAATGCTTGGAACTCTTGGACAGGACTCGCGTTTCACTACATGTCAGTGAATATACACAGTAAAAATCGCAAAAAAAGAAGAGAGGGAAGATGGCTGGAACCAAGAAAACAATAGAGAAATGGTAATTAATTGCAGGAAGATGTCTGGAATACAAACACAATTGGAAGGGAAGGATTTGCCTGTAGGACTTTCCTCTGAATCCCAGCCATCAGAGAGAGGTTGTTGTTGTTTTTGTCATAAACACTGTAATTACACATCATTTTTTTAATTATTTTTTAATGTATGAACGGACTCGGAAAACTACTACTATATATATATATAATGGGCTGTCTTCTTTATGATCCACCGTTTGTGAATTGAACTTGAAACTTATTTCTATTTTTCTCCGTGAATTATTAGTCAGGCCAATAGACTAATTGACTGCACCTCTCTTGTATAATTTATCGGAAGAAAAATATCGTTTTAAAGCTACACTTAACATGAGGGATTCCTTTTGGCCTTGCTTGTCAAATCTGGTGTAACTCAGTGATTTAATCCAAGAAATCATTGACTTAGAAATCATTTATTTTTTTCTGGGCATGAAAGCTATGCTTTTGACTTGATTAATTAATTTTAATTAATTAATGAACCTACCGATTGACATAAGAGAAAGCCAAAAACCAAAACAGGGCGTGGGATATGGGATGCAGACTCGGAGTACATGACACCAAAGCATATTGCTGGATCCAGCATGCAAGTACATAGCATAATAATTTCATTTCCCGAGGCATTCTTTTTCTTTTTGAGATGGAGGAATCTCATAGGTTTAGTATATTCGGTAATGTAGTAATTGTTGTATTTTAAAATGTTTTTTTTATATAATATATTAAAATGATATTTTTTATAATTTTTTAAGATTTATTTTTGATACTAGTATATTAAAATAATCTAAAAATATATATATAATTTTTTTTTTTAATTTTCCAGATTAAACATTGCTTGAATACGATATGTAAACGTGAAGAGAAAATCCACTCGTAAATGGTAGCATTTTGGACATAAAAACAACTCTTTTTTCATAATGATCTGAGCTTGGAAGCAATCAATCACTGTCATCCACTCCAAGCTGGTCCTGGCTACCCCATGCCTTCAATTGCCGGAGAATTTGGCCTTCGGTAGGGATTTTCCTTCTTACAGCATCAACTAAAACCTGTCGCGCTCTGTGAGGGTAGGAAATTAAAGATGGTTGAAATGAGCTCTCCAGTTTGGCATGATAGCAGATCATCCACTCCAAGCTGGTCCTGGCTAACCCATGCCTTCAATTGCCGGAGAATTTGGCCTTCAGTAGGGATTTTCCTTCTTACAGCATCAACTAAAACCTGTCGCGCTCTGTGAGGGTAGGAAATTTAAGATGGTTGAAATGAGCTCTCCAGTTTGGCATGATAGCAGAGTCACCTTGCCACCATGTCCAAATCACAGAAGTAAAGTTCGGTGAGATTTCAATAAAGGTAGAATCTTTACTCAACAACAATCACATTTTGCTTAGCAAACAAGAGAAGCTTTACCTTTTCACGAGCCTCTTTTTGTCATTGTTATGTGCCTTCAGTTTTCAACATCGAACTTCACCTTCTACAACTTCAGCTTCATAATTGCTTCACCTTTCTTACTTCTTTGGAAAATGTTTATCGTTACTGGTTGCATTAAAAGGCCGGCAATTTAAGCCTCGCATTCGAGGACTAATTATGAAGTTCTTTAATTTTTTTTTTTGCCAAACACTTCAATAAAATTTAACAAAAGAATACAAGCTTACATCATGCACAATTTGGTAGATTAATGTTAATTTCACAAGTACCCCAAAAAATGCCATATACCTTAACATACAACCAGGCTATTCACAACATGATGGGACTTGAACAAAACCTACAGACACAAGATGAAATAATCAAGTTCTCACCCTCCAACTGTGACATGAGGGAGCATAATCTCAGGATTGGACGAGGACAAAACCGGTCCACTGTTCTGAGGAGTGTTGTTTTCGGGCATGGTCTCAATTCCATTCTCACATACAGGAACTTTCATGGAGTTATTCTCGTTTACTTCCACTTTTTCGACATTAGCTTTCTGGGTTTGACTCTCTGCTCCTGGTAGCTTCGCCTTGGACTTGACAGTCTTTCCTTCCATTCCATTGGCTGTTATTTGGCGAGACTGAAGCTTAGGCTGGGACTTCCTAATTGGTGTTTTTGAAGCACCATTATCCACGTTACCATTTCTCTGAACTCCTTTGGTCGGGTTGCTTGATTCTTGGTTCAGAAGTGGGCTGTGAGAAGCTTGTGGGCTAAAAGAAGATCCAACATCTTCCAAAGAATTGTTCATTGAAGTGGTAGAGCTCTTGCGCCTTCCAAGCTTCGGCGATTTTGCACGAGTAGTCGGTATCTATAAGAATCAGCACACAAAACTTTTATCTCAATGTTGCGTAGACAGAGGAAAAAAAAGAGAGCAAGCAAGGAACATGAAATGAAGGGGGTGGAAAAAATGAGCATTAAAATGCATTGAGCTACATGAGCTTAGAATTGAACTAGCAAGTATATTTGTTTGTGCACATATATTCACGGTATATGGGCTGAGCCACAAACTGTTGGGACTCATGTTGGCCTGAATCCATAAACTTCTCCAACAGTATCAGAATAAGCGTTTCTACTTCCAAGTATCAAACTGAGTGAGAAATGAGGACTTGAGGCTAGCACTGGACCTGATGTTCACATTCAATATAGCAGAAGCAGAAATAACCAAGCCGTTATGATAGTTCCTGTTAGGGTTCATGAGATGTAGAACAAAACAATGTGAACTTTCCTCTTTGGAAAAACAGAAAACAAGGCTCCTGAGTCATAACAGATGACCATGACCATATGCCATCTTCAACCTTCAGTCCTTCAGAAACTACTAGGTCTGTTTTGAAGTAATGACAGAAACAAATGGGTCTTTACAAGCCTCAGTAAGACTTGGGCATGTAACCGTCAATTAAGATCTAAGTTTGGACCTGTATCATAATTTTTTAATGAGTATATTCCTCCTACTTGATAACATTTGGATTAAGGAGTTATCATAATATTGCCTGAGTTATTCAAAAAAAGAAAAGGGATTAAGGAATTAAGCAAAAAGGTTGTGTCCCATTTTTTTAAAAAAACCAGCATCCACGCAGAGATGGCCTCACTAGCTATTGTCAACACCTTACCATGCAAAATAGACTCGTGAAAGCAGGATCCTAAGCTAACACATCACTAACTGTCCTAACAAACAGCACTTGCAATTTGCAAAGGCCAAACAAAAGCCTAAAAAAATGCAAAAATCATTTGTTGTATAAATGCATTGTCATTAAATATGCCCAATTATATTTAAGGACTTCCAAGATTCATAGAAATTGTAGGCCATATTTAGAAAACTTAATTCAACAGATCCAGACAAACAAACACACTGACAGAACATGTGGATTAGAAACCAGAGTGTACGCATTGGTTAGTCCACATAATGCACATGATATTAGTAAAAACATAATGAGCATTTGAAAAATAGTGATAATTTTTAGGCATTTAAGGAGTTCAATTGGTGTGCTTTCAATCTTATAGTTGATGAAATGCTGCAATACAAAAGGCAGGGAAAAAAAAAACACAACGTTATCAATGGATATCTGACAGTTCAAGCATTACCTTCTTTAGTTCCACTTTTGGAGGAGGCTCTTTATAAAAACATGGCATAGGTGCAGCTTTAAATGCCAAACTCTTCCTCAGTTTTTTGATCTCTGCTTCCTGGCTCTCCTGTAATCCACCATAAAGTAAAATATGAAATGAAGATTCATTATCCTTTAGACTCGGGAGAGAAAAGTCAAATTGTTAAAAAAAATATGATAAAGGTCAAGAGGAAAAATGTTTCAGTTGAAAGAAAAATCCCAATACCTTTGATTTTGCCTGCAAGTTAGTTTGTTCTATTTCTTTAGCATGGATCTTCTCTTCAAGCTTTGAAAAGAACTGGTGAACAAAGGCCACAATACAATCATGTCATGGATTAAAATAAAAATATAAAGAATCTAGCAAAGAAACTAAAGTCCAGCAACAACCTCCTTCCGTTTCTCAGCACGTTCTTCCAATCTGAAGGAGAATCCAGAGCCGCTACTTCTCCGCCCACTAAGAGTGGCACTTCTGATATTAATAGAGTATAATGGCACATTAGCAAAATAGATACTAGTATACATAAATAATTACAAAACATATTGTGTTCTATAGGAACAGTACGAAGTTGTGGAATGGGTGTCATCTTCTTCTTTGCTTGACAATGTGGTTGTCTCAGGTTTTGAGTTTTGATCAGCAGCAGACCTGCAATTAGATAAATATTATATTAGGAACTTTTATCCACGTAGCAAATATATAAACAGGTTTACTCCTTTTCAAGGGCAGAAGGTGGAGGTGGGACATGGGAAGCTTCCATGAATACATTTGATGGCTTCAACCGATAAAAAGGGAAACAAAATTTTATGTAATGCATGGATGTTGACGTACTCAGAAACCTGGGGTGGAGGGCACTTTGCAGCTTCAGTCAAAGAACTTGATTTCACAGACTGTTATGAACAACAAAGAGTTACAAAAACAAAAGACCTAAAATTACAACATAAATGTTAATGGTCAAAATATATCAGCCGAAAATCTTACCGCAGCCTGTTGACTGCTAGACTTGCTTGTGGAGGAAGTCTGCTTAGTTAAAGTCTTACTACCATTAATATTTGATTCCTTTGAATTCGCTCCAGTGGGTGCAAGCCTGTTGGCTCGGTTGAAACGGGGACTTGAAGTGACTGATCCATTGGAAAAAGGAACCTGCACCTTTGTTCCTTCATCCCGGGAAAGCTTGACAGCAGTTTTGAGTGGGTGTCCCTCGATGCTCTTCCTCATATTATTAGTTCGCACACCTTTTGCTGGAAATGAAAGACTCTGAGAAAGTATTGGTCTCTGGCTATGAGAAAATGGACCTGAGCCTTTCACATTAGGCTTATCCTTGGCCAATTTGCTGTTCTTTGAACCAGTGCCTTTCCTCCGAGCAGGTTCCTAAACACAGGTGAAGACATACCAACACGGTAAGAAGGAAAATGTGTCTTTCATTTAGTACTATGAATCTGATATTCACAAATTGCACGGCACCTTTAAGGCATTTGAGAGTTTTCTTTCAGAAACACTTGCTGCACCTTCAGTTGCTATGCCAGAGGAATTAAGACCTTCAGTTTTGGCAACATGCTTAGATGTTTCATTGGCTTTTAGATGTCTTTCACCATTGGTAGCATTTTTTTCTTCCTTTTCTGGTGCCACAACAGGTGCTTCAGCATGAATTTCCTCAGCAATGGTTTCCTCATTCGTTTTAACTGCATTGTCACCCTCCATTCCTTCACTGAATCTTAATGCAAGGAACTGCAAAATTACAATAGATATGAAGACCCGAACTTCATGCTACTCTATGATATGCATTTTGACCAAGCAAAATGATCTTACTGAGCTAACAGCCAGATAGATTGTTGAAAATGAAAACCTTATTCTTCGTAACAAAAATGAACAGAAATTGAACGAATACAAAAACTGAAATCACAATACAATTGAATAAGCTACACCAATAAAATGAAAGGCCAGAAATAAAATCAAATAATTCAGATCCCATATAATTGATCACTAAAACAAAGAAAAAGGACTTAAACTTCAAGATTTAGTACAGATTAACATAAATAAATGAAATGAAAGCCTACCAAATCAAAATACAACAAATAAAGGGTTTAGCCAGGCTGGTTTCAGGAAATTGAAATATGCCCTTCGATGTTGAAACTCAAAATTACCAAAGCTAGAAGTTCACATTTAAAGAAAACGTTGCCTCCTTTTAAATGTAAAATTCAGACAAACCAAATTCTATCTTCCCTACACTTTCTCTGCCATTAAACAAAGGACAAATCAAATCTGAAACTGCAAAACTTCACGCAACAACTACATATCATTTAAAGGAAAACCCCGCATCATTTATGGAAACTAGGAACACGATGGAGGTTTAACTACAGTAGTTTCTAAAGAATGCAAGCTTCAAGACCTTCGTTTTTCCTCCATGTCACAGCAACTACACAACACTGCAAACTCTCACAAACTTTCAAACAGAAAAGATTGAAAACGAGAGATCAATCCAAGAAAAAATAAATCCAATGTGACTAGACGCTAAAACACCAATCAAGATTTAAACCAAAAAACAAAACAAAAAACAAAACCTTACCCAAAAAAAATCAAGAAAAGTTGTCCAGATTCCAAAGGCAACATTACAAGAACATAAATACCACGCAAAAGCAAAATTAGAAAACAAAAGCAGACCTTCAGACACTAGCAGAGGAGTGAAGTTTGAACTTTTGAGGGAGACCAGAGAGCAAATGAGATAAAAGACTGAAATGTATGTGAGAATGGTAAAGAAGTGACAAACTCTGAGTGTAAAGCTACAAAGATAGACGTGTAAGAGCCGGTTGTCGTGACACGTACACACACTGCCACTCTATCTGGTTCTGGTTCTGGTTCTGTTCGAGAAATACGAGAGAGAGAGAGAGAGAGAGAGAGAGAGGGTGGGTTGGCTGTGAAGAGTTAAAGTAGGATGTGAATTCCAATGAAGTGGATAGAAATAGATAGATTTATGAGACACTGTTTTTGAATGTCTAATTACTAACATGCCACTTCCTTCCTTGCCCGTTCATTTTATTTAAAAAAAAATTATCTGTTACCTTGTAACTCCCATGATTCTGAATCCTCATGGTGGGAGGGAATTCTTTGCCCTTTTTTTTTTTTTAAAAAAAAAAAACATTTCTAGTTTATATTCGAATAAAAAAAATTGTGTAGGGTGGTTCAAAAATATATTTTATTTTCGAATAAAAAAAGAAGATTTTTAACGTGCACAATCATAAAATTTTCTAATTTATTTTTCAATATTAGCCAATAAAGCAGGTGACTTGGGTTTAAAAATATAATAACAATATTAAGCACAATACTATTACTATTATTATTATTATTATTATTATTATTATTATAGAAAACATAAAAGGCTTGGAAAAATACTATAGCCCCCACACTAGTAGCCCTATAGACTATCATAATGATTTATTTATTTATTTTAGTCATCAAAATTTTATTCTCATTGATTGCATGCTTACGTGGTCACAATTGCTTCTATATCGTCAGAGAACGGAAAAATTTAAAAGGCTGGAGATCAAAATGAAAAATATAGAGAAAATAGATAGTTGTTTTGAAATTCGACTAAAAAGCTGACTTTGGTCATCTTAGTTTGCAACATACCTATTTTTCATCCCTTTGGTTTTTCAAAAATTATTTTTGGTTCAAAAATTTATTTTTTTTATTTTTCAATTCCTAGTTTAAGGTGAGAGAGAGGGTTACTAGATTTTAGTGGTAGAGAGAGAAAATTATTGGTTGACAATGATTTTGACCATCAAAATAGTTGATCTTGATATCAACAAGTTTCATTTGATGAAAAGAGTTCTTTTAAGATGTTCTTTCATCTTCAAATTACCTAAAAAGTAAATCTAACCTTAAGAATATTTTAGGTTTCAGATTGATTTTTTGTTTTAGGGCTATTTTTTGGGTTATTAAAAGGCATAAACGAGTTTATTTAGATATATAGGGTGCTTTTAGGTATTTTTGGGTCAAAATAGTTAAATTGATTTTTAGGTGTAAAACTGGCATAAAAAAGAGCGAAGGATAATGAGATTTGTTACATATCAAAACCCTCAAAGACCAAGAACATCATAACTATAAGAAGATACTCAAAATATTTATTGACGTAGACAAGCGAATGGAAAAAGAGGTTTGTTACATGTCACAACTGTCAAAGAAAAAAAAACACCACAAGTACGAGGAGCCAACCAAAATATTCAATTTTTATTCATCTATATCTTCATATGCCAAAAGAATACTGCAAAATTTTATTTTAAAAAAAAGAAAACCCTAATAATACTGAATAGAAAAAAAATAAACTAGGAAAAAATCCCTTTAAAATAGAACAAAAAACTATAAAAGCATCAATATAAAAAATAGAAAAATATCTATTTTCCTAAAAAATCTCATGCATTAGTCTTCTTGATTTGAAAGGAACTCATCCTCGAGTTCAGCTTTCATCTAAAAATAATCTCCAATTAAGAACATCCTTTTGTGTGTGATCCACCTTAATATGAGTTTCATCACCAGGATTTTGAATGACAACAACTGACATAAACAAAAACAACACTAGTTCATGAAAGTACTTTTCTTGAGGGAAACCTCTTCACCCTCTCCTACACAAGCACGTTCTATTCTGCAATCTTTTTCCAGCCATCGTTATTTTGCAGCATATAGCAAAACAAAATAACCTCCAAAGATCATTTGATTCTCTTCCAGCCATGGTTGTTCTGCAGCACCCAACAAAGTAAAATAACTACCAGGGTTCGTTGAGCTCTCTTCCAGCCATGATTATTTTGTAGCACATGGAAAACAAAATAACATGGGATTGCAACATACAATAAGCAATAAGCTGTGATTATTGAGCTATGATACCAATTGACATAAATAGGAGCGAAGGATAACGAAGTTTGATACCTACCAAAACCCTCAAATATCAAGAACACCATAACTATAGGGAGACACTCAAAATATATAATTTTTATTTATACAAGTCTCTACTTGTTAAAATGTTATTACAACACTTTATATAGAGAAAACAACTAGAAAACCCTCATAATACTGAATAGAAAAAATAAACTAGAAAAAATATTCCCTTTAAGTACAAAAAAAACAAAAAAAAACATTATAATACATAATTTGAAAATAAAAATATGAAAAAAATAAAATCAAGTAAGGAAAATATTTATTTTTCTAAAAATGCTCTTGCTAAAAAAACACCTATAGCCTGGATTTTCGGAAACCTCTAATCGCCAAAACCTAGGTAGAGCAGGTAACATGTCACGGGTTTGACTGGTTAACTTTGATAGGTTAGGAATCAAACTTTATAATTTATTTTGATTTGCTTTTAATGAAGTTATTGAAGTTTCAAATAAACATTCTGACATTAAGTTGATGGATCACTAGTTTGTCTGTTAACTTCGGTTGGTTATAATCGGGCTTTATAATTTGTTTCGATTTGCTTTCTATAGAATTATCAAAATCTCAAATAAATATCTCGACTTTGAACTGGTGCTCGATTTTACAATCAACTATTTTTTTACCATGATCCAGGTTATAGGTCAACGAGTTAAGCCGTAAAATCTAGGTCAGTTCAATGAGTCATCGTCTCAATATTTATTTTTTAAAAAATTATATCAAAAAAACATGTTAAAAAACCTATAGATTCATTTTTATACATATAAAAAACAAATAATATATAAAAAACAAATAATTATTATACCCGCAGCAAAACCTAATATCTAGTTTTGCTTCGATTTCGCAATGAGAGACAATTAGGCTATTTGGAGTTGTTCGAAGTCTATTAATGACTGACATCATTCCAAGAGAAACCTGGAGCTTTCCAAGTAGTTAAAAGAGAATACAATTACTGTACCTTTTCTCTTTATTCTGTTTAATGTATTTCCGTGGTCGTTTTGCTTTGGTGGTCTTTACTAAAGTCTAAATACCTTACTAGTAGATTCTCATCTTCTACACTATTCTGTCTCCCCATAAAAAAAAAATTACAATCGCTAGAAATAGTTCTCATTGTAGTTTGCAATATGGATTAGAATAATATAATTATAATTTCTTACTTTTCAAAACAAATAATTGGATTGACTATTAGGGATAATATAATTTTTTTATGATCAAGTATATCTTGGTCTTTTTATTTTTTAAAAACATAATAAAATAACTAAATTATTCTTAAAATCAAAACTTATTTAATTGATGTTCCTGGGTGTTTTTGACGTTTTAATTTTTTAAATCACAGTAAAGTGACTAAATCATCATTAAAAACAAAAATTCTTTGACCAACGTCTAAGATCTTTTTTAACTTTTCATCTTGTTTTTTTATTTATTATTATTTTAGTTATAATTAAGATGACTTAGGAGCAATTTTGTATTTTAATAAATATAAAATATAAAAAAAAATTTAATTGGCGAATGCATTGCATGTGTCAAGGCATACACCACTCTGTTGTTTTCAAGCAGCGGGTACGATGACCAAAGATGACCGCTGTTGATGTGGTTGAAGTCGTCTCGGTGACCCCTTCCTTTCTAGATGGCGCGTGTTGCTTACCAGCCTCCGGTCTGGCATTGATGACCTTTTCTTCTTTCTCCCTTTTTTTCCCTTTTTTTTTTCTCGATTTCCATGCCTAATTTCTAAATTTTCAAAGCAACCCTTCAATTTATTTTTCCTTTATATTTGGTCCATGTTCTTTTAATTACTATATGTCTTATTTGAATAATTTATAAAATTAGTTTTTTTTTTACCCTCTAATTTTTTTTTCCGTCGATTTGATCTCTATTTTTTTATAGCTATTTATTTTATTTTAGATAGTTTTAAAACTTTTACTATTTCATCTTTCTTTAGTTTTTTTTCTCATCAGATATGATCCTTATTCTTTTGATTGCTATTTTTTATATATACTTTGACAAATTTTTTAAATTGATATTTTTTTGATATCGTTGCTCAATATTAAATTGGTTAGGAATTAAGCTTCTTGATTGAATCCGAGTCTAGAATTTCACGGGTTAAGAGTTTGGGAGATTAATCTAGATTTAGGAGATTCACTCAGGTTTGCTTGTTTTATTTTTTTCCTTTGTTTAAGCTAATATTCTTTTACTTTCATCTTTCAACATTTATTTAATTGAGAATTCAACTCTATTTTTTTTATTTGCTTTCTATATGATTTTTAACTAATTTTAAAATGACCTGAGTTATCTCAAGTCTTTTTATTTATCATTCTTTGTTAAATTCAACTTTTTATAAAAGAATTATTGAGTTAAATTAAATTAATTGATTACATATAAGTACGGGATGCTCAATTTATGATATTTTGTTTGGTTTGCTTTGTTGGGTCGTTGCTCTTGCAGCGCATGAGACCTCTTTCATTGTCGTTGTGTAACCTTGCGCAAAGGTATTAGAACCATCTCGATGATCTGTTTTTGGTTGTGGGGCAGTGTTCATGATAGAATGACGATAAATTTAAGATAGACTTTTCTTTTTGCTTTTCTTGAGTATGAAATTAACAACTTATTTTTTATAGTTAATTATTGCTTGTTTTTTTTATTTATATGCTATCATTACTTTCTTTTCATTATATTATTAAATTAACCGAGTTTATTTGATACAGTCAAGTTAATAACCCGACCCGAGTCTTAAATTTTTTGTTTTTTTTAAAGACAATTATTACCTGAATATTTTTTTTTAAATTATAAAAAATTGATTCAGTCATGGCAAGAGACATTAATCTAGTATTTATCAATCATGGGTGGGGGGTCGTTGGTTCTATTGTAATTAATCAACCCTTTCTCCTCCAATATCTGAATGGGTCACACACACTCATGTGTCTCGTTTATGATCAATCAACCAAGAAAATAATCTACCTTGCCTGAAACAACTCCAGCATCACTGCCAACCAACATATAATGCCAAATACTTTCCTTAATTATATTAATCGTCACTTGTTGTCTTTTTCCCAATTAAATAAAACAAGTAAAGCTTCTTTTCAAATTGAATTAGCTGGGTGCCACTCCAAAAATATTTATTTATTTATTTATGGTATCAAACAGCCAATCACCCCCCAATGCTCATCCAGACATTATCAGCACGTGTCTGAAACCAATCAAGGGAGATTTTACTCTGACGTTACCATTTTATTTATTTATTTTTGAAAATAAAAAATCGCAAGAATCAGAGCAAATACTCAATAACCGAGGAGAATTAAGTACTTATTCTCTCAGCAATTAATCGGCAGCGAAGAGAGGAAAAGCCGGGGGGGCATTATGGTAATATAGAATAATTAGCGAGGAAGGGCATTAGAGTAAGTACAGCGCAAGACAATATTATATAATGATTGAAGACGACAGAAGAAGCTGTTACACAACGTGGGATGTGAGAGAGCTCTCATTGGATGTTGGTCCCACTTCTTACTGGGTCACAAGTGGGTGTGTCACCCTATATGACGTGGCTTGACCAAGCAACATGATTGGTGTCACGTTGGAGCCCAACGAACATAAAAGTGGACCCCACTTACACCACGTACACCAACCGCCAGCGAGCTGTCACAACGTGCGTTGGAGATTAGAGTTTCCCTCTTGAGGATGAGATAGATGATCGGAGGCGTTGGATTTAAGAGTTCAATCATTTACCACGTTTTGGGCCCCATTGATTTTCTTGGGGATTTGTAGATTACAGGATTTTCTGGGTGGCACGTTGCATTCCTGAGCAAGGCTGGCCTGCCTTCCGCTCTGGAGATTAACCTTTTAAAACAATTAAAAAATAATCATAAATAAATAAATTTAAATTAAAAAAAACACGCTTTTCACGGCATTGCTAAACACTCACTTTATCTTCAGGGTCCCCCACGCCGCCCCCCCCCCCCCCCGGGCTGTCCACACCCTGCCGGCCAGACACTCGCCTCTCCTATTAGTGTCTCCTCTCTCTTTTGGCATTTCCGCCTCTCCTATTAGTGTCTCCTCTCTCTTTTGGCATTTCCCTGTAGAACACGAGTTCAATTCTTAATAAATGTTATGAATTAAATGTATTTACCTGATGAAAATTATTTTTTATTTTTTATTTTTTGTTGTCAAATAAATTCTAATAACTAGCCATACAAAGTACCATGTATATACCCATGGGCGGACCTCCATCAAGCTTTGGGGGGGAGCTTGGCAATGGCACCCCCAAGCTTGCTGTTGTTCCCTGCCTATGCACAATAAAAACATTCTCTAGCTCTAGGCATGGAAACTAGCTACGTGCATTAATGTAGGCGGTCCAAGTTCACGGAGATGCGTAGGATTTCCTAACGCACGCATGGCCATCATCCACTGTTTACCAAATTTATAGCACTATATATATATAAATCCTGTCTTCAAAGTTTTCTAAAAATTTAATATAGCACTAAAATATATTTTAAGATTTATTTTTATATAACACATTAAAATAATTTTAAAATAAAAAAATTTAATTTTTTTTTAAAAGCATAACCATGCAAGGCTGTAATGTATAGAATATCAAATGGGCCATCCATTTATGATTGCTCTTTTTTTTTAATTAAAAAAACCTTGAGGGGATAAAAGTAAACGTGATATCATCCAACCGAAACAAATTTAGTTTTTAAAATTGTTTGAAAATAAAATAAATTTTAATCAATGTTTAAATTAGTTTTGGAATATTTAAAGGGAATAAAAAAAAATCTTAAATGTTTAATTTCATGGATTTGATACGCTGTAACAGAGCATAGTTTTTTATGATATATTCTTTATATTTTCCTAGAAACGTGAACCAAATAATTCATTTGACACAGTCAAACTTGAAGACTTTTTTTTCCCAGCTGGCAAACTGATGTTCTTAGGTAGCATCCCCCAATTGGTTCATTCAAGTCTTTAATTAATTCAACCTTCTCCTCTGAAAGCATTAAGCATTATTCCTTGCACCTACTGGCACCACTTGATTTCCTCACCCGAAAAAAGAAAAAGAAAGACCGTTGATTTCGCTTCTTAAAGTTAACAATGTCTCCTCCTGAATTCGTCGTCGTATTGCGGCAATGATTATATTTTAAAATGTTTTTATTTTAAAATATATTAAAATAATATATATTTTTTATATTTTAAAATTTATTTTTAACATAAACATATCAAAACAATATAAAAACACAAAAAAAATTAATTTGATAAAAAATTAAAATTTTAATTCATTTTTTAAAAATGCTTTTGAAATGCAAAAACAAACAGATTTGAATTCATTTCTGGCACAGCAGATCTAAGATATGTTTCTGTTAAATTATATCACATTAACAGGAAGTTGTTTTTATAGAAATTTCATGAAATCTCCAAGTGATTTGCATTGCTGTTATTATATAATGTCCCTGCATTTAAAACTTGAATGTTGGGGTTGGGCCATTGATGGCTAAGACACTCCTCGGCAGCATATAAGTTGAGCTGCCTCTTTCAAGAATAAAGATTAGAGATGCCTTGCGCATTATTTGCAGGCCCCTTTCAGGTATACATGATTGTCTTGGTTTATTTTCTCCATGCGTTTATGCCATACATTCATAATCCCCATAGCTTGATATTGAAACCTACCCCTCAACTTCGTGGAGGAAAATTAAAAAAAAAAAACATTATTATGCAAATTAATAGTTCCTTTCTAATCAATCCATTATCCTTTTTGGTTATCGACCCAGATACAAACCTTGCAGTGGGGGATCAGTATTGATGTTAAGTTTTGGTCGAACGTAATGGAGTATTATTGAAGTTCGAAATGGACAATCTCCGCAGCAGCTTTTGTTTTTAGGTGTTTTTGAGAAGAGAGTTTGTCTAGAGAAAATATTAATTGATGTTTTTTTTTATAATTTCAATAGGTTAATGCAAAAAATAAAAAAATATAAATTATTTTAATGTATTTTTAAAAACAAATATTATACATTACAGCAGGGTTTCAGAACTGCTCGTGACGCATGCCATGGAGCTCAAGATAGAGCATAAAAGACACATGCTCAAGAATATGAAGTGCACTCGACATCCAACATCCTAGTACCTAGAAAATGAGCTCATATTCATTTATGCCTAGACATATCATGTGGCCCGGTACTCTTTTAGAGTATAAACTATTGATTTGGGCTTCTAGTAGCCTTAATCACCCAACAAATTTATCACACCCACCATTAATTTGAGCTTTGGGGTGTCCAAGAAACTCATCAAGACAATGCCCCGAATAGAGAACATGTTGAGATCTCATGTAATTCTAATTTTATATCAAAATATATTTTAAAATGTAGAATGGTTACTGATTTATAAATCTCAGAGTTACTAAAAATTTATATGATTATTAATTTTAAAACCTATAAAATTAATATAAACACGCTCAAGCTAGCTCGGAAATCTATGTTAATTAAAAAAAACACCTTAAAGTTATCTGCTACCCTTCCTTACGTGCATTACTTTTTAATTAGATTTGTTATACTTGTAACCAATCACAAGAACAAACTATACATACATTAAATAAAAACAAATATCTTAATCACGTTGTCCTCTAAAATTTATTTATATTATCGTTACATAGCTCACAAAACCTAACCTAGAATGAGGGCAACTTGTCAATCTAGGTCTTTATTCTCAAGTAGTTGAAAATTATAGGTAACATATATTTAGACTATCCAACCCTTCCATATATACATACTCACATGAGCGAGCTCAAGGCTATATAAACATCCTTAAATCTCGAGGGAAGTCTTTTTCTAAGCAACCATCTCCTTCGCAATTTTTTTCATAAGAAAACACTACCTTATTTAAGCTATGTAACACGGACAACACAGCCTTCTAAAGCTCACTTTCTCCGCCATCAATGTTAACTTAAACACCGCAGGAGCTCCTAAACCCGACAAAGGGCTTGTTTTGCAAGTGTTCTCACATCAACATTCTCTACTTTTCAGCATGTCCCCAGCTTTGAAAATAAATTAATTTTTGTAAGGTTTTCTATGATCTCATTGCCTTGCAAGAAGGATATACACGTACACTACATAAATCTGGTCGAACACATTTGAGTTAATCGGAAATCTCCTTTCACATATCATACAGGACATGTGGTCTAGTTTGCAATACAAATGTGTTGAGTTTAAAAAAATATTAATTTCCAGAAGAAAAGCTCATCATCAGGTTAATAGACTGATAGTGCCTCCCTAAATCCAATGCTAAAATTCTTACCCTGTAAACCGTTCTTAACCAATTCGGTGTTGCCTCTCTGCATCATGGCCACAAATTCATTGTAATCTATGCGACCATCCTGTAAACACAAAGCAAAAGTATAATCAATGAAGGTTGCCATATATTACAAGCATTAATCCAGCACAGATACACGCGCGCGCACATGTAACCAAAATGTTTTTGCAGATTGAAAATAGTTTCTTTAATTGATGGAAACATATTAATAATAAAGAAGTGCTCACATTATCTTGATCAACTTCTCGAATCATTTCTTCTAAGTGAACGTCATCCATGCCGAATTCTTTACAGGCTTGTTGGAGTTCATCTATGGTGATATAGCCACTATCATCCTTGTCAAAATATGAGAAGGCTGCAAATAGATGATCTTCCTTTTCAACTTTGTGTAAATGTAACGTGGCAGTTATGAACTCCTTGTAATCTATTGTGCCACTGTTATCAACATCTGCCTGCAATTTTGAAACAAACATTGTGGTCAAGATCAAGAGCAGCAGCTAGCATAATGACAGTACTTAAGTAGTTGGATGATCTTACTGCTCGCAGTAGAGAATAAATTTCAGCCTCAGTGAGATTTGCACCAAATCTTCTCAGTCCTACTTTGAGTTCTTCGAAAGTAATTTGACCACTATTGTCTGTGTCTATCATCTTAAATATCTCCTTTAAGCCAGCAATTTCTTCTTCAGATAGGTTCTCGGCAATGATCTGCGGGCAATAGATTTAAGAACTTGCACTCTTCATTTACAATAATAGTAGACAATTCGTGAGTGGAAACAACTTCAGTGGTTTGAGGACAAAAAAATGTGGAATTAAATATGCGAGGATACAATTGTTAGACTTACTCTAAGAGCCATTTTCTTAATCTTGTTCATTGCAGAAAACTGCTTCAAGCGACTTAATACTGCAGGATCTAGAGGCTTGTCTGGAGCCACCCCATCATCACGAACCCAAGGGTGACCTGCAGGGAACCAAAATTTAAGTTCAGCAGTGGTACTGGCACATACAGCAGAGCTTCAATGCTGCAACAAATGAATGCAGAAGAAAATCTTTCTGCTGAGATGATAATAGACAATAAATTGATTATTTATATCAAGTTTAAACATCTGATCACATGAATCAAAAGCCATCCTATCTAGAGGTGCCACATGAGGCCAGAAACTGAGAACTGGCGATGAACCAGGTGAGAGTTTAACTCCAAGCAGGTCATTCTATCTAAATAAATCATACTTGTTCAAGATCATCGATATATTCCGATCAGAAAACTAATTACAAGCAATTTGGCATCCTAACCCACAACTTTCAGCTATAGAGACTCATCGTTTCTATGATAATATGAAGTAACATTCATTGTGTTCCTCATACCATCTAACGACAAGGGTCTTGACCAACTATGAGTCCTATGAGTTCAGCAATCTCATATATATTTCAGTGATAAAAAGCTGGATTGAGGAAAATAAGACTAATTGAGAAAATGTATCACAACTTACAAAGAACTTCATGGGCAGTAAGTCGCTTCTTAGGGTCTCTGACAAGCATTCTCCTGATCAAATCTTTTGCACTTGCAGAGACCTTAGGCCAGGGATTTGATGTGAAATCCAGATGACCATGCAAGACCTCCTCAAATATGTCATGTTCCTTTTCTATGTCATAATCAAAGAAAGAACAAGAACAGGAAATCAAATTGCTGAGAACATTATGAATATACCTTAGAAGTAACGGACATCAGAAAATTCTCACCAGCCCAAAATGGAGGTACCCCACATAAGAGGATATAAACCATCACTCCAGCACTCCAAACATCTGCTTCTGGACCATAGAGTTTGCGCAGAACTTCAGGTGCAACATAATATGGGCTTCCAACCACATCATTTAAAATCTCCCCTGCAATTTAGGACTGTCAATATTCAACTATATATAGCATATCATTCATGAGTGGAAAAGAAGAGATGAGATCCTCTTAAATAATGCTGTCTATCATTACCGACAAAAATTCTATGTACATGAGAAACATAGGGATCATGTGTGAAGGATTAGTTAGACGCTACTTCCCTAATACGCAAAGATCTGGAGTCCTTTATATTTATTCTAATTGGAAGCAGAGGATATTCAGTTATGCATTTCCTTGTATTATGGACTTCATTTATTGTTCATAGACAAAAATATTAATGCTTAATATTTTCTATTACTGGAAGGTGAGCAAGTGAGATGATTTCAAAAGAAGGAAAGCTACTGAAAGTCGGAAACATACCAGGCTTGAAGAATACTGATAATCCAAAATCTATTGCCTTGAGAGGTGAATCCTCACGCTCATTGACAAAGAGAAAGTTCTCAGGCTTGAGATCCCGATGCATGACCCCTAAGGAATGGCAGGCTTCTATAACACCAACTATAGTCCTAGTGAGTTGAGCTGCCTTTCTTTCTGTGTAATGTCCTCGCTTAATAATCCTATCAAAGAGCTCACCACCAGCACATAATTCCATCACAACATGAACTGCCACAGCATCTTCGTACGCCCCGTTGATAGAGATAACATTAGGGTGCCCTGCCAGGTGATGCATTATCTGAATTTCCCTCCTTACATCCTCCACATCATCTGCTGTCAATAAATTCATTTTCGCAATCGACTTGCAAGCATACTCTTTTCCAGTTGCTTTTTCCACACAAAGAAAAGTTGTCCCAAATTGACCACGGCCAAGCTTCCTCCCCAAGTTGTAGTACTCCTTCAAATGACCGGTTCTTGTCTTCAACACTGAATCTACCTGCAGCCCTGCACTTGGTGTCCTCTTAACAAGAGACTTATTTGGTCTCGTGGGCTCTGCTGGTTTTTTCACTTCCTTGTCACTTGCTGGCTTTGCCGGTCTGCTCTCTTCAACCTTCATGATAATCTCCGATGGTACAGTTGCATTTTCCTTTGGTTT
This sequence comes from Populus x sibirica, assembly GCA_019202695.1. NCBI lineage: Eukaryota > Viridiplantae > Streptophyta > Magnoliopsida > Malpighiales > Salicaceae > Populus > Populus x sibirica. Next base: position 1,249,195 of record JAGMVL010000423.1, read on the forward strand.
TGGAGGCGATGGTACTTGATTAATTACCTCTTCCTTAGCTATCTTCATTTGCTCCGGAGGCTTGTTTTGAGCATGGAAAGGAGGTTCTTGCACTCTATTCAAGGACAACCCATCAACATTTTCTTTCTTATTATAAGTGATCAAGCAATCCTTCGATCGAGCCCACCAAACAGAAGAAGAGATTGTTTGAAAGATACCATCCCTGGAAACCCTTGATCCAATACAATTATTATTCCCCATATTCAGTTCTCTATCATATAATAAGACCCCACTTCTTTGTTCTCTAAAAGGCCGGGTGATTTTGAAGGGAACACAATCAAATTAAAACCTTCACCGATCAGAAGAGTTTGATATTTGATTCCACAACTCCCTCTTACTCTAATGTATGCAAACACAGAATTCTGTAACTGGCAATCATTAATTGTGTGCTCCAAAACTGACATTCGTATTCACACACAAGAGTCAACCCAAAAAAAACTATCAGAGCCTCCCTCACAAATGCCCTGAATCCTGCAATCTGGATAACATTATCCATATAGAGGACAGATTCTAGGATTCCACGTCCAGTGATTGAATAACATTGCGTAAAAAAAGAATAAAATAATTAGGGTCATGAAAGCAAACCATTAGAAAAAAAACGAGAGAGACCAGAGAAGGAGAAATTGAAGAACAAGACAGAGTCTATGTGCGTGTGTTGACAGATTGTTTTTACCAGGTCTTCTCGAGCTTTGAGAAAGATGTTTGAGCTGACACAGATTAAATAGTATGCAGTACGTACGTTCTTTAGAGTCTTTTCCTTCCATTGTGTCACAGAAAAGGGAAGGGAGGTGGAAGTAAAGACCGTTTATTCTGTTGGAAACTTTCAAAATTTGCGTCCTGAGCATAAAATATCGCGTTTAATGCATTAGTGTAGTATACAGTATAGTTTGAATTTTGAGATGGTGGGTCCATTCTGAAATTGCTGGTTGAGATTGATATGTTTCTCAATTCTCCTTTTATTTTATTTATTTTTGGAAATTTGTCTTAGGGTTTTCAACTTCTTGGAAAAGCTGGTGAAAGTGCTTCTTGTTTTTGTAGAAGGGCCCTGTGCAGCTGGACAGTCTGGATTTGAGTGAGGCTGGGATTGTCGCAGGCCGGCAGCCGGCATGCGCCGGTAGTATTCTGCTGATCCCACATATTTTATTTATTTGATAAAAAAATCGACCACTTTAACCAAGTAAATCTAATATTGACAAAAATTATATTTACTTAGTCCAAAACCTGTCATGATAGACGACTTGATTATGGTTGAGAAAATAAGATGAAAGGACAAACAATGCATCCCGTCATGTTCCTTACTGCGTAAGTTTGGTTTGTTGCTTGACTTATCGGTCAGTCTTTCCATCATTAATAACCAGAAGAAGAGGTGATTTAAAAGATGCTTCCTGGATTTTCTTTTAATTTTTTTAAAAAATAATTTTTTTATATGTTTTTATTAAAAATAATTTTTAAAAAATAAAAAAATATTATTTTGATTTATATTTGAAAAAAAAATATTTTGAAAAACAATCTCCGCAACATTTTTATAAAAGCATGTACCGCTTCTCTCCAATTTTGAATTTTTTTTGTTAAAAATTATTTTTTTTATGTTTTTATATCATTTTAATATGCTTTGATATCAAAAATAATTTTTTTAAAAAAATATTATTTTGATATATTTTTATCCGCAACGGTTATTCCAATCCCAAACACACTCTTAAATATATATATATATATATATATATATATATATATATATATATATATATATATAAAAGAAAAAGAAAAAGAAAAAGAAAAAGAAAAAAGAAGGAGGAGGATGATCAATTCAATGACTTTACAGCATCCACATTAGTTTTTCTCATTTGGAGGCTTTGACCTTTTGACCTATTTTTGGAGGTAATCTTAGGAGGATGCACATAAATAACGAAAAACATTTTTATTAATTAATAATGAATAGAAACATAAAGTAAATGATTAAAAAATTAAATTAAATTACCAATACTGTCATTGAATCTGTTCAATAAATAAATATAAAAAATCATAACATATAACATTACTCACGTAGAAATGGTCTTGGACTCAATATGTGCTCCAAATATTTATTATCCACATTATCATCAATGAAGCTAATAGATTTTTGCTTTGTTTCCTTTGACCCTAGAATTTAAGCATTGTGATAGCGGAGTATTTGTTATTGTAATAATTGTTAATTTTAAAGTATATTTTTTGTTAAAATAATATATTTTTTAATTTTTTTATATCAATATATCAAAATAATTAAAAAATAAAAATAAAAATTAATTTTTTTAAAAAATACAGCCATACAAGAAAGCTCTGACTAAATGTGCAAAAGACGCCGGTCAAAATCTATGATCAAATTTGAGTCCTAACTTGATGTGATATTCCTCCATTGCTCAGCAATAAATCGATGCTTAGGAATTAGCATCTCCTAAACAGTCATTGCAATCATATGATCATCAAATATTCTATGAAGAAACACATGCAAACAAAGCAAATCTGCAAATTAATTGATTATTACTGGCTCAGGGAAGCAGGATTATGCTGTCTCATGGAAAAATGGATAAAACCTGGTGGCAGATATACATTCCGTTTGTTTTTATATCTTAAAAGTTTTTATTTAAATAAGTTTTTAATATTTTTAATATTTTAAATTAAATTTTTTATGTTTACAGATATTTTAATATATTATTATTAAAAGATAAAAAAAAATTTAAAATATTATTTTAATATATTTTTAAACAAAAAACAATTTAAAAAATAACCATTACTATAATACCAATCAAATTCATAAATCAATGTACATAAAATCAAATCAAGGGAAAAGGAGATTGCGTACTTTCATAAATCCCATGTGTGAACAAAAACATAACAACCATATTCCCAACACAAAGCATGAAGACCATATATGAATTAACACAATGTTCAGAATTAAATTATAAATATATTTGAATTTAATTTATAATCTATTATAATTCCATGTTTAGAATAAAAAATAAATCATATAATTAAATTCAATTATATTTTTAAAAAAACATGTGGAGATTCAAATGAATTGAATATGTAATCTTGAGTATTTTGCTCTTAATTCAAAAATTATTTTTGTCACTAAAATTATTTCTTTTTGTTACAAATACTCTTATATTTATTTAAAATAAAATAAAATATAACATAAATATTTTAAAAAAGATATAAATAGACATATCTCATATTAATTTTTTTTATTAAATATTCGTTGAAAAACAATTCTAAAAATATATATTTGTTAAAAAAAACTTTTCATCAAAACCTTTTCATTGGAATGTTGCGTGAGATAAAAAAGATAAAAATAATAAAGATATAAATATATTTAGTTGAAGAGACAAAGATAAAGATATAAAAATAAATTTATCTCTATGATATTTTTTAAGTGAATTTATATATTTTCAAAATATAAAGTACATAAGGGACATGTCTTCGAGAGAATATTTGTTATTTTTTATTCTTAAAATATCCTTGTAAAAAACCCTTAATTTCAAAATTATCTAGCTAAAACAAGTAATAATAAAAATAATTATTATCATAGTTTTAAAATTCAACTCGGGAGGTCAACCCAAGACAAGTCCCGGGTTACAGGTTGAGTTGACCATTAAACAAGGTCAAAGTAAGGATAAAAGTGGTAATTATCATAGTTTTAAAACCTGATTTGAGAGTTAACCAGGGACAAGACCTGAGTCACGGATAAGAAGGGTCAATATATAAATAAAAATAGTTATTATCATAGTTTTATAACCCAATTCGAGATTCAACTCGGAATTCGGAACAGGGCTAAGGTCAAAGCATTTATTCCAAAATTTATCTCCTCCCTTGCTACTCTTGTATATCAGTTACTCACTGCCTCAGTGACTGCTCCATATGCATCACCACCCATGTTTTATACCATAAAGCATCCCTGAACCTAAAGCCACCGCTTAACCTGAATCCTTAGATGGATAGCTGCCCAGATGTATGAGCATTTCGTATAATTCATGTGTCTTGGAGGAGACACGCTGACCAGTTTCTAATGCCAGAAAAACTGGGACAGAAGCAAATCCACAATTTCATATAGGAATTATTATTCTATCGTCCTCCACAAAACTAATTAAAACCATTTTTCACGTCTGATAGTTGTTCAGATATACTCGGAAATGAGTGAGTTCAAGGCAAGGCCTTTCCTCCCATTGCATAACCAAAATTGAGCATTAATGCTCTACCGTTAAGCTAATCCTTCTTCACCACCAATTTCCCAGAATTTATTCCTTAAACACCACCGTTGTTTATTCTATGGGAAAAGAAGCTATTGGCTGGAAATGGAAGCCTTTTATTTGAAGCTAATGACATCCAAGACTTTGGGTATCTATAATCAAAACTCTTTTAAAATAAGAGGGGAAAAAAATTCCTCTCCATCAACTATAACAGCATAAATGAGGAAATGGCCACTCCATCTTCACAATCAATCATTAAAAAGTTAAATCAATCATCACCATTTCTTTTTCTCAGGAACCAAACAGAAACCAAAATATAAATAACAAAAATCTAAAATAACTTACTTTCCGAGGCAGTCACGAAGGACCTCTTCGGTCTTCTTGCACTGCGACCTGATCACTACCGTCCTCGTGGAACAAACCTCACCAGAAGAAGAAGAAGAATAATTAGGGTTATTTTCAAAGTAATCGTCCGAGTCCGAGTCGGAGTCGTCTTTCCACACCCACCCCATTGTCTGTCCCCTGTTGTTACTGCTTGCTATGCCTTCTTCGTTCGTGTACAGTACAATCTAGATTTGTATTTGTATACAAAGAGTTTGGGCGGGGCGTTAGGTTTCGTGTATCGTGTTTGTTTTCGGTGGAGATTCTGGACCTACCGGAGTAGTACGGTGCTGCTTTGTCACTGTCACACGGGTGACAACTACAAGTCGGTTTGTTGACAGACACGTATCACCCCGACCGTTTCGGTTTTTGCTTCTATTCGAAAGCCACGTTGTTTGGAAGCATGAGAAAACGACAAGTCACTTTGTTTTTCTCATTAAGAAGAGATGAAGAAAATGTAAAACATTGCTATGAACACAAGAGAAGAGAATCAGATTTATTATGTTAAGAAAATTTACGTTTACTGGTTAAAGCCCACTTCTTTTGCAATACAGTTTGAGCTAAACTTTGCTTGCCTTCTCTGTTTAGCCCAAAGAAAACAGTTCTAAAATTAACATTACTGGGAACAATCCCATTATCCACCATATCTGACAGAAGCTGAAGGGCTTCTTCAGATTTTCCTGCCCTACATAGACAGCTAAGAAACATTGAATAAGTCTTAAAATCAGGCGCAGGCCCTTTCGTTTTGAGAGAATGGAAGACGTTCCAAGCTTCAATGACATTTTCCGTGTCCATGTAACCGCGAATCAATGCCGAATATGTAACTATTGTTGGCTCACAACCCTCCTGTTTCATGCTTTCGAAAATTTCCAACGCTTTTGATGCCTGCTTTTCCCTGAAGAAATGAACTATCAAGGATGTGTAAACATGGACGGTTGGATTAATGCCTACCTGCTTCATAGAGTCCACCTTAGCTAAAGCCTCTTCTAGTCGTCCCTTCTGTAATAGGCCATGCACAAGGCTTGCATGCGTATACCGATCCAACGTAGTTTTCTCGGTGCTAACCTGGTCTACTAATGATAAAGCTTCTTCTAACATTCCTGCTCGACAAAGCGCTCTAATGTACAAGGAGTAACTAGCAGGAACTGTAAAACCAGCTTTACAAAGAGAGTCTACGGATTTTCTGGCTTCCAACAATTTGCCAACTTCACATAAACAGCAGAGGTACGTTCCAACCAGCTCTTTGTCAGGGACATGTCCAGCACGAATCATCTCCCGGAATATTTTAATGGCTTCATCAACCTTTCTTCCTTTTCTTCCACAAAGAAAAATTATCAAGTACTTGTAAGTGCTGTCATTTGGATTACAACCGCTAGCTTTCATCTCACCAAATATCTTAAGAGCAATCTCTGTTAGACCTGTTCGACCATATTGCATTATCATGATTGCCCATGTATCTGGTGGTATTAAGAAGCCCCTTCTCCTCATTTCATAAAAGAGGCTTCTCATGTGCTTGAAATCTTTCCCACGACCTGAAACTTTCATTGCCATGTTGTACGTTTCTGTAGTTTGGCAAAAACCATTTTGCTTTCCTACCCACGCAAAGAAATGCAATGCAGCATTTCCATGCATACCGCAATTGCGTAAGGTCTCGGCAACAAGTTCTGGTGTGAACTGAATGGTGCATTTCTCCAGGGCATCTTGAATGATGGGCCAATCCTCCAAGGATGATAATATCCTCAGAACTTCTTGCAAGTCCTGCTCATCGTAAGCCTTTGAAAGTGGCTTCACCGAGTTCCAATCCACCCTTCCTTGCACTGATTCATTACAGTTCGAGTCAACATGGAGCTCCTCTTCCCTGGACAAATCATTTCTAGATACTTCATCATTTAGCGAATGAAGTCTGCAGATTCTATGCATCTGCTTTACTTTTCTAATGTTGTCCATCTCTCCCTTTCTCTCCATACAAGATATAACCCACTCAAATATTTCATCACAAATAAACATCTTGGAAGCCTGCATTTTCCCCAAAACCTTGATAATTTCATCTGTTCTCAAAACTTTGCAAAGCTCCTTGATAAATATTGAATAAGATTTCCAAGTCGGTTTGATTCCCTTATCCTCCATAGTCTCAAACACTTCCCATGCTTCAGATATATGGTCTTGGCGAACATGACCTGCAACAATGGCCATAACTGCTACACTGTCTATCTCAACTCCTCTTTCCAGCATCTCATCATACAGCTCGCAGCCTTTCTGATACTCATTTGATCTGAAGAGGTGTTGCATTAGCTCTGTATAGGTAGAAGAAGTAGGCAGATGTCCAAACTCTTTCATGCTCTGGAACAGATCGAGTGCCTTAGAAAGTTCATTTCTCCTCAAGTACCCATTGATGATGATCCCATAAACCTTCCCATCAACAAAATCTTTTCTCTTCATAATTTCAACAATTTCTAGAGCATCTGCAATCCTATTAGCCCTGCTTAGTCCTTTCACCAAGGTCTCGGAAAATTCATAATCAAGCTGTATTTCTTTATTCTTGAGATCACGAATCAATTCTAAAGCTTCTCTAATTCTCCCAGCCACGCAATAGCTCTTCAGGACACAAACATGAACATCATGCTCCGGAATCTGAGAGACCCTAATCATGTCATCAGCCACCGATTGAACAGCACTAACATCTCCTGACTTTGCCAAGCAATTCAATAACATCTTGTACAAACTTAAGTTAGGTTCCATTTCCCTTTGCACCATTTCCTTGTAAATTTCCAAAGCGATTTCACCTTTTCCAGCATCACAAAGTGAATGCAACGTCACTTCATAAACTTCTACATCAGGTTCACACCCAGACTTTCTCATCTTCTCATGGACCAACAAGGCTTTGCCTATCAACTTTGCCTTCCCATACTGTCGAATAAGAATAGTCCAAGTCTTAATATCCCTTTCGCAAGAGTACTTCTCCATCTCCTCCAGTAAAACATCCACCACCGAGAACTCTCTGGCTTCCCCAGCTGTATACAACATGGTATTATAAGTCTTCGTTGTATGACAAAACCCATCTTTCGTCTTCACCCAATTAAAGAATCTATAAGCTAAATGTGGCACTTTATAGCACCTCTTCAATACTTTCTCAACAATCTCTGGTTCTAACTGAAACCCCACTTTATCTAGCCTTTCCTCCATTGAAGCTGTGCAATTTTCTGCACGAACAATCCCAGTAATCTCATGAACTACTGCACTAACGTCAGTTTCATTCAAAGCTCCCACCTTTATATCTCCGAAAGCCAACAAAGACCCCTCCTTTTGCAACCCACTATTCAGTTCAGCATTTCCACAAACACCTGCTTCGCGATACTTGAATTCTCCACTTATCTCGTTATCTCCCACATGGGTTTCTCTTGGTATAAAAAACCCATATGGAGTTCTATCTGGGATCACAACATCAGCACCCAAGATCTCAGTTATCTCTTTAAAGAGTGAATTAATGGTTTTAGTTTCTGCATGGCCTTTCAATTGGGGTTCTTGAGTTTTCTTCGAATGGGAGGGTTTAGATGATTTAGAGAGGCTGGAAAAGTGAAAAATTTCGTATGCGGAGAGCTGGGAATTAAGAGGTTTATAGCTTAAAGATTGGAGTTTGAATGTCTGCCTCATCGTTTTAAGACATTCATTAGCTACTTTGATAAGTAAAAACTGAGCTTCAGTTCAGCAGAGAATGGTGCTTCTTTATACAAATGTTAGCAATCACACCAGGAATTTGAAGATTGTATGAGGAGTAATTATTAGTGGTTAAAAAAAAGAAAAACAAATACCATGTAAGGATAAAATTTGAATAAAATCATTATGCATAACATATTAATACAAATTTAAGGCTCCACTAAAATTTATCATAATTACATAGCTTTTACAAATTCTTGTTCTTAAGACTTTCTTTTTAATATATGTTAGGTAATATTAAAAAACATAGACACAAATAAACATTGTATTCATATTTTAATTAAAAAACTCTTTTTTATATTAATAAGAATTTTCAAAAGGTATAAATCATTTTCTTTAAAAGAATCAAAGATAAAATAAGAAAACAACCAAGAATCCCTTATAAGAAAATAATAACAAAGGTCCGATTTAATAATTTATTGAATTTTGATGTAATTTTATTTATTATTTTTTTACATTTTAGTCATATGTGGTAGAAATAGATTTAAAAATAAAGGCACAAACAAATTTTTTATAAATGTTTTATTTTAAAGAGGTTTTTTTTTTAATTTTTAATAGTGACCGTAAAAAGAATAACAAAACTTTTATGATTTTTTTTAAAGATGTAAGAATAATATAAAAGATAAAAAAATATATATAATCAAGGATCTAATTTAATAAATTTTGATGTACTTTTATTATTTTTTTAAATTTTAATTATTATCTTTTGTGGACCTATTTTTTTTATATCATTTTTAGAGTTTTAATAGTTAAAATAAAGTTTCAATAAGGTACTATGTAGATGTAGGTTTAAGGGTGATTTAAAAATATTATTGAGAAAATTACTCTCATCCTTTTAAGGTTTGAGCAATGTAATACTTTTTCTCTATTTCTTAAAACATGATAATTTATACTCTTAGTCAAACCCAATTTCAAATTTTGATGAAAATATAAAAATCTCCTTGTATATTAGTAACATAGTCCTAGAAACAATTCTCTCTTCTCTCTTTTCAACCAAAATATCTAAGATGTGAAACATTTTTGAAAAAAAAATCAATAAAATATCATGTAAGAATAAAATTTGAATAAAATCATTTATATAAAACACAAATACATAACATACAAATATGAATACAAATTTTATTTAAGGTTCCACTAAACTTTATCATCATTATAGTTTTTACAAATCTTTTTTTATTTTTCAAGACTTTTTTTAATATATGTTAGGTAATATTAGAAATATAGACATAAATAAACATTTTATTCATCTTTTAATTAAAGAGTTTTTTTTATATATTAATAGAGTTGATCGGAAGGTGTAAATCATCTTCTCTAAAAGAGTTAAGATAACGTAATAAAATAACTAAAAATACCTTATGAAAAAATAATAACAAAGGTCCAATTTTATAATTTATTGAATTTTGATGTAATTTTATTATTTTATTATTTTACAAAATAACCTTGATAAATTAATAATCTCAATTAAATAATATTTTTGGTGAGTTCCAACCTAGGACTAATATGATAATCTTTGTATACATCAAAATTATATATATATATATATATATATATATATGACTCAATTAGAAGATCTTTGTAAAATATGATTAAAATGTTATTTTCTCTTGAAATTAATGTATTTTTGAACCTCATCTCTAACTTTTTTTTAACACATTAAGAAGCTAAGTTTTAGTGTTCTCGTGTTGCAAAAGAAAATTATTTTATGTGATTGTTGCTTGAAGTGTATTTTTGCACAAGACAAGATCCACTAAAGAATTATCATCTTCAATTTCATCTTCTTTGTCATTTTTCATGATGTTCTCAATAGTTTGATCATATTCAACCGCTTTGAAGTTGCCTTGTATTGTCTTGAGTAGTTCAAGAGATACTCAACATCCATTATACCATGATGTTTCAACTTTTTGATTAGAACATGCAATTATTGAATACTTCCACCATTTAAGTGTTGATTCACATTGTCTGAAATCATGTTATCCATAACTAAGTTTTACAATGTCAAAAACGATCTGCAATTGTGTTTGTTTAAACATCGGCTATCCAAGCCAAAATTGCTGGAATCATTGCATCTAAAATATTTATTTTCTTCATATTTGTGATCTTAATTTCACAACCCTCTAAAAGATTTCAATAAAATCAATGACAATAATGCATCTTGAAAGCTTGTATGATCCGTACATCACAAGGTTGCATATTTGATGTTGTGTTGAGTGACAATAATTCAATATTTTTCAAACCTTCAATAGTTTTTGGATTAGCAGGACAATTATAGAAAGCAAGAGAATTGTTTCTACTATCCATTTTTCTATTAACTTGTTGAACATATTGTTGGGATCCCAGTCATCCATACTCGTTTGTTAGCATGATACTCTCATTTCATATTGCTCAAGTTCACATCCATGAAATACCGTGGATTAGCATGCTTGTCGCATCTTACATTGTAGAACTAATAAAATCTCAATCACCATGTCACTTATAGTTCATACTGCTAAAGTTCATATTTAATAAGACTAATTACATTCATGAATATTTTTATGGCTAAACAAATACATAGAGTAATGATAATTTGATAATTAAGGGAGGATGACATGTTGCATGCTATAACATTTTTCTCCTAAAAACTCATTTTATAACCTATTTAACCAAACAACACCTTAAAAACACTCTCAAAACACCTATAAACCAACTTTATAAACCTAAGAAACCATAAAAACGGTCTACAAACATGAAATCAAATTGAGTTAGTTTTTTCTTCATCAACTTCAATATATTTTCTTAGGCAATATTGAGATTTTAAACAACCATCATCGAGCTAATTTCTTCAAATGAAACTTGTGGACATCAAAATAAACCAACTTGGTGGTTGAAATATATGAAAATGGTAATTTCTCTCTCTACACTGGAATCCGGCAAAACTTTCTTTGTTTTGGTGAACAAGGTTGTTTTTGCAATTTTTATATTCTTTGTGTTTAGTGCATAATGAAGTTAATAATAATAAAAAAAGAAATTAGACCCGGTTTGGTCCTTGGCATGGATCAAGATTTTGATGGGCTAAAACACAACATTCATGGCTTTTTTTATTGTTTAATGCATTTTCCCCTTTAATTTAGAAAATAAAAATGCAATTTAACCCTTTGTTGTCATTAATTTTTTTTATTTAACTTAAAACAAAAAAAATACAATTTTATCCTTTTTTATCATTTAGCTTGAAAAATTTATGCCTAATTAAGATCATGTCTATGATACAGGTTGTAAGTTTTTTCGGTTAATTCAAGTTGACTGGAGTTGATACAATATGACATATTTTTAAAATTTCATCTTCAATTCTTTTATGACTCTTAAATTTACTTTTGAATTTAATTCAATTTGTGATCAATAAGGACCGAATAATGGCTAGCCAGAAAGATAATATAGGAAGAAAAAGAAAAGAGACAAATTATCCAACTAGGTTAATTCATTATGATCGTGTCCATTACTCATGTTGTAAATTTCACATGTTAACTCGGGTTAATATAATGTGTTATCTTTTCATTTCACTCCCTCAATTTGTTTTATTTAATTTTTTGGCATTTCATTGTTTCACTTTTTATCTAAGGTTAAGTAAGGTTAAAACGATAATGAGATAGCAATTTCATCGATGATTTCTAATACTTACATAATTTTTTCAAATGCTGAAGGAATATTTCATTAGCATTCTCTAGTTTTCTAGTAGTGCACGCACTGCCACAAAGAACTTGGGAATTTTATTAAGCAAAGCCTAGTCGATTAACACGATGACCTGTTGACTCAACTTTTGAACTGAATCGATTTTCAAAGTAAATAGGATGAGAGTTGACTTAGTGTTGCCCAACCAACTTGACGGGTGCACCTGCAACTTGATCAACCCAATTAAAACTTGGATTGGATCTTTTTTTAAAAAAAACAACATTCATTTATTTTTTATGAAAAAATTATCAAAATAACAACATTTTAGATTGATCTAGGTTAACTCACTCAACACGCAAACTAGATCATGACCCTCATTAAGTTTAACAACCTTGCTTTTGTAATCTATTTTTTATTTATTAAATGATTATAAAAATAGATATTTACATGAAAGACAACAAATAAAAACATTGAGAAAATTACTTTGATCCTCATGGAGTTTAGTTTTTTTTTTTTTTGTCTCAATTTTTTCAAAAACTATATTTTATATTCTAGAGTTTATAAGTTTAACACTTTACAAGTCTAAAAGAACATAAAAAGGTTGATAGTCAAAATAAAATGGTAGTTTGATACAATTTCCAGTACGTGTGAAAGCATACTCTACTCAGAAATTTGCTCTTTCTTCTTTGCTTGAACTATCCCAACATATGTATATTTCACTTATGAACTCAGAGCTTTGCGTGCCATGCTTCAGTAAACTTTGCAGGCTCACCCATGGCTGTAAACAAAACTCTTAGAATTATAAACTTTTACTTTGACAGGCATGTTTTGTGCACATTTCGCAAATTGGCTACGGGGTGTAGCTTCCAATACTATTCATATTTCACGAATTAATAGTTAAGTTCTTAAAAAATTTTAATTTGATCCTCAAAATATTTTTTAGCACAATTTAGCTTTTTTGAGCCCAAATTAGCATTCAATTACATGTTTTCTTCGAAAGAAGAGTTGATTGAAAATCAAAGAATCAAAGTAAAAATAACGGGTAAAATAGATGGTAAATTCAAATTTCATACAAAAAAAAATTATTTTCATCCCCTATCTTTTTAGATTTATAGGTGATTGGTCCCTTTAGTTGTCCAAAATTTATTTTTGATAAAAAAGTTTATTTTCCTCATTTTCCAATCTTTTTTTTTATCAAATGAGAGAGAGATAAGAAATTGAATTCTAGCTTAGAGAGAGAAAACGATTGTTTATTCCAACCACTAAAAAGTTGAAATCGGTGTCAATAGCTTTCATTTCATGAGAGTAATTTTATCTAGGTGTTTTTTTTCTTTTTCTTGCTCGAGGAGACAAATCTGATCACGAAAATGTTTTCAAGTTCAGATTTATTTCAGTTTTTGGAGCTATTTTCTGGTTTTTTAGGCCATAGATAAATTTATCAAGGTGTTTTGGGTCAAAATAGATTGAAAAATGGGTTTTTTAACCAAAAAAAACCGAAGCCCTATTTTTCCAGCGACCAAAAAACAGACGACACGTCATTTGCTCTCTTTTAAAAAAAATAAAAATGGAGCGGATGATTTTAAAAATTAAAAAAATAAAGACATATCCAAGCAAGCGGGCTGGGCTAAAAAGCCCTCATGCCTAAGCTATTTTTTAAAATGAACAGGCTGATGCACATCGTCTCCTTATGGGTTTTTTGTTTTTTGCTATTTTATATTTAGGTTAAAAGGATTGATAAAAAAAAATTGTCAGATCCAATTGAGTTTATGAGCTCAGTTGTAGGTTTAACGGGTTAATTCGCAACATCCAAACTATTATTTTTGTTTTTTATTTTAATATTTTTACCACCCCTCAATTTATATATGAAAAAATGATACTCATCATTTGCTATCAATTATGTACTTTCACCATGTTTTTATCACGGTTTTTTTACTTCTAAAATAAATATATGATACAAAAAAGTATCAAGTGATTTATTTTTATATAATTAGATAATAAATAATATCTAAGATAAAAAAAAATTAATTGAATTAAATAACATGCATGACTTGCATTGTAAATTTGTTTCGTTGACTTGAGTTCTTCTAGTTATTTTTTTATTAAATAAATATTATTTTTTTATTAATTTTATTATTCATTATTAAATTAATTCAGAATTGAACTTTTTAATTTATTATTTCTAAAATTATTCCTGCAAATTTAACTTGTCATCCCAATGTTAACCTAATCAGATCAAATGTTTTCCATTTTTTAGAAAACACGTCACCAGTACTTGAATATCTTCTTTTGTGCTTTAAATTTTTTTTACACCAACCTGTAACACAGCACGAGTCAATAATCTAGCCCAACCTTACAACATAGCAGATAGTACAGCTAGTGATTTCTTACAAAAACAAAAAGATCCCTCAACGTTTGGATATTGCACGAAATGAGTTAAGATAATAATATTTCGAGTTATGAACCTTCAAAGATAATAGAAATTTTGAATGAGCAAAGCTTAATAACTGTCTCATTGTTTAGCTGGCTTTTGTTTTTTTTTCTTTTTTTAGCGACTTTCATCCAAAAGAAACCAAACTAGACAAAAAAGAAAAGAATAAAAAAAAAACAGGAGCAGTTTCATGCCCCAACAAAGCAGGCACCGATGGGTTATAACTAAGAAGACGACTAAGCCAAGACAAGTCTTGGCTTCAGATTTCTCCATTTGTCTGACTTAACACGATACCTAGCTGTCTCCACTAGGTCTGCCACCAAAATTCTGCCTGGTAAAAAAAAAAAACAATGAGAAACAAACAGAAAATTATCTGATCACAGCTTTTGATGTTAATATGAAGGAGAAAAGAAACACCGCATTAATCATTCCCACGAGAAAGCAAACATCACCAGAATTATCTCTGGAATAGAATGGGTGGTGATTGCTTGCAGTCTTACGACAACGATATTTGCAACCATCCGAACCTGGTAGTTTGTGTAAGTTTTAAAATGTTTTTCTATTTAAAAATATATTAAAATAATATTTTTCTTAAAAAAAATATTTGTAATTTCAGACATCAAACCAAACCGATATAAAAATACTAAAAATAATTTAATTTGAAGTAAAGAAAAAAATAAAAATATTTTATTATTTTTTAAATGAAAGTGTTAGAGAAAAGCCAACTGAGAGAATTGGGCGTGAATTATGATAGAAAACTTATAAACAAACTACAAAATAGCATTGAATAAAAAAATGTAAATATGATCATTCTACATCTTGCAGCAAATAATGCTATTACAAATCCAAAGTTGGCAACATAATTGGTGGAAATAGGAACAGAAAAATTCAATCGCGAGATCACTTATTAAAATGGAATTACACATGCATTTTCTATTTCCATCAGCTTATCAAAAAGAAAAAGAGAGAGAGAGAGAGAGAGAGAAGGAATCTCAGACGAATTGATCCAGAAGAAATACACTACAGTTACAATTTTTTTCCCAACAAATGAAGGATACATACCTACAATTTTCGTTGAAGATGATAATCCAATGAGTTGGAATCAAGCGTTGTTGACTCTAAAATGACATGCTGAACTGCCAAAAATGGCACAAAATCAAGAGCATGATGACATAAGGACTGGTCAAAGATGTTCTATATATTCAACATAAAAAAGCATGGCTTACGTTCAATTTAAGATTATTAAGAAATAAAAAATTTCACCTTTTCCCCCTTCTTTCCCTTTCCACACAACGTAAATTCCAAAACTCATGGGTAAGGGTCACAAGCCAACTTTCAAAGAATATCCATTCCCATTCTATGCCTTACACTGCTAGAGTTAACATAACTATTTAACAGACTAGATTAGAAATTAAAGGTTTGTTAAGATTTGCAATGTTGTGGATAATTATAAAGAAACAAAGAGGAAGTTGCACTCTTTTGATCATTTGTGATTCCTACAAAACCATTGAGGATGTCCTAACAGCAAGTCGCAAGAAGAAAACATTTATTTTCTTTGTTTCTTCCCCCCTATATCACACATAAAGGTAAAGCCCGTGTTTAAGATTCCATACTAGAATTTGAAAATATATTGGACATCCCAGAAATAGCCCAGTGCACCCAATTAACAAAAGTTATGATATTCACCCCAAAAGTCATTAGGCAAGTTATGGTGAAGAAAATTTCGCTGTATGGACACTAAAAACATTCTTTTGCTTGATGTACTTTGAGGAACTCCTTTTTTATCATCCACAGACCTAAAACTCATCTTTTGCTTGTAATTAAATGTCACCCAAAAAGAAATACTTTGAGGAAAGTACCTTTTTCTAAAGCCTCTTCACAATTTCTTCATTTACACGGTCATAATAAGTCATTCTCCGGATGCAATTTTTAGCTTCTTCAAATTTATGGCCTCTGAATGCACTTGCAAAGGAATTAGACCAGTTTTGTAATTTC
Organism: Populus x sibirica; assembly: GCA_019202695.1. Lineage (NCBI taxonomy): Eukaryota > Viridiplantae > Streptophyta > Magnoliopsida > Malpighiales > Salicaceae > Populus > Populus x sibirica. The sequence goes on from JAGMVL010000423.1 coordinate 1,265,617, forward strand.
TCTTGCATCTGCATAAACAATTTGAAATTGTAAATATAACATAAACAAGATATAGACATACTTTGGAAAATTACAGAAAAATGAAGCCAGTCAGCCTGTGTCTCAGCATACGAGGCCCAATATAGCAATCTAAAAGAACTATTTTGAATTTACAACGAAACTCATCACCATGTTCCAAATTCTCATAAAATTTTCCAAAGAAGTCATACCGAAGACTGGATCTCCTTTAAAGCCTGATAGTCAGGTGCCTCTTCAACTGCTTCCCTGATTTCCATAATCTGCAGTGTCAGAAATTAGAGTAATAAAAGATCCAAGTTCAAAAACATGGATCATCTGCTTAGGAGCTTGCATGCAGTAATCTACCCAAGAAATCTATGTCAGGAATGAAATACAGAACAAAAACAAGAAGCTCTTATAAATTACTTCAGCTAGCAGCTCCGGTTCTGACACTGTTTCTTCTTCATTAACATTTACACCTTCAAGTTTCAGCTGTAAGAAAGAAGGTATATAATTTCATCAATGTTTAGGAACAGGAGAATTTTTACAATGAAATACATGAAGGAGGAAAAACAGGCATTCATGGATTGCGTAATGAAGAAATATTACCCTGAAATACTTAGAATCATATTGTCCAAAAACTTGATGACACCAAACTATTAACAAATTTTAAACATGTCCATCTTATTTTTCTTGTGTATTAGCATGATTGTTTAGCATATGCATCCTCTGGCCCCATGCCTTCTGTTATCCATCAACTATTTTATACCAAAACAACCAAAAAGATCTAAACACATCTAATTAACAACGCCCTTGATTTTTCTTATGATAGTCAATTGATCAAGTGCACCATGAACTACTGTATCATAAACTCTACAAAAAGTTACAACTCCAAGCATAATAATTTAAGCACTCCAAGTGGTACAAATAAGGACTTATCAAAAAGGTTCTTAAATATTCAACTGACATAAATCAATGAGAAAATCGGCATTCTTAGTTGAAACCTGGAAACCCCTTATACTGTTATTACCAAAAAGGCCATAAATGCCGGTAAAATAGCACAAATAAAAATGCTTCAATTTATGCCGGGATGATATCTAAATGCTTACAATGTATATTGCCCTTGACAAGGCATTGTTCAGCGTCCGGTAAGCATCAATCACCCTAGCTGATTGTTCTGCAGCAAACTCTCTCTCTTTCTGAAAAAGCAAAAACAAATCAACAATTGAAACCCAAAGCAAAAAAATTCAAAAGAAAAAAAGAGTACCTTCTATTTAAAATAAAATAAAAAAAATTAAACAGACTAACCTCAGGTTTTGAATGAACTAAATCAGGATGCAATTTTTTCTGCCAATTTTTATACTTCACCTCCAAATTATGATCCTCCTCTATTTCATACTTGTGTTCCCTGTAATATTAAAACCCCCACTCAAAAGAATAAAACCTTGCCAATAAAATACAAAACCCAAATCCAAAATTAACTTTAAAAGCAGGAAAAAAAATTAACAGGGTGTACTTTACAGGCCAAATATTTGGAAGTAATCAACAGAGTGATCAACAGGCTGGATAGTTGTACAAGACTCGCAGACCAAAAACGGTGCGTTTTGAGGCTCGGCATTACAGTTCCAGCATCTGAGGTTGGTTTTCTCGGAAGATTGGGCGGAGCAGAAACTTTTCCCTGAAAAAGAGAGAAAGTGGGAGGAAAACCCACTTGAAGATGAAGTCTGGATTTTGTTGTTGTTGTTGTAGGGAAAGAAAGGAAAGGGAGAGTGAGGTTGTGAATTGGAGAGATGCTGTTGTTGGTTCCGTAAGAAGCCACATGTCGTTGAAGAGATGGTTCTGGTCTGGAGGAGACGTTTGGAGAGAGGACTCCATAGCTTCTTCTTTGCTTTCAACATTTTCTTTGTTTTGTTTTGTGATTTTGTTGAAAGGGTGAAGCAAAGGTTTATAGTGCTTTTGACAAAAAAATAAAAAAAATAAAAAATAAATGGTGAGTGGGTGGCTTTTCTAGAAACGGTTAAGAGAGAGTCTAGTATTCTTTATTTTTTAAAGTTTTATTTTTATTTTAAAATATATTAAAATAGTATTTTTATATATTTTTAAATTATTTTTTATATAGCACATTAAAATATCCAAAATTATAAAAAAAAATTAATTTTAAATAAATATTTTTTAAATTAAAAAAAATACAATTTCAACTGAGCATCAAACACAAGCTAATAAATTAACAACATGCATAATAAATAATAATAATAAAAAAATATTATCACTATACACACAATTCGTTTTTGCTTTTTCAAAAAAACTAATATACCTGGTGTCGGAGATATTTTAAATTTTTTATACATCCCATTAGTTGTTAAAAAAATAATTAGAAGTATAGGTATCATTTTAATTTTTAACACTTAAAATAACTTACTTACTTTTCAAGTTAGAATTTTTAAAATTAACTAAAAAGAGTATTTTTATCTTTTTATTTTTTAAAATACAATAAAATAACAAATTTATTTTTAAAATAAAAAAAATTAATCCACATATATGTGCCTTTTAGTAATCACAAATTTAGTTTTTCTTGTGATTACTAAGTTCGTCAAGGTATTTTAATCTTTCAACACACTTTATTCCACGTATGTAATATTTCTTGGTGGCATAAAATATCATTTTACTATGTTGTTGGAAGAATCATCACCTTCTCTTTCTTTTGGTTAGGTGCATGTCAACGGTAGGATAATAGTTTGTTGTCGGTTGGTCTTTTTTTTTTCTCTCTTTTTTAAAAATTATAAGTTGATTCTTTTTGTTATTGATATTTTAATTTTGGTTCTTATTCTTTTGATTTTTATTTTTAATTTTTTTGTAAAAAATTTATTTATTTTCAATTTAATCTTTCAATTCCAATTTGTCATATTTTTTATTTTCTAATTTGGTTCTTATTCTTTTGATTTCTATTTTTTTCTTAGCACTTTGTAAAAGTTTTATTGGTTTTCAATTTGATCCTTCAATCCAAGTTTATGGTGCATTATTTTTTTCAATTTGGTCCTCATTTTTTTGAATTTTTTCTCTTTATTAAAGTTATTTTTATTTTCAATTTAACCTTCCAATCAAAAATTTAAAGTTGTCCTCTAATTTACTTTTTTTTTACCCTAATTCTTTTAATTGTTATTTTTTATTTTAGAATTTTTATGTAATTGATTTTTTTTCTCGATTTTATCATTCAATGTTCGATTTGATGGGGATTTAGTTTTTTCATGTATGTTACTTCTGGTCTAATAACTTGATTCACGGGTTTGAATAGTTAAGACAAGTCGACATCTTTTTTTTTTTTTGCTTATTTTCCTTTTCAATTCCATAGTTTAACATTAGTTTTTTTTAAAAGAAAAAAATTACCTTTGTGGTTTTCTTCAATTTATTTTTTATCGGGTTATCCTGATCTCATGACCTGGACCATGGGTTTTGCGGGTTTGCACGCTCTGTATTACCCAGGTTATATGTCTATCACTATATTGTCTATCACTATATTTCAGGTTGATTTGAATTTTTTTTATATCTATTTTTTATCCAATTTCATACTTCTAAGGGTTTGTTTTTCAAATTATCATGATTTTTAAAAAAATATTAATTTACTATAAATATTTTTTTTATTGTTTAATTAAAATAAAATTAATTTATTAAATCAGCGGAGTTCAACCCAGCATTCTAATTTGTAACTTGAATTATGCAACAAAAGATATATGATTCTGTTACACCCAATTACAAGATTTTACTCACATTACTGCTAACTTGACCATTTTTTCTTTCCCAAACTCCAAATTCCCATCAATTTCTACGAATTATTGGTATAACTTATTCATAAATATTTGCTAAAAACAATAAAGGAAAGAAAAACTCACTATTGATACGTCTTTGACATATAAGAAACAATGATATATTGGTACGTATATCATCAGTACAAGGTGATACAAATCCACTCTCATAGTTTAGCTGTGAATACAACAAATGTATTGAGTTGATCACTAAATCTTCGACCTCTTTGGTTATCTCAATTCTTGTCTCACTGTAACATCTACTCGTATGTGGAACCAAAACAACAGTATCTATAATTTGTTTGCCGATTAAGTTTCTTCCCTTCAATGAAAACATTTTCATGGATGCCATTTACCTCAAGGCTCATTTGCTTGTCGCCTTGCGTGGTTAGGTCCATAGCTGGTACCTCTGTTGTTTCATCTTTCCCATTTTCAGAAGAATATAAAGCAACATGGTTAGTTTCACTAGGAATTGAAATGTATTGATCTGGTGATGCAGGCGTTATCTTGTTATGGCTTGTTTCCCTTGAACCTGCACGCCTGTAAAACAAAGATCGAACCAGCAATGTCATTATCCTAGAGCAGTTGAAGTAATAATTTATCATTTCCATTAGATTCATTACTATGTTTTGGACAGCAGTACGCAGGCATGAGTACCTGATTTCACGGTTGCTGAAGCTATTCCTGGATGAACTCCTCCCAACACGTTTTCCTTTATTGGATGCTTCAACAGAGACCTCAGCATTTGAACGGCCTCCACTGTCTTGTAAATGAGTTGGATCATTTTCTGCATCCTTTTCAAGGTTTTTATTTTCTTCATTTGTTTTTCTAGAGAAAGACCTGGTAAGAGAATTACCGTATTCCCGGACCACAGAAATGGCCTTCTCTAGAGTTTCTAAAGCTCTCCCTACATCAGAACTGATACGTATATTCCTTGTACAGTTTCCAGGACTCTTTAGGGAAATATTATTGCTTGAAGTTTGACCTATAACTCTGCAATCCCTCATTAATCGTCTGCTATCTTCACTTTCTTCTTCCTCAATCTCAATAAAAGTTTTCCTACCTGTAGCAAGTGCAATGTTTCGCCAACTTTCATTTCCATGGTCATTGCAATGAACTCTCTGCTCCATCCCTCGCATTCCATCGTTCAAGTGTCTGCTTTCTGGATTCTTTTCTTCCTTGATATCACCAAAGGATTTATTGTCCATAACTGGTGCATTGTCTGGAAAAGCTTCGCTTGCACCATCATCTCCATGAATATTCAGTTCCATAACTCCCAAGCTTTCATCCTTCAAGTGTCTGCTTTCTTGATTATTTTCTTCCTTGATCTCACCAAAGGATTTGTTTACCACAACTTGTGCATTTTCTGGAGAAGCTTCACTTGCATCATTGTCTCCAAGAATATTCAGTTCAACATCTCCCAAGTTTTCTTTTATATCTTCAGCAGAATGCTCTTGCTGTAGAAGGCAGGCATCTGCTTTAGGCTCTTTCCATTCCATGGCCTCATTTGCGTTTTCAGTAGAATAAAGAGCCTCGCGTATTCGAGCATACATTGGAGCTTCCAAAGCCTTTCTGTAGTCTTCATCATGGTTAGACACAGAAGCCACTGCCTGTAATAATTTGCAAAATGGATGTCAGAGAAATATATTGCACAGAAACCACAAAAGTTAGAATGCAATGATGGTTCTTCATTCTTCGTGCATGACCCTCCTGACATAGAAACTGGGTCTGAAACTTTTGTAGATCCTACTATAACCCTTAATTTTCATGCCTCCTATCTTTATTACTCAGGCCAAAAGAGAGAAAATCCCAAGCCCAACTAGTCTATCACCTATTGAACCTAGATCCTCTACCTTCAAAAGTTGTTATGATTATGAATACCGGGCACTGGTTTTGTTAATACTGCAGAGCGCGTATAAAGAGCCAAATGAATTGGATTCACTGTTGCATGCAGCAGGGTATACGGAAAATAAATAGAGAGAAATATATAACCTTCTGATAGAGTGTGAAACCATTGCCAACGAGCTGCCTTGTGATGAAGTTCATGAGAGATGGAGGGACAAAATCCAGCTTCAAATCCATATTTGCTATTGTCCTGCAAAATCTAATGGTTTTCAAAAGCTCCACAACAAAGGAGCTCATGCAATGGGAAAGATCAAGCCTCAACTTGTCTACTTATGTAGCAGATGATAGATGGTAGAGCCGTACACAGGAATGATTACGTTTACATGAAATTCAATTAGAAGTTTTCCTCTTTTGAACCGTAGGACTTGTGCACGCGTCGTATATCAAAGAAGACTCACATTATAAATCCAACTAACTGAAACTCACCGAAAATAACTTCTTTCTGGGGTCACTTTTTGGATGGCAAAGCCACCCATCATATCAATCCTTACCACATCCTTCGCTTCAGGGATTCCATCTTTTGAAAATCCATGGGTATTTTTATCAATGCTCTCCAAATCCGAGATCTGAAAGCAATATAATCCAAGAATTTCTCTTCCAATTTAGAATTAGGTATCCAAAAACTTGGGTAAAAAAGAAATTGCAACTGATAAAATGATGAATTCAACCACTTCAAGTGAGTACCGTGCTTATGATAACAACAACCAGACCATCTTGGAGGTATTCAAACAAAACATAGTGCACAACAGCCTCCCTAGCCGTCATCGGCCATGTAACCTTCACTCTTTCTTCCAAAATTTGAGGAAGAATCAGAATTTTATGTTGCAGAATACAAGCAAAAGGAATCAAACAAGTTAATTCAAATAACTAGAGTAAATTATAAACTAGTCCCTCTAGTCTTGATAAATGAATTAAATAGTCCCTCTTGTTTCAAAAACTAATTATTTAGTCCTTTCCGTGAAAAAAAATGAATTTTGGAATAAAGTAGTATTGAATTAAGCATGATCAACACGAATCAAATGACTAAATAATTAGTTTTTGAAACAAGGGGGACTAATTAATTCATTTATCAAGACTAGAAGGGCTAATTTATAATTTACTCCAAATAACTGCTACAGATTGTGGCGTGCTAACCTCACTAAAGATATCTGTTCACTGATCCGGATCTTTTGCAAGCATTCGCAAATGGTGATTTTAAAAGGTGGGAAACTATACTGGGGCCACCTGAGAACACTAAGTCACCAGATTAAAGCAACCTTGCAATATAAATCTTGATTTCAACCATTTAATTTTTAATCTCTTTTGTCAGCTGTGCACCGTCCCTCAACTAAAACTGGAGAAATAAGAATAATCACATGAATCTAGAAGGACGTGCAGACACATAAATCCTTGACATTTCTAGGGCAAGGCTGCCAGCAAAGATTGTTGTTCCCATAAGCCTAAAACTCCTCATCAATGCACTCATTGCTATACGTCATGCATGACCATGCATGTCTGGCAACAATAGTTAATTGGAGTAATAAGGATAAATATGATTGACATGGGTCGATATGTAGAAGGATGAGACAAATATGACAAGAGACAGCCTCTTATTTTGTACTCATGAACAAAAATGTCAAACTTCCAAGGAAAAAATCCTAGCCTATGTGCTTATGTACATATTGTCTTTAAAGAAGTTGGAAGCAGGGCCAAAATGTGAAAGAATTTAAGCACAATATCATTTATACAGGTCCACCAACCTACACATTCTTGAGGAAATTCTCAGAACTGTCTCAAAATATAAAATGGAACTTATGGAACTTTCAATGATGCATTTATAAAAGTTCACAATCAAAATTAACAGCTTCAACTTTCAAGTGATCTGATTTCCTTAGCATTACTGGATGTAAAATCAGCCCCCATAAGGAATAACTATAATTAGCAGTGTTAAAATGCAAATTTTTCAGCAATTGTGATTTTTTTTTTCCTAAAATAAAAGTAAAATGCAGTATTTTTATCAAGTTGAGATGCCGCAACAATATTGTCATTAAAGCTGGACAGAGGAATGAACTGAAGAGAGGTGTATAAATGTTGTTTCACAGAACCATACAGAGTATCTCCGTAGACATTATATGTCACAAAGTGAAGAGAGATGCCGAGATAGAAGCAATCCTTACCATTTCCTGTAGAGTGTCGCCTCCCAAGAGACGCATAAGCCTGCAAGAAATTTGTACTTGTCAAAAGAGTTTTCAATATGTGCAGCTTCAAGATGTCTCAAATAATTGTCTGCTTTGTGCTAGTCTACGAGGATAAAGCTCAAAATTTATTAATATTTCACCTAAACTTACAAGTATCGACAGTTCCATCAACATAACCTTCGACAAGTAATGAATGAAAGGGAGTACCCTCAGGTCCTGGGCGATACATAACACGGAACTCTTCATGATCCTCTTTTATCTGTCAAGAGAAGTAAGCTTCGATCAGCATATCAGTATTGAGACCATTTTTCTAAATAGACACCAATTATATATATAATTCTGACTATGTGAGAACTAAAGAACATATGAAAGAAACCTGAGAGGAGCTGAAACATCAAACTTGAACAGATAAAAAAAAATTAAATCAGCTGATTTTCTTGCTTTTTTTTTCTGAAAGAAAACGTTCCTAGGAGTAAACAGAAAGAAAAGAAGCCAGAATGAATAGTTAGCTAAAAGGGCATACTTTCCATCCACCATGTGATGTCTCACTGGTTCTTGACACCTCATTTTCACTTACAGAAGCACTCCTCAACATGTCAAGAAAAGAGGATACATGTTTAGTTCTATTTTCTATTAAATTGTCGCTGCATCCTGCAAAATCAGAATCCAAAATTAGAGTGTTTGACAAATGCAGCTGACCATCACAATTAGTAGCTTACAAAAGATAAGAATCTAACAAAATCAACATCCCAGCAGTTTGAAAAAGAGAACAGCAAATTCTGAGAAATACTAGCCTTCGGTTTCATCAAGCGAAGAGTGAACAAGTTGATTCCTGATAAGGGTTTTAAGTGCGTCAAGATTTGTCAGTTCAGGGGATGCCAGTGTCTGGTCCAGCCTCTCTCTGTATTGAGAGATCTTTCCACTCTTCCCCATCTTCGCATCTCCAAGAAAGAAAAAGGAACCCTCTTTAAAATTTACAATTACTCACGTACTGGTATGTGATTATGTTATCATCTCCTGAATTCAACATTACAAAAAATGTTTAAACTTTGGTATAGACTTGTAGCAACAAAATATGCAGGAATGCCAAAGTCTCTAAAAATCATTTGCATGGATAAGCATATTATAATGAAAATTTACATATTTTGGTTCCATAAGTACTTAACCAAAAGAAATCATAATATTAGCATCTCAAAACATTCCACACAAATAGTGATTAGTACTATTTTATGTATGGAAATGGTTCTCACAAATAATTAATCAAGTTAGAAAAGAGAGCCTTTGTCTGGTAGTAATAACTCCTGAATACAATATGCATACATTTAATACAAGAGCATCAAAACAGATGCCTCAATAACACAACTTTACTAAAACTTAAAAAGACTCCAAAACTTACCAACCAATTCAAAAATTATCCAAAACAACTTGACAGCTCTGCGACCAAAATATTAACACATCTTAGCAAACAAAGCCAACGACCATCAAAGAAGTACAAACAAATTCATAAAAACTTGTCCAAAACAGAAAGAAAGAATAAAATAAAAAGAACCCAGACGAAGAAATCGTGAAAACTAACCAAACTTCAAGTAATCACGTGAAAGCTCTCTGAGAACAACCCAATTTTCCTTCAAGAACTCAGAGCACAACCCTGAATAAAAACAAGAACTGAAAATTCTTTTCTTTTTGTTGGATAAACAAAAGCACAGAACTCACAAAAGCAAAGTGCACATCTCAATATATATATATATATATATATAAAGAACGTGGTGTGAGACAGATGCACCTGATACGGGTGCACCAAGACGGAGAAAGAAAAGAATATGAAACCATATGCGTTAGGACTTGACGAAACCAAGACACGCTGCAGAATCACAGAAACCAGAAAGAAGGAAAAGAGAAAAGTCCCTCTTTTTAAAACTTTGGTGCCTTGCGCTCTTTGCCCAAGTCTGGACAAATTTGAGGAGTCAGTATGTTGTGGGAGCCACATGTAGGTATCTTCCAGGCTGAGGCTGCCGACGTGAATTGAAAATTAGTCCATTTGACAAAACTCACATTTTTTTCTGAATGTGGTAAGTAATATGAATTCACCTCGCGATTAGTCTAAAGTTGTGGGTATGTTTTTGCGGTTTTTTAAAACTGTTTTTTTAACTGAAAAAATATTCAGTTTTATTTATATTTTTAACGTATTGATGTTAAAAAAAAATTTAATAAAACCTTATTTTAATATGTTTTTAATTAAAAAATAAATTTACAAAAATATTCTATACTGCATTATCAAATACACATTTTGAGAAATACAATCAAGCACGGGGATCACAATTTAATTCAAATGGATTATAATATACTACTGAAATAATTAGGATTCTTATGATGTTTTATTGTTCATATAAATAGTAAAGTGGGTTGATATATTTGTTTCATAATTTTGATAACAACTTTGTGTCGTTGCTCAGGTGGTTAGTGTGCGAGTCAGAACCTAAGGTCCAAGATTTGAGTGATGTTGGCAATAATATTTTCTTTCAAACAACTTGTCATCTATGTATTTTTTTTTTAAGAAAAATTAATGGGCGGAAAAGAAAAAAGCAAGGTCAAGCACGCGTGCCTGCTACTAGGGGCCAAACGTTGGGTTTGATCCTTTTTTTTTCTTTGGTTTTTTTTTTGTGCCACTAAAAGAAAAATTATTTGATTCACTTACTCTTCAGTTTTGATATAGTTTTTAAATACTATTATAAATTCTTATTTAAATTTTAATAATTTATTTTTCAATTATTATATATATGATATGAAAATAATAATTTTAATACTAAATTGTTCATGAAAACTCAATTCAAATTATTTTTTATTCTTAAAATTTTTAAATAGATTTTGAACATAATTTGATCAACGACAAATACTTTATGATAAAATGAAAAAAAAGACAGCTTCACTATTCATATAAATAGTTAAATAGCTAGGAAAAAACCAAATTTTTTTAGTATGTTGTATAATTGTTTCAAACTAATTTAAATGAGTGGGTACTTTTAGATAGTTATCTCGATAAATATGATATAAATATTGTCGACTGAAAACTCTATTCAAAATAAATAAATGCATAAATACATTACACACACACATAAATGTTATGAATGTATGCGTGCATGTATTATTGTATGTTGAATAATAATTTGTATTTGGATAATAAATATTTGAAAGTCAATAGACATGATATAAATATGTAATTTTTTTTATATGGTGAATAATTAGTAGGATATGAATATAATAAAAATTCAATACATGGATACTTATTAACATCCTTACTTAGGTATTGGACTCAACTTGTTTTTACATAAAATAATTTATTTTTTTATTATATATATATATATATATTATCATTGTTTGATTATGTTAGTAAAGATTTTTTGAAAATAATAGTTTGATATTTGGTATATATAAAAAATATCCTTATCTCATTAGAATCATGAGTTGTTTTTTTTTTTAATTATCATAAAGTATTTTTTGTTCATCAAGACTTTTCAAATGAGTTAGGTGTGGAAATCAAGAAAAGAGAAATTATTAGATATATAAAGAATTGTATTCTTCTATTTCACAAAAATATGAGACCCATTATAAAAATTATTCATGCACCCCCACTATTATGTGAGAGAAAAGAGTACAATTCCCGTTGTACTGAATAATTCTCCATAAAAAAAATATTTTACAAAATCATATTTTACGTGAAATAAATATAGTCAATGATATGAAGAAATTAATATATATTCAATTTATATTGTATTGTAAAGAAAGAAGTGCATTCTTTTTTTCTTTAACTCAAGAAATCAGTTCATGTTTGTCGATTTAATAAAATATGTTCATACATTAAATCAATTGGATGAATTTGATAACTTAACTTTTATGATTTCAAAGTGATCGCTTCAATATCGGATTTGATAACTTTTATGATTTAATAAATTTTATTTTTATATTTAAAAATTATTTAAATAAAATTAATTTTTTTACTTTAAATTAGTTTTTTTTAATCGTTTTGATGTGTTGATGTTAAAAATAAATTTTAAAAAATAAAAAATATATATTATTTTAATATATTTTTAAATAAAAAATATTTTTAAAAACAATAATTACTCCACTATTAAATAACATATAAGACAAAAAAAAAAGTTATGTGGTTTGGTTGAATATAAATTGTCGCGATGCCTTAGGTGGTCTTGTAATTCACGAGATAACTTTATAAAAATATGGAGTATATTATAGTTCATGAGAATCTTGAAAAGCACCCACCCACCCACCCCACTGACCAAATCATCTTAATTCTAATGACTGATCGATCCTTCACTGCCACCGCAAAAACAGTCGCCAACAGCCAACAACCTTAATTACAAAGTTGGTTAGGACATGACAGGTAAGAAAAAACGGAAGATCAGAAGCTTAGAGAGATTATTTTTCTGGAGTTTAGCACCTTAAAAAAATTAGGACGATAACACATAAAATATTTAGGAAATAAAAGTACAATTTAGAGTTACATATGAAATCTACTACTCATGAATCACATCTCTCAATAACTACTCTTGTAAATTGTTAAATGGTTTGGCATAAATTACAATAAAAAAAAAGAGGTTACAGAGAACAAAAAGAAAAGAAAAAAAAATGTCCTTAAAGCATATTAAAACTTCAATAATGACATCACTAATATTGTTAGAAAAATATTGACAAGAAGAATCCAACAACACCAAAAAAAATCATCAATAATGATTGAAGCGGGCTACACGAGCAACCTAAAGATAGTGAACGACTCACTTGCCTATAGGCGGTTTGTGTGGTCCACTTCGGTTACTATTGATGACCTTCCTTAATGTCGTTGAATCCATCTCACCGAGATTTTTTTTACGGTACTGATGGTGTTATCATCAAAATTTTGGTGTATCCATGAGGGGTTTTTTTTTCTATTTTTTGTTTTTTCTCTCTCCTCTTTCTTGTTATAATTTCTAAAGAAAAGGATGGAGAAAAAAAGAAAAAAAGAGACCTTAGAGGCACACCAAAACTCCGATGATAACATCACCGGTACCATAAAAAAAATCTTGATGAGACAAATCCAACAACACTAAGGAAAGACATTGACAATGATTAGAATGAGCCACACGAGCCGCCTAAAAGCAAACGGACCACCCACCACCTGGGTTAGCTCATATGTCCAACTTCAGTCACCATTGGTGACCCTCTTTGATGTTGTTGGATTCGTCTCTTTATGATCTTTTCAATAGTACTAGTGGTGTCATTATTGAAGTTCTAGTGTGACTCTAGAGTTTCTTTCTTTCTTTTTTCCTCTTTCATTTCTCTTTATTATAATTTGTAACAAGACATTTAACAATTTAAGAGAGTCGTTAGTGGCACAGGCAACTCGCGACTGGCAAATACCATTTGCGAGTTGCTAAACTATGATATTTTTCTAAATATTTTCTAGATTGTAATATTTAAAAAAAAATACTTTGCTAATGTTCGAAAAAACTTAGGCTATTTTTGCTTATTATAATGGTTTTTTGTCTTATCGACTTTGTTATGACTTTTCATGGTGTTGTTAGTTTCGTCTTATCGAGATCTTTTCAATGATACTAATAGTGTCGTAATTAAAGCTTCGGTATGCCTTTAATATCTTTTTTTTTATTTCTTTATCTCTCTTCTCTTCTCATCGTAATTTGTGTAATTTATATCATAATTTCTTTTAAATGTCACAATTATGAATAGCAACAAGTTTGAATTTTGTATTTTTAATAATAACATGAATAAATTATGCTATTTTATTAATTTTTTAAACTATGCTATTTTACTATCTTTTTTTAAATAATAAAAAAAAGAAACCCAAAAACTCAAGCGTACATGCCATTTACCATGCAATTCCATTTTTGGGTGGAAACAGAAACGACAACTCCGTTTTCGCTCGCAAAGTAGGATAAGAAAAGGCAAAACACTCTATTTAATTTTTAAAATGATGCAATTCAACTTTTATCAGGAAAAAACTAAGTCAATGAACGAGTGGGATCCACATGTTTACCACTTGCTAGACAGACAAGAGTTTTGAACAAAGTATTGATCACAAAGTCAAATATTTTTCTTATTTAACGGTTTAAGTGGCCGTCTAGGAAGTAGTGGTTTTTTGCTTTTTCTTCTTATGACTTTTAAATATTTTTTACACATTTATATTGAAATTAATGCGGCAATACAATATTTTTCTCGTAACAGAAAGCGAGTGAATAAAAATTAAATAACCATTGAAAAACTATACATTAAAAAAAAGTGAATGTAAGAAGTTAAGCATTCCCAAATCTTTAGTCATGCATTTACAGCCATCAAATCACATTTATTTTATCCTTCTATTGTACATTCTAAACAAAGTTTTCGTGATGGGGGATGAAAATATTATTATTCCAATAAAATGCATTTGGAATGAATGGAACACGCAATGGACCATCTTATTCACTCCAAGCATGGATTATTTATACATATACACACTCTTATACTTTCAACATGGCCATGAAGTGCAAGATTCACTTAACAGAAAATTGAAAAACAGCTACAAGAATATCAATGAAAAATACTCCGTCGTTGTTCCCTAACAAAAATTATGATGAAAAATTTTCATCAATCAATTATAATGAAAATAACAATGGAATAAAAAAAATATCATGAATAATTCCTTTGGCTTGATGATGTGTCAAATTACTGATGAAAGTTTTATTGAAAATTTTAAATTGAATTAAAACCTGACAATCCCTCTCCTCTCCCCATTTATTCTTCTTCTTACTTTTACAAAACACAACACAACCAACACAACAAGAACCCTCCTCCCTTACAAATCCAACAGCCCACTCACAAATCTGACACCGAGAGTACCTCTCATTTATCCATATCAGGTTTTACCCCCTAATAAACTTAGGGTTATGATTTTTACGTGATTTGGAGGTGATTTTGTTAGGGTTTTAATGATAAAATTCACTTTAATTTCTTTGGTGTATAGTGTTTGCTTTAAAATTTATGTTTTACCAAGTTAAAATTGGGTAACTAGTGATTTTAATTAATTTTTTTTATAAAAAAATCTTGATAGTTGAGTATTATTAGTTTTGATTCGCTACTACAAGAAGCTTTGTAAATTTGAAATTTTTTATGCTTTGCAAAACCTGGAATCTTGTATGATTTGGAGTTGATTTTGATTAGTTGTTAATGTGTTGATTATTTCTTACAGTTTAATTTGTTATGTGAAGGTTTTTATGGAAAGATATTTTCAATGACATACGCTGGGAATGATTTTCAAGCTTTTACAATAACTAAGCTTTGGGGATTTTTCCTTCCTCCTGGTTTGCACAATTGATAATTAGTAAGTAAGGCTAAAATCTTCTAATTATTTTGGGATTAGTAAATAATTAATGTATTTTGTGTGGTGTAGAATGAAGGGATCTATGGCTCTATTGAAGTGTGGTATATAGATGGAGCAGTTATGCATGATGTAAGCTTTTTAGTTAGCAAAATATTCTTTTTATTTGTTTGTTTGTGCTTATATTATATATTTAATGTGATCGTGTAACATCGGCTATTAATTGATGCACCTTTTTTATATGTTGAAATCTGTAACTAGACATAAACTTCATTCAATATGATATTAGGAACTTAGTATAGAGAGGTAATGAAATAAGTGCTTCATGTTTTGTTGTTTCTGTTTTATGGATGCCTAGTGCACCTTTAAAGTGTTTCAAGAAATAAAAAATGATTTTAATTGATTTTTTGTATCCTATATATCTGTTGTTACCCACTTTTGACTCCATAAAAAATCAAAAAAAAAATAAATAGAAAAATAAAATCCAAAATACAAGAGGATATACATGAAGAAAACCTATAACATTGCCCAAGTTGGTGGTGAAGGACAAAAATGACAAGTGAAAAAGTTGGAGGACAAAAATATATAAGATTGGTAAAATTAGCAACCAAATTCTGATTGACAAAGAGCCCTATTGGTGAAAATATTTTTATTCAGGGTAAAGAAATACAAATTTGAATAGGTAAAGACTCAATGAGAATTTTGAAAGGCTTAATTAATCTTATTGAGGACTTGATTGTAAGGAAAATCAGTTTTTGGTAAAATTAGCAACCAGATTCTGATTGACAAAGGGCCCTATTGGTGAAAATATTTTTATTCAGGGTAAAGAAATACAAATTTGAATAGGTAAGGACTCAATGAGAATTTTGGAAGGCTTAATTAATCTTATTGAGGACTTGATTGCAAGGAAAATCAGTTTTTTGAGTCAATTTGGATGTTAATTGGAATAAATTAAAGTCTGGGGACTTAATTGGTTTTTTTAAAGGTTTAATTAGATTAATCAGAGGCTTAATTGTAAGAATATTGAAGTTTGATGAGTTATTAGGGATTTGATTGAAGAAATCCAAAACCAATGATCAAACTAAAAAGGACGTGTGATTGTAGTGGCTGAAATTGACCAAATCAGAGGTCAAATTAAAGAAAATAAAAAGTTTGATGGTCATTTAAGGGTCTACATACATAAATCAAAAATCATGGACCAAGATAAAAATGGCGCTGAAGTTTAGGTCTGATGATTGAGTTTGGTAGGGGTGAAATGCATGAAATTAAAAGTTTGGAAGGAAACTATGGGTGCATTTAAAAGCAATTGGAAGAACATGGACTAAAGTGAAAGTTGTCAAATACCAAATTAAAAACCCTAATTTCTAAGGTTTAACATAGTTGTCGCATCGTTTGACCACTATTTAGCTTATCTTGACAGTTTTGGCACCTTTATGCAAATGAATGTGGCATCTCCGACCATCTCTAGGACTGTTATCACCATCATTCAACTGAGAAACAACCCTCTACGAAGATCAGTTACTCCCATCAAACATTTACATCCTATTTTCTTCAATAATATCTTGCTTCTGATCAGCTATCACTGCATTTTCAAATTCTCTGTTGATCGAGTTAACACCTTCAAACGAATGAATGTGGAGCTACAGACCTTCAAATTGAGCAAGAATAGATCCAGTCAAAAGGTATGTTTTTTCTTTACCATGTTCCGGTGGTCTCCGATGATATTTATATCAGAGTTGCTCTGGCGAAGCCTCGAAATTGGTCAACTTAGTTAGCGTTGAATGAGATAACCATATGTGAAAAACCACTCAACTTTTTCGTGTGTTCACACTTAAAAATTCCTAGAGGGTTCTTATCAAAGGTCATAAATCTTTCATAAAAAAATCAGAAGGTGAGGGATGCATATCTTTGTCTTCAAGAAAAAGAAAAATACCTAGGCAAATTTATCACAAAACCACCATCCCAAAACCATTGAAGGATAGAGATTCCAACTGTTAACATTTGTCAAGAACTCTTTTATTTTGATCAAAGGGCTAAGCTTTGATCAATGTATGTTTAAATCTATAAAAAAAAAACCCTAGCAAAACACTATAAATACCCCTTGGAATATGAAAAAAGAGAGAGGAAAAATATGGAGAAACACACTATGAAAAGATGCTAGTGCGAAGGTTTAAAAGCCTAACATATAGGATCTAACAAGTTTTGGAAGGAAAAGATAGTGAAAAGGAAAGAAGGAAAACAACAGTCCATAATCATCAAGCTTAGAGAAGGTATAACCATGTAAACGTTCAAGAGTTGAGTCTATGTGACTTGCCTATTCATGATTTCTTAATGTTTAAACCTCTTTTGATGTTGTTTGAGCTTATTTTGTATTTTATGATTTGATTTTGGTGTTGGAATAATCTGATGTTTTTCTGCAGAGTTTGTTTTGTTTTTGTTCTTGTTAAGAACATGTTTTAGATTGATCAAGCTTTTGTTGATAGTTTGTTTTAGTTTTTGTTAATAATGTTTTAAAGATGCTTGCACTAAAGGCATGATTCTTGGTTTTGATGTTTGTTTGATTTTGTGTTTTTAGTCTAATAGCTTGTTGATGATGTATTTAAGATATTTTGATTGGTGTTTCAATATGTTTTATAATAAAACAATAAGTTGTTTTTGTTTGTGAGTTAAAGAGTTTGGAATCATAGTGATCAATTTGATGTCTTTTAGTGAAAGTTCATAGTTCATACAAGTATGTTTTGACATATAGATGTTAAAAATATCAAGTTTTAAATCCAAATGGCCTGAATATGTTTGCTGTTTAGCTTTGGTAGTTTTGAACTTTGAAACTTCATGCATGTTATTGATAATTTGATGTTATTTGTTAGTTCTTTGAATTCAACTATGTTTACTATTGGTAATGTGGTTTGTGAGGACCAAAAGCAGCATGTTTCAGAAGCTTAGGAAGCTAATTTTAGGTTTAACAGTATACTAGAAATTTATGGGTTGCTGAGTTCGGTTTCTTCATGTTCTTTGAAAGAACATTGTCTTAGCCCTATGATTTGAACTAGTTTTAGTCCAATTCTTTGCACTAAACCATTTGGGCAACTTTACTAGTAAATAATCTATGGTTTATTTGCATCAATAACAAGTTTCTAGAGGTTTTAATCCTAGGATTTTGGTTTTGAACCAAAATCCATTTTAACAAAATAATGTTGATTCTTTGATAATCGAAGTGAATGAATTCTAGATTATGAATCATTTCATGATTTCAAATAAAACCCTGCGCTTGAGTGCATGAAAACTTTTTTGGATTGAAATTTGTGTTTGTTGGGTTCTTGATGAATATTCTTCGTGATCTTTATAATTTGAGTGTTTGATTAGTTTTTCTGTAAACAAAATTTAACTTTTATGTCAATTTTCAATATTGATTTTGTTTAAGTTTAAACCTTTATTTTGGTTTAGTTTTTTGGTCAAACCTTGTTTTTTGCTTGGTTCATGGTTGAACCAGTGTTTTTGAGTTGACCTGTTTAGTTTAGTTTTGGGTCAAATACTCAAGGCTTTATTTGTTTGGATAACTTTTTGTTAAGGATTTTTTTTGCCTAAAGGAAGTGTTTGGCAAACACACTTTTAAGTCCATTTTGGCAGTTTTCTAGGGAAAGAAAAGATGGTTTGCCAAACATAGTCTTATAGAAATAAATAATAATTAAAAAGACAAAAAAAGCATAGATTTTAGCTTGTTGCACAAAGACCAATCCTTACAAAAATTGCATTTTATTTATAAAAAGGGGAGAACAAAATTTTTAGCATTGTTTTAGAAAAATTTTGTGTTTTTTTTAATTTACAATAAGTTTGTAAAATTCCTTAAGGATTTGGGTAATATTTCAATAACCTTAATAAATTGAATTCCTGAAAATTACTGGTATTTAAATATCAGGAGTTGACTAGAAAATTCTCAGAATTATTTTGATTATTCACCAATTTTAATTGGGATTATTTTTTTATCACAATACACGATTTGTGAATAACACTTTTAACTTCCAAGATATGTGAACCTTGTTATGGCACTTACATGGATTCTTCCTTTAGAATTTACCTAGACATACAATCTCATAATAAATTTGAAATATCAGATTTATTCATGAGCATAAATCTTTGTTATGAGCCATAGACGAACCACCGATTAGAAACTCATCAACACTTGTAAACCACATCTAGACTACACAATGCACTTTACCTCAGGTAAAGCGCGTTACGGGTACTAATACATTTCCTAACCACAGCCAGTCTCCTACCCTAAGATTTTAGATAAGACCAATCCACTCGGGTTTTCTAATGACCCTAAACCAAACAACTAGATGATAACTTTTTAATCCCAACCCCGCAACATCGCACGGACATGCTACAATGTTCGCTTCTCATTTGCATTCAACTCTATAATTAGACCTTTATTTAAGAGTCTCAATCTCTTGTTTAGGTTTTATTGTTGATATTGTTGTTATGAATCCTCCATTTGGGACCAGAGGAAGGGTGCCAACATGGATTTTCTTTCTGCAGCACTAACGATGTATTTGGATTTTTGTTTTATATCTCTTTCTTAAATTATAATAACATGAGTGGCTTTTACTTTTTTTCCTTTACCTGTCAGATTACTTCTCAATCACTTTATTCATTACTTGATAAAGTAAAGAATAAGCATTGTATATATCAAGCTTTGTGGTATAATTTTATTCTACCATTTTTATTAAATGGAAGAAAGATCATATATATAGTTAAATGTCCCTACTTCTTCATTTACTCTATGTTAATTCTTGGAGTTGAAATAAAAGCTTGATCAAACACCGACATAGGCAATTTCTAGTATTTGTGTTGTTATTATCATCATTTATATTCTTTTGGGAAAATTTCTTCACAAAGTTGGAACATTAAGTTTTTATGTGTTTAAGCAAATGTTATCTGTACCACTTTCCTTTAATTTTATTTTTTATTATAGAAGGCTGGTGTTCTTAATATTATTTTTTATTATAAATTAAAAATTGCCGATGAAAAATCATGTTTCATCGACAATTCGATATTTCTAGAAATTTACTAATGGATTTGTTATTGACATTTTTAATTTCCAATAAACACGCTGATAGAACAATAGGAACTTATCAACAACAAGTTTCCATTGAAAATCTCATCGGGTTTTAAATTGCCAATACAATTTTTTGCTCAAAGGCTGAAAAATTATTGCCTAGGCATTTTTTAATTTTCTAGGAGTGATTGCTGGAGGAAGGGCTATGCATACCTTTTAAATGCTTGAATCACTAGTATTTGTGTGGATTGCCAAACTCTTATGAGATGTTTGTGAGTGAGTTTTAATATGCTTTTCGTTAAAATTTAAAAAAAAATTCTTGCTTCAAATTATTATTATTATTTTGTATTTTTGTATCATTTTGATATACTGATGTCAAAAATAAATTTTAAAAAATAAAAAAATATATTATTTTGATATTTTTCCAAGTAAAAAGCATTTTGAAAAGCAATCATTACCACACTCCCAAACACCTTCTTTTACCATGGTGGTGTAGAGTTACAGAATATTCGTTCACTTGGATCTTATGGCTTTAAAGAAGAAGCATTAATTCATCTTGATGTTAGCCCCTGTTAGAGAATAATATAAATCATATCTTAAGACATTACCTAACAGTTTAAGCTATTGGGTTGAGATGGTTCTTTGACATAGTGTCAGAGCTTTGATGACCAAGCGGTCACGAGTTCGAATCTCACCATCCTCATTTATTTGATAAAACTTAAGCGCAAGGTAGTGTGGGCTTGTGCAAGTTCCAAGTCTAAAGGGTTTTCACTTGAGGGGGTGTGTTAGAGATTAATATAAATCATATCTTAGGACGTTACCTAACAGAATCATGATCTATCTATGATTAAGGTTAGGGAGACAAATACATTGAGAGATCTGCTTCAAAAAATTATGCATTTTTGGAAGATTTCATTTGATAAAAATACTTTGAATTTCCTTAACACACCAATGAGGGAATATTAATTAATCTGAACAAAAAAAAAAACACATTTATCTGGTTACTATATTTGTGAGGGCTGTTTGCATTGATGTTATGGTGGAGAAATGAATGGTGGTAAGACTTGGTTATGGAGTGCAAGGGATGACTCATTTACATCATAATATTTCATAATTTATGATGCACGGGCCATGCATGCAATCTTGTAGACCTAAAAGGTCAACGTACGAAAGAGGATAGATTTTCAAAATGTTTCCCTAAGAAATTTAAAACAAAAACCTTCTTTGACGAGAATGCATTTGTTTATTACAAGCATAATGAACAACATGATTATTTTGAGATTTATTCCCAATATTCAATGCTTATCAAATGATTTTTTTAAATATGTTGGTAATTAAAGGGTCACATAAATATATATAGAATGACCATTGAAAAGAAAAATATATATATATATATATATATATATATATATATATATATATATATATATATATATGAAATCCAAGCTTATCTTAACTATCACTCTGTCTACTCGATCGTTTGTCATCTTTCGCAATTTCCTATCAATTCAAAATCCTCGCTAGCTAGTTGAACGAACATAAATTAATGTAAATTATCATTTCCATGATATGAAGCTCTATAATCGATCCTCAAAAGTCCTAGCATATATAAATAAAATTATGCTCATAAAATTAATTGGATCCAGATGTATAGAATTGGATTCATTACTCGTAATTCCTAAATAATTTTTTTTATGATGTGGGCCGGTGCCTTGACAAGAAGTGTTTAGACTTGGTCATTTACCATATATTTATCATGCTGCAGATGAAATATATTTTCTTTAAAGATATTTATAGGGTTGTTTATGCAATATTTCATCTTACGTACTTGCAGAACTTTAGATCTTTTAAAAGACGATAAGAAATGTGCAGAGGCTTTTTGTGAGGTTATTACAACTACGTACCTCATCTTCACAACTTAGATAACTCTTTATCAGCGTCACTTTGTTTGTGATATTGTTGATTCAACTGTTTTGTTCCTTAAATTTTAGCGTTCATTGTATGTATGATGATATTGTTGTCCATTTTAATTAGATTTAATTCCAACATGCCTAATCTTTGAATGTCTTATGATGAGCTATGAAACTATATATATTTGTATGATCTTCAACGCAACTAATTCCTCGTCTTTTGATAAGAATAATCTTTCAATATTTATGAACATTTATTATCGAAAATAAGAAGCAGATTGTTGAGGGAAGAACTTAATTAAGATGTCATAGATCTTATATTCCTCACACCTCCTTGAAATGACATTTTTTATTATTTAGGATGGAGCAATGATGAATAATAAATGTTGTTTTGAGGCCTTGGATTGTTTGTTGCGTGATATTCTTACATATGGTGATGGAGTTTATCAAGATAACCTATTTAATTAGTGGTAAATTAGTTTTTTTTACGGGGAATACTCTTAGACAAATCTTGCTAATTATACTTGGAGGGGGAAAAGAAGACATTGATCATACTTCTTTAAGAATCTCATCACTATAGTCTAAATTTAAAGTTTTCACCCTCAAAGAGAATATGTGTCGATCTTTCATTTGATATTGGGCTTAGCAATGATGGAAAAAAAACAAACTTCAGTAATTTGCCAAATGGATATTTAAGATTTTTAATAAAGATAAGTGTGATTTTTCATTTTTAAAAGATTGTGATGCTTCATTAGTTAGAATCCTGATGACGAATCTTCTGCTAGATACAGGGTTCGACTTGGTCGCAACTATTGTCTCTGCCATTTATCCCTGTATTAACGACCACTATCCTAACCCTTTCTATTTTAAAGAAAGAGTAATAATCAATCCAAGAAATATTATGAAATGACATATTTTATTGAATGGAATGAAGCTAAATAGTAGATGTTTATTTGAGGCATATATATATATATATATATATATATATATATATATATATATTTATGATCATTCATTGCGTGATATTCTTGTATATGGTGGTGGAGTTTATCGAGATAACTTGTTTAGTGGTAAACTGGTTTTTTAACCGGGGATTGTAGGCAAATCTTGCCAATTATACTTAGAGGAATAAAAAAAGATATTGATTAATTATGCATCTTTAAGCAACTCATCACTATGCCAAAATTTAAGGTTCTCATTTCATTTGAAAGTTCAACTTCTCACTAATGCATGTTCTTTTTATTTTTAATAATTTTAGCATATATATTTTTAAAATCTATCTCTTTAAAATATCATTGTGTTTTTTTTCTCTAAAAAAAATTTACTTAAGCATCTGAGAGTTTCCATATCTATCAAAAAAGATATGTTGCAAGAACTAACTTTTTTTTTCACTTTCACTTACCAGGCTTTGGACATTAGGCTTTGAACACCTTAGTTAGAAAAAATAAATCATATTACTACAATTAAAAAATTAATCAAT
The DNA here is from genome assembly GCA_019202695.1 of Populus x sibirica. NCBI lineage: Eukaryota > Viridiplantae > Streptophyta > Magnoliopsida > Malpighiales > Salicaceae > Populus > Populus x sibirica. The sequence goes on from JAGMVL010000423.1 coordinate 1,289,302, forward strand.
TGTTAAATTTTATAAATATTATTTCTAAATTGCTTGGAATTTTTTAGATATCATCGAAGAAAGGAGGAAGGAAATAAGAGTATTTCCTTAATACTCTTTTCAATGCTTCAAACAAAAATTTGAAGGATGCCATAAAAAGAAAGAGAAATTATCACATAAAAACTCAAAGAAAACGTCTAAAAAAATATATGTTGTGTACATTATGAAATGCGATCAGTATTAATCTTCTCAAACAATCTCACATGAACATTTTGAAGATGAGAAGTCTGTAGTAAAGCTCCAGTATTCAAAGACAACAAATTAGCACACTGTCCGTATTTAACAGTCACAATATTTGTTATCTTAACACACTTCACAGCTTGAACTATCAGGTTACTGTTGGTCTCTTTCCCTCCTGATCCTCTCAGGAGTTGAGACAAGTGTTTCTTTTGACTGTTCTGCTTGTTTTAGGGCTGAATCAGCTTATCTTTTAATGGACCAAAAGAGATATAATATTTTTGATCTTCAGTTAAAAACAATAGACTCCCAAATTATACCCTTGTTATCAAATACTATTAAAAACAAACACTAATGGTGGCATGAAGAATCGCGGGAGAGCAAATAAATTAAAAGCCAAAATTAAGCAATCCTTGGACAAGAAAGAGCTTCAGGTTCCAGCCTCAGATATCAATTAGTCTTTAACCTTCCAGGTACTGAAGGTATTTCGGTAGACGAATCTAGCTAGATATTAATTACAGACAAATACATCGTAAGAAAAATGCTGATATAGTATGTATAAAATAGAGAAGAAATATGCTGAATGACCATGGATCAAGAAATAAAGGCTTATAATAAATAAATAAATAAATAAAAATGTTCCTTCTGTTTATGAGATGGAGCTCACATCAACTTACATATGAAAGAAATATGAATTATAAAGTCAATGAACAAGCTGGATCCTTAAAACAAAACAAATTAAAAAGATGGGTTCCATTATATTTTTATGGGATAGAATAATATTTCTTTAATTTTCTGTGCAGAATCAAAGAAATAGACTGACTAGGTTTTGAGCCAAACCCTAGCACATGAGATGTATATCAACAAAAGTGCTGCTTGAAATTTTTTTGTGATTATTCTCTTCTAAAATTTGTCCTAAAAAGTTGAAAGATATATACGAAGTTTAACTTTTAAAGACTAATATATACTTTAAGAATTAATGAAATGATCCACGAACCAAGCTAGCTAGCTAGCTCGATGCATGCATGCTTGATACTAAGCACGCAAAGGTCGATCAAGGGAATAGAGATTAGAGAGGCAAGTATACTATTACAAAAATAGTTTAAGATAGGGGAAAAAAAAAAGTTGGCTTAGAGGTGGTGTTTTCAAGGTGTTTATTATACGATAGAACATGAAATATAATTTTTTGTTTGTTATTTCTTTGTGATTGGCAGTGCGGTGATGCCTGCTAGTAGACGTCATTTTTTAGTATTAAAATTCTCAAAATCATCGCTACTATATATTAATTGCAATGGATTCAGATGTATGGCAGAACTACCGACATTTATGGTTTTATTTATTATTTGATGTGAAAAGGGCAGCTTTGGGATTGGAAGATGGTTATATCAAGAAAAATATTCATAGATTATCTAATAAATAACTGGGTCTATTTACATCAATAATTTTTTTTTATTAAAATAGTATCATTTTGTCTTTTTTTAAATAAAAAATAAAATTGTATTAACCCCTTCAAGTCACGGACTATCCAGACAACCTGTGAGATTGGGTAAAGATAAACTAGTAGATCAGTATAGTTCATTACAAATGGACTAAACCTTTTGGATCAGTTTAGTCCCATGAACAAGGTTCGAAAGGCTCCAACACCAATATCATAAGTTGATGAGTTTGTCCTCCATGGCTTAACAAGGTTCAACTTCAACTCCAAGATCAAGCAATAAAAATGAACTCTTATAAATCTTCTGATCCTCGTATAGATTATTGTCTTCAATCAAATCGAAAGAGTATACATAGTCATGTTGTGCAAAACGTTCCAATAAAAAAAGAAAGTTCTGTCAAGGATTTTACAATGACTAGTGAAATTGTAAATACAATTAAGAAAAATAAATCTATAATTGAATTTTCTTTAAATTTAACCGGAATAAAATGAAAAGGCCTTCATTACGGTCCGTGCCCATGAGAATCATCCATCACCTTAAATATAATGTACCAGTTAATTAACTGGTAATTTAGTCGCTTGCCCTGCACTAACTTGAAGTCATCAAATTCTGCTCATACAAGCTGTGGACGAAATGAAAAGAAAAATAAAGTCTTGTCGCATTGCCGAAAACTCAATTCGCCTTCCAAAATCACAAGGCAGCTCTGCAAGGAGAGGATGGCCAGGCAGCCATGAACATACAGTGGGACAAGACATGACATGACATGGCTATGATTATCAAGCAACATTGCGATAAATGAATCGTAACTAGAAACAGATGGTGGAAGAATATAACTGTGACCAAGGAGCCATGTTTTCTCATGTAATACCCTGAGTAAATCATTGTACCCTATGTATACACATTCAAGGAAAGGGCAACTTACTCTCTTTGACAAAAAATGTTATAAAATCTCAAAACTCCTGTCTGATTGTATGGAGCATATATACATAGTAAATAAAAGGTGTTTGATCAATTTGTAACATCACCGACACCCCTAAAAACTGTACAGCAAATCCTCCCCTTACTTCCTCTCATTCGCAATTGTTTCCTGCTGCTGAAGAGTAAACTGCTTGATCAATTTGTAACGTCACTGACACCCCTAAAAACTGTACAGCAAATCCTCCCCTGTACTTCCATTCACAATTGTTTCCTGATTCTAATGAGTAAACTGCTTTAAAGGGCGATGCAGGCCTTGAAATGGTTATGAAATCGTGATAAATAATTATATGAAAATGTTTATGCAACTCTCCTGTAGAAAAGTACGTAGGCAGCTGATGTTTTAATATCATCCTCACTAACAGGACTAACACGGCTGTCGTCGAACTCGTACCATTTGCGATACCCAAGCTGCATAGGAACAAAGTAATTTTAGACCACGTACTTGAAAACAAGAAAATATATGAATTTGTCCTGTAGTCTACAAAGTGGAACACACAAACACATTGCTTGGTGTTTCTTTCTTCTTCCTTTTTTTTTTTTTTTTCAAACTTCAGCATGAGCAACATGTATAGAGATTTCAATGGCCAAGAAATATAATAATCAGCTGGGGCACTGTCAATACTCAGAGCGAAGATGAAAATAACTATGTATTAAATAAGATACCTAACAGAGCCCGGAAAAGAAGTCATTGAGAAGGGATTTAACAATCAATCTTCTTAGAAAATCTTAGGGAACAGGAATGGAGATTAAATATTGATGCCCATCCCCCTCTATTACTTCTAAATATTTCCACCAAACCAGGGGTTAACGGACTGGGAGGGAACTAATTTATGATTTTTGGTCCCAAACTCCCTATCATATCTCCACTATTAACTTCTTAAAAAACAATCTTACCCTTAGCACCAAGACCTTTAAAAATAACACATAATTAAATTTTATGATTATTAGCCTTCCTCAATCTCTAACCAAACAAAAAGAAATTGTTTGACTACATAGCAATGGGCAGGTAAATCTCCCCTTCCTCTCCTTATAATTCATTTCTATATGTATTAGCTTCCCTCCATCTCTAACCAAACATAGAGACTGTTTGATTTGCATTCCCCTACTGAAAAAATCATAACAATGGTTAGGTAAACCTCCCCTTCTCATCCAATCCCTTTACCTTCCCTACCATACTAGATTCATAAACAACTAGGATAAAGGGTGCATGCCATCACGTTAATGCATTGCATTGAAATCCTGATGTACCATTAATTAAAGCATTGCTGTTCACCTTATTAAAGACCAACGAGCTGAGCTGGGACTATCACGATCACAAACTTTCTAATATAATGTATCTCTCTCGGAGGGGGTAAAGAAGACAAAAAACTAGCAGTTGGTGTCTAGGAAGCTCCAATATGCATGTTGCCAATTTCATTTCACAACCTTTAACTCAGCTTGTCATTATAAATTATAGAATGAATGGCACACACTGCTTGCCACCCTGAAGGAGACATGCATTGGTCAATTTTTATAGTCAACAATTACCCCACAAATGCATGTGCCAATTTCTATACAAGGTATGCCCCCTGATGATAATTACTCAGCATATCCATCCAGCAAATTCTACAGCACCTAGGAAAACTTCAAATTCATGTTAAAGGAGGTGAGAAACACTACTATCAAAAGATCCTAGGTTGGTGAAGCCAGCCCAGACAGAAAACAAGCATCAACAAAAATTAATATTTTCTAGATCTATGTTACATGACTCTGTCCAATGTGTGTGCATGACTGTGTCCCTCTGTCAAATGGTTCTATCTGCAGTCTCTTAACCAAAAGCAATAAATGAAAATGAATAAATAGAATGAACACCACTTACATCAATAAAGGCATCATAGTGACCACATCCCATGCCTCCATGATGATTGCTTATTGCATACAATACATAATGATTGGAAAACTGGCTGTCCTTCTTGGAAGTGTAGGTCGAAAGATCAAAATCATCAATTGGGAAGTCCACATATGTTTCCAACTTGTTCCTAATATAACGACTGTATGAGAACCTCTTCAAATGAACAACCAAGATTTCAGGCAATCTCCAAAGGTCTAACTTTTTCCTAGCCTGCCGAGGCTTCTTGCAGCTGGGGCAATCCCTAAAATCAGATACAATCACACCATCAGAAACAGCAGGTAAAAAAAAGAAGTATCAACTGTATTGATTTTTGTGTGTGCACACACAATAAATTCAAACAGACGTATTACATGTAAGTGAACATGTGCGGGCACAAAAATCAGATGTAAAAACCGAAATAAATCCTCAAGAAAAAATGAATATGAATAATCTTCAAGCAAAAATCTGCAAGTGGAGCATATTTATGGCAAATAAATGAATAATCTTCAAGCAAAAATCTGCAAGTATTGATTGAGGGAGGGAGACACACTAACCACATGTCTTCTGGTCCTAAAGGCTCTTCTTTCAAGAAAGCTTCAAGGCATTTATATAAAGAAACAGACTCTTGAGGCCTCCTAGCATATAACTGGGGCTTTAAAACCTCTGGCAACGAGCTGAGAAGGCATGTATCATACTTCTCAATCATACTTTCCGACCAAGTTACATAGACCTCCAAGTTATCGCTAAATTTTGGGACTGGTAACGGCTCATTCATCTTTATCTCTGTTGATCGCATTCCATCTTTCAAATAGAATTGAAAATCAGAGCTGGAACACTGGTCATCCTCTGTTCCAGTGTCTGAGCCTGTATTACTGTCCGAGATCGTAGGGCTAACTACATCCTCCATTGTAGAATCTTCATTAGTTGTGATTCCCACATCATCATAATCATTGAGTGCATCATCAGCAGGCATAAGAAGTGGGCTTAGTAATTTCAGATATTGTTTATGGAGATCAAATCCAGTATAAAGATTCTCTAATCTTGCTACAAAAGGAATGCCAAATAACTTCAGATTTGGTATTGCTCTCTCAAATTCACAAGGCCTGAACACCAATTGTAGAATAAATCAGTATATAGAAAAATTTGAGATAATTACACCAAACTAGAAGGAAAATCGAATATTAAAATAAGTAAAAAGAGCAACAGAATGCTAGCCGGATGGCCCAGACCAAGAGTACAAATAAGCTCACCTTTCCACCCTTTCATGCATAAAGACAACCATGGGTGAATTTCTGTTATCTTTTAGTAACCGGTAAGCAACAAGTTTGTCTTCATCTCTGATCAAGGCTACCGAGTCAGATGGCTCAGTAAGGCGACGAAAAATTCTATTCTTGTATATCTACAGCATCAGAAATTCAGAGTAAAAGAAGGTTACAAAAACATTAATGTATATGCAAAACTTGACTTAAAATGCACAGCCCTTGTCTAATCCTGAATCACCTACATATTTTAATTGCTTGAGTAAAACAAGAGCAAATATCACAAATTAAGTGTTCTAAATAAACTAGATCTAATGAAATTATGCAGTAGCAATCTCTCAAATTAAGCACCAATGCCTTTGACTGAAGCAACTAGCTCCCCAAGTATTGATAACCAGTCACGCTACTCAAGAACATAAATGCAGCATACCTCAACCACCATCAGCATTTCATCATTTCTCAAAGAACAAGCAATGCTCAAGGCCTCAATGAGATCTTTTTGCCTCCCACATTTGGGCACGGTTACAGTAATTGGGGTTGGTAAATTCATCCCATCAGTGCTCAGGACAGTCAAAGTCATAGTCCGCATTGTTGTTGAAGGTAATGGCAGTGATAAGTACATAAATGGATCAAATGTGACAGACTTCTTGTTGCAAGCAGGGCAAACCAGTGTTGACTGATACTGACCCTATAATGATAACAAAAAAATAAATACATTACGCTGACAAAACCAAGGAAGATCATCAATCGGCTTAACTTCAAGGAAAGAATTTCAACACAACACATATTGAAAATAGATTAAAATCTACTCAAATTATAAACCATGAAAGATTGATGATCTCTGAGATTAGTTATTGGAAGATGCTTGTGGTAGTAGAACTACCTATAAAAACCCCTTTTAGAAAGGAAGAATGCTAGAACCATGGACCATCATCAAGTATTGATGATTGCATGATTAAAATGACAAGAGACAGCTTAGCAGAAAAGAAAATTGGCACAATCTATATGACACATGTTACCCCCAAAAAACAGAAACTCACTTGGCACAAATCAACTATGATCGAGTCATTGCGAGCCAGGTGATTCCTCCAATATTCCTCTGCTACCACTTCATCTGGGCGACCCTCTGCATCTTTAATGGCTATATATGGCTTGGACTTTACACGATTCAAATCTTCATGGAGTCCATCCAACAAAAAAGAAAGAAACTCCTACATTAAAAGCATGTGTATTAAAAGGCATCATTCCATGTGCCAAAGAGGATCTAAGAAGCTATTTCTATTTTGTACCATGCAACAAGACAGAAACTTATCACATGCAGAAGATAGAATTGGAGGAACTAAACAAACATTAGAATCAAAAGGTATACTAACTTGCGAATCATGCTGGTTGTAGCCACTGAATTGAGGAGCAAAATCTGCTAGTTTTCGCTTGAATATTGCAGGAGCCACTGGGGTATCTCGTGGTGTCCATAGTTTACTTAGCAAATCCCCAAATGCTAAAGCAAGCTCCCCCTGGACAAATAAACATTTATTTACAACGGCATGGCCGCACAAAGGAAGCAAAAGTTACTAGAAGAAGATGACTTAATATAAAAGAAAGTTCACAAACCTTTGTCCCTAATAGATTTTCCTGATTTATCTCTTTTCCATAGTCCCCGAGAAAATAGTCAACTAGCTTTGGGGTGTGAGCCAAGCACTGAATTGCACTATTCATGAAACATGTATTCCCAAGATTCTGCAATCCCCTCAAACCCAAGTAACCAAATACCCTAAAGCCACTCCCAGATTGTGAGTTCCTTAGTGACGAATAAGAGCGCACATGGTCAGTGCACCCATTCATTTTAACAGAACCAGATTCAAAAGAAGTCTCCATCTCCACCATCTCATCAAAGTTTTCATCTCTAACAGTCATAGAATCTGAAAATCCATAGGCTTGCAATTCAAGAGTAATCTGCATGCAAAATAAGATAAAATATTGACACTAAACAACAACTACAATATGCAAAATTTGTACATCAATACTTAAGAAGTTTTCATGGTTAACATCACCCAAGGGCCTCAACAACATAAATAAAATGTGACACCTCTTTGCCTTGTTCTCCCAGGGTATCATTAGGCAGATTGATCTTATCATCGATGAGAAATTGGGTTGTCTGCCCTGAGAAGTCCCATATATGCAACTGCACACAAGGTAAACCGAATCAAGAAAGGCTTCTTCCCAAAATAAATCCTTATATCTTAGTGAGGTAACAAAAGCTCATAAAAAACTAACCAGCTTAGATTTGGGAGCAAAAATATTGCAAGCTCTTCTGTAAGAAGAAACTAGATTGTCCTGGAAATTGCAGTCGATTGTCAAATATAGAATCATAGAGAAGATTTATTTTAAAAAAAAAAGAGGCTCTTGTATTTAGCTTCAGTTATGTGCTGTGATATATGCACAGTAATTAGATTAACTGAATTACCATGCTGGCTAGGACTAGCGAATTTTAATCACACATGAAAGGTCGATATACCCCTTGTACAAATTAAGAATATCAAAAAATTATACTCATACCAGCGAGAAAACAGCAGTACTAAGTAGAGTTTCAAAAGGTAGACAAATCACAATGATCCTTCAACCGAAATTAAACATGGTTCAACAGGAATGGAGAATGAATAGTACATATTGCTTAAGTTCTACATAAAAAAAACCTATAATATGTGTTCGGTTATGTTGCAACACAAAAAAATAGTGGATGACGTGCAGACTTGTAACTCTAACCAAACTGGTTAATCTCAAGACTGGTCTTGACTTCATCTGACTAAGGATGGTGCCTGGTCCAACAACCTGGCCCAAGCCAGTTTCGAACACCATGGCACTAAGCTCTTGAAAGCAAAGCATTCAAGAAGGGATCTGACTTAAACATTCACTATTGAAGCAAATACACTTGGTTCATAAACCTTGTCCTGCACAAAAATAAAGAATGAAGGAAAGAAAAAGAAAAAGGTTTAGAAAGGAACTTGACCTTTGAGCTGATCTTCACAACCAAAGAATTTGTTTCCCTAGAAACTGAAAGCCTTATTTGTATGGGAAACACATCCTGTGAATAATCTTCAGCAATAAAAGAGCCACTAACAACCTTCATTACTCCTTTAGAATCATTATGCCTGTGGAGGTAGAACAAATCAATGCACAAATTAGTAGAAATCCCTCGCTTCTACTGAGTTTTTGAGGATACAACAATTTTGCATAATTCACATAACACATCAGCACATGCATTGACTAAACGGAAAGGGGGGTCACAGTGTAATGCTTGATCAGCCCAACATGTTTATCAACAACCATTGGGAGAACAAAAGGAAGGTTCCAAAATAAATCCTAATATATTTGTAAGCCAAATGCTCCATACTCCTAAACAACTCATGCCTTGACCACATACAGGTAATGAATACATATTCCATAAACATGAATACACATAATACATCACATGCATATCGACAACAGGAAAGGAAACCAATAGCTCTCACCGTTTAAGCGCCTGTAACCACATTCTTCCAGAGATTATAGCATACTCACGGCCAGAAAACCCTTCTTCAGTATCCTCACTCCTCTCAGAACCTTCTTCCTTCCTAAAATCAAGTACAATCTCTGCATCATCACCACCAAAGTTCGATATCACATTGTACAAAACTCCCACTTGTTCACCACCAGTTTCCACCTCACTCCACCACCTAAAAAATCAGCACAAAACACAACAAGATTTAACTAAAACACTGCATTTAACACCATAATTACTTTTTTTTGGTTTGAATTCAAGGAATTCAGCTTCTTTGCTTTCAACACAAAAAAGAAAAGAAAAAAGAAATCACCGAAAGTTTATTCCTTTCCTTGGTTTTCTCAGTAACCAAACAAGAGAGAGAGAGAGAGAGAGAAGAAAACGTTACCTATAAGGAACCAAGTAAAGCTTGTCAAAATCATTATCATCGTCATCGTTACTAAACCAACCACGGTAAAGAGTAGAACTGAAGAAACCAGAAGCGGAGGAAGAGGCGGCGGCGGCGGAGGAGCGGGTGTTATCGTAATCCAAGTCGAAGATTGAAGAATCATCAGTGTTGGAGTTGTGGAAAGAGAAGAAATCCTCCCCCATAATTGAAGATGGAATAAAAGTTAGGGTTTTGAAAGTTAGGGCTTTCAAGAGATTGAGAGTAGAGAGAGAAAATTGAGAGATTTTGATTATGATGTGTAAGAGATGAAGTTTCTCTGATAAACGGGTCATAGAGAGAAGAGAGACATCACGGTGGGCTTCTTTTTTTTCCCCTTCCTTCCTCTGAACGTGTCTGTAGAGTGCGTGAGGTTTTTAAAAAGAAGTTTTCTTCTTTTTTTTTTTTTTTTTTGTGGTTTTCACTTCTATTCAATAAAGAAATTAAGAAAAAAATAAAGCCCTTTTACTGTTTTATTATTCAGAAAGCCATTTACTTCTTGGATTAGAACACTGTTGCAGCCGTGCTTGCAGCTCTTTTACTTTACCCAATACAATAACACTAAATATAGCGTTTCCAAATATATCACAAGACTATAGGTATATTTGACTGGGACAAAAAATAATTTTTATATATAAAGATTAATAGGAAAGATCTTATATTAAAAAAAAAAATGGAAGCATGAAAGAGTGAAGAAAATGATTTAAAAGAGAATGGAATGGAAATGGTAGCTGTTGAATACGTTTGCCATTGTGGGCTGTGTTGGAGAGGAGGACTGGAGGAGTAGGAGGAGGAGCAGTGGAGGAATATTGACGAAGTTGGTGAGTTCGTGTGGACGCGATGTGAGTGAGAGTGGGGGAGGAGAGTTGTGTTCTAATTGGAGCCTTGTAGGTGAGGAGTTGCGGCTTTTAGTTTACTTGTCCAAGTTTTGATTGGATAAATAAATTAATGAAAAGTAAAGTGATCGGATCTGAGGCTTGTTTGTTAAGGATTTGGTTGGTGTTTTTAAAATGTTTTTTTTTTTAATATATTAAAATAATATTTTTTAAATTTTTTAAATTTTATTTTTAAGATCAATGTATTAAAATAATTAAAAAATAATTTAAAATTAAAAAAAACTTTTTCTCATTGCAAAAAAAAAATGACTCATAATATTCTTTTAATTATTATAATATACATTTAAAATGTTTGATTGTGGTAAGGAAATTCATTTAATTATTATACAATACATTAAAATCTTTGGGGTTGAAACACTTAATAAAAGTTAACTATCTTTCTTTTTTTATTTGAATCATTTATTTTTAATTTGTTCCTTCAAAATAAATACTTTATTTTTCTTTGCCAAATAAGATGAGAGTATTTTTCTAGAATTTTCTATAAATCTTTTTAAGATAAAAAGTACTTTATATGCGATTCTATATGAAGTAAAAAAAAATTATCTTATTAGTGAAACTTACTATTTGAAATTCAACTATCTCATGTTTTCTTTTTTGTTCTTGTGAAATAATTAAAATGAATGAAATTTTTACTATAAAATAAAATCATTCCCCTCCAGCCTTTTTAAAATAGTTTTATTAATTAGTAATAATAAATAATAGAATATTAATTAAAAACCACTTAATTTGGCAATCTATCTTCTGCAAAGGGTTCAAATAGACCTACCATAATGGCAGAATCCTTGGGTTATTTTAAGTTAAATCATTTTCGAAACCTTGGATTATTAGAAGAAGTCACCATTTATAGTAAAGAATCATAACTATAAAACCACACGAGAGAAGATGAGAGAGGATAACCACAATCTCAACATTGCATTGGGTTATTAAATTGTAGCATGATAATCATAGTTTTGAAACCCGACATGGCCCGGTGGGTCGACCTAGAGCTAGAACCAGGCTGGATTAAAGAAAAAACGAGGGAAGGAAAAACCTGGTGTGACCCGGCTGGCCTGGAAGGTTGACCCGGCAAGACCCGGTTGCAAACCGATTGACTTTTGTTTTTTTTTTACTAAAACAACGTAGTTTTGATTTTTTAAAAAAAAAGAACTAACCCAACTGACCCAGTGACCCGGTCAAAACCCGGAACCCGGGCCTTAGACCGGGCCGGCCACCGGGCCGAGTCTTAAAACTATGCTGATAATGACTAATTGTCTTGGATTATTAAATAAATGACACATTGTAGTTGTTCAACAAAGGAGTTTTTTTTGTATTGTGGTAATGGTTGCTTTTTAAAATGTTTTTCACTTGAAAAGACATTGAAAATGTTTTTTTTATTTTTAAAAATTTATTTTTGACATCAGTACATTAAAATTATTTGAAACCACACAAAAAAATAATTTGAAGAAAAAAATAAAAAAAATTAACTTTTTCAAAAGCGCTTTTAAAATGTAAAAACAAATGGGATGGACTAGAGCAAAAAAAAAAGCAGGAAATGAGAGGGGATTGTATAATTAATTTAAACAAAGAGGGAGGAAAGGTTCTTTTATTATGGTATTTATGGGAACAAATTCGGTAGAAATGAGGGGGGTTGTATCTTAGAGGATTAGAGCACGTGGTTACAAACCACAGTGTAAGGGGTTCGAATCCCTCCATGCCCATAACCTAGCAAAAAGGGAAGGAATCTTCCCTCTAGAGGTAGGAAAATCACGATTGGGATAATGGATCCAAAACTATAGAACTTTCGTATAGGTCTTTCTATCAAAATAGAATGGTCTTACTTTTTCTTCCTTTTCTTTTTATTTCTTTTTTATTTATATTAATTTAAATATATTTTTTGTATTGTTAATGTTGAATTTTTCCATATAATATGTCTAGACCGAATCAACTTATTTTTTTACGCCCCACAACTCTTCCTAGATAGGCTTGGATAAAATAGCAAAGCAAGTACAAATATTAGCAGCATAGAAAAAATGGGTTCTTCATCATTAAATTCATATATTTGCTAGAAGTAATTGTGACCTCATTAAAGAATTGATAACTACATATTTGATGCAATTACTAGTATTAGTATATCTGAAAATTCTTAATTGGCTATTTATAAATAGCCCTAGACTATGGAATAAAGGATTAAACCAAACTTACCTACACCGAGGTACTAACTATGATTCTTAAATTTCACAAAACAAAATGTGATATGATGAGATATAATGCAATAGAAGAAAAAAAAAAGCATAGGAAAAGGCTACTTTTAAAGATAAAAAAAATATCCCTTACATTTTGACTTAAAGAATTTGGAATAAATCAAATCTTCTTAAATAAGATTTGGATTTACAATGAGTTAGTTAATAGTCGACTGCTTTACCACTGAGCTATTAAGGAACAATAGGAAATTGGATATTGTAGAGTTTAATTCTCGTTTACAACCCTTGACCAATATGAGCTTAAAGTTTTCTTTGTAACACTTGAAACTTCTTCGTAGAGTCTTCATTTCATAAGAAACCTCAAAATGGCTATATTTCATTATATTCCATTTATGTCCCAATCTCATTAATGTAGTATCCCTTTTTTTATGTCATTGACATAAGAAATGTCATTTCTAGTCTATTTGTTCCTGTTTCTGTTTCTATTTCTATATATACAAAAAGTTTTGAAATCATCATATAATAATTCAGAAATTGCAATAAAAAGAAAAAAAATTAGGTTTATGATGATTTTGAAATCTTTTACACTAGATAATCTAATATCCTTATGCATAAATGTAATCAATTTGGTCATTATGATCAGACTCAATTATAGATTTTTTTTCACAATTTCTACGGGACCTTCTTATCTCTTTCTTATCCAAACGTAGATTATAAAAAAAGGATAAGAGGGAATCGAGAAGAACTTATCATTAACAATAAGTTTTCTTATGGGGCAACTACTCATGATATTCATATCAATCTATTATGTACCTTTACATATAACATTGGTTAGATCTTATACCATAATTGTATTAAATCTACCATTTATTTTATTTCATTTCTTTTGGAACAATCACAAATGTTTTATTATTATTATTATTATTATTATGGATCTAAAGCCAAAAATTCAATGCATAATATTAGGATTAAATGTGTATTCTTGAATAATCTTATTTTTTAATTTTTCAACATTTCATTTTATCAAGTTCAATATTAGTCATATTAGTCAACATTTATATATTTCGATGCAACAACAAGATGTTATTTATAACAAGTAGTTTTATTGGTTAATTAATTGGTCACATCTTATTCATGAAATGGGTTGGATTGATATTAGATTAGATACAACAAAAAATATCACAACAATGAGTTATATCTTTTCCCTTACTCCTATCGAGAAATAAAACTAATTAATCCTAAGTTAAAAGGTCGAGAAACTCCATGTCACTATTCTTGAATAACTTGGAGTTAAGCTTTGTTTTCATACTATTACAGACAAGAAAATAATATGAAAATTAGATTCAACTGTCAACTGCTTCTATTGAAAATAGAATTGACTACAAATTTAAGCCATAACATATAGTTTCAAAAAAAGTATATGATTTTTTCGATCTAAATGAAGCAAGTTTTATATGAATAAGATTTGACTTAACATATTTTATTCGATATAAGTAGGACAAGAGCCCGACTAGGTATTATTAAATCAATACTCTTTAAAAAAATAGAAAAATCAGAGCCAAGTCAATATGATACGAATCAATCCTTTTTTTTAGCCAAAGATCTTATCATTTTCGAAGGAATTGGGGTTGCATATCTTTTTAATTTCCATTGAAGTGTTCTTATATGTTTTCAAGCCCCTTTAAAACCCTGAAAAATTAACAAATTTCTTTTTTAAAAAACACATACAAGATCCATCACTACAAAAAAGATAATAGTAACCTCACTCTTAACTATTTTATTTTATTTATTAACTACTTTATTTATGAATTTTATAATAATATAAGTAAAATACATATATGTCTCCTATGGAAAGGTTGATTCATTATGATTGACATGAGAGTCCAACTCCATTAAATTTCCAAATCCATGTTGAATACTTTAAATAGGCTAACCTTCTTGCTTCTGTCATGGTACAACCCTCTTCTCGCCAAGCCTTTTTCTCCTCGATTCACAAAGACAAAATGGAGGACTTGTACCAACAGTTCATCTCGGAAGAAAGAACTCATTGAGTATGATCACTAACTAATACTAATATAATATTAACTAGTCATAATCTAATACTAATTAAATATAAAAGTATATAATAAAAAATGTCTTTTCTCTATACTTTTCCCGGTTTCATTACTACCGCGTGCCTTATGCAATCGATCGGATCATATAAATATCATTTTAACACAACATAAGTCATTC
Source organism: Populus x sibirica (assembly GCA_019202695.1). Lineage (NCBI taxonomy): Eukaryota > Viridiplantae > Streptophyta > Magnoliopsida > Malpighiales > Salicaceae > Populus > Populus x sibirica. The sequence goes on from JAGMVL010000423.1 coordinate 1,304,331, forward strand.
AGAAGATCTTGAAGACCATTAAAGCATGAAAGTTATGATCTTTCAGAAAATGGATTCATATTCAAAGTGTGCATAACCGCATAGATAAGCTCACATAAACCTGTCAATTTAGGATCCAATTTAGGATTTCTCTTGGGACATGTCAGGAAAGAATTGGAATGTGATAATATTGATTCATACAGATAAAGAAAAAAAGGTTCTATATTGATTCAAACATTATTTCTATGGGATAGGGGTAGTGAAAGAGGAAAAAACAAAATATTTCACACAATACTTTTGATCGAAAATTAATTTGATTTATTTTGTACCCTTCGCTCCATGAAAAAATAGGTAAGATTTTACAGGATCAAACCCATAGGACTTAAAGAATGATATAAGTGAATTAAAATATAAGGAAATAATAAATAAATAAATAAGAGCCCGTATTTCAAATAAAAAAAATCAAACTTGACAAAATAGTTTTGATTCTCGAAGAATAAGGGGTAAACAGGTTGATCGAAAAAGATCTTTTGTTCTTATTTTTATTATAAGATGGATCCTTATATGTTTGGTAAAAAAAAAATCTTCTCCTTTGAAAATAATTATATAAAAAAAATATTCAATTGCAACTTAAAAACGTGATTGAATTTGTTGTAATTACACTACAAGGATTGGGTGGATGAAAGGAGGAAATTCTCGACCGATAAAAAAAATCCAATAACTTCAAAAAGAATTGAACGAGGAGTCGTATGAGCTGAAGATTTCATGTATAAAGAATTTATATTAACAATTATAAATTTTTATATGAAGTTTTAATTACTACTTTTCATATGAAAATTTATTGTTATTATCATATAATTAAATAAATAAATAAATAGCTCAAATAGCATTTCATGTCATAAGATCAAATATCTTTGTATACATTAACAATTTTTATAATTTATCAGTTAATATAATTTTTAGTTTATTTTATCAAAGCATGCATGAATTTTCTGATTATGGAATCAAGATTTCTTATGATACCAGGAAATATTTCCACAATGCATGCACATTCTTGTCTTGCATTAAAATCCAACACCTGCGAGTACTAGGCTATTTTTCTACTGCCTTTCGAACACAAATGAATCGTATTTGGGCATTGGGTTCGGTTTCTATAGAGCCTATGTGGGCCTTAGCTAAGAAAAAATAACTAAATGTTGTGGCACTCTAAATATATAAAATCCAACCCAATATAGCTGATCTGTATTGGGCTTTCATTTTTTAAACTGTGACCATTTGGAAAGTGCAAGGTCTGTTCATGTTATTGTTGGTGATCCATGGTATTGCCAGCAAATGTGAGATTTTATGCTGGTGATTCGCTGCGTCTTCACCGCTCATTTGGTCAGATTAGAACATTGGAATTCAGACGTTCTTCGCAAATTGCAACCTTGCTGACCGGAAAATATGAATGTGTAGCTCCATCTAGAATCAATGCAGCAATGATAGACATGAAGATATATATATATATATATATATATATATATATATATATATATATATATATATATATATATATATATATATATATATATTATCAGCATTTCTACCTTGCTCTACCATTTTATTTCCCACACGATCTGTGAAAATCCAAGGCTGATGTCAATACACTTGACTAGACTAGATGATCGGCTGCCGCTAGCTTGATTCCATTCATATTGACCAGCTTGTTTCTTTCCTTCTAGTTAATTTCCTCCACATCTTGCAGTGACCTTAGGGTTAGTTCGAGTGTCAAAATATTCCCTTGATTGTTCCCCATCAATCTGCTAACTATACCTAATTTATGTCTGTATATCAAGATTTTAGAGACCAGACAGGTCGTACTAGATTGTTTCAGGTGTGGAACAGGACTGAACTGGAGTCGTAAAACTGTGCTGTAAGAACATAGCTGGACAAGACTCTATGATTCTGGCTTGGTCTGCTCAAGAATCAAACAGGCAAGGGAGGACCTGATTTGAATGAAATAACTAGCTAGGAAAAGCCAAACGCACTAGCTTTACTTTTGTGTTTTCAAACATGTTGGAGCTTTGATGAAACAAATGGTGCTCGTCGGCTGGCTTGTGATGTCGTTCCATGTGAAAGCACCATTTCATGGGATTCCTCCATTATATCGCCCCCTCTGAGGATGAAAATTAAAGTGGAATTTGTGGCCCTCACTTCCATCCTCCCACCCACTAATGGCCCGTAATCATGGCGTCCATGCTAAGGTCAAAAAAATCCCTCCCGTCATTTTTTCTTTACAAAAAATATATCGGCCTTTATCTCGTGCATTAATTTGATTTAACATTCCAACAAGAAAATTGGAGTAAAATAACCAAACCCACCGGAACCAATTACATCTAGGTTCATAATTGTTTCGTAGCCACTCAAAACTAGTTTTATTTCGTAGTATTGATATTCCGATAATAATTATTTTTTTATTTTTTAAAAATTATTTTTAATATAAATATATTAAAAAAAAATTAAAAAAAATTGAACATAAAAACAAACACAATCGAAGAGTGATATTTCTTATATATATTCAATTGCTTTCTAGTTACTCTCTTTTTTCTTTTTAGGCAATTTTTTTGGCTTGTCAGAGTGACTTCTTGAGTTGTCACTATTATTTTGTTTGAAAAATAGAGCACTTCATGAAAACACGCTTCATAATGCTGATCGAAGGGATCATGGAGTGTGTATAGTATATGGTTTAATCATGCTATGCCCAATTCATGAGATTTAATGTCGGGAAAGATTTTGCTTCTGTTCACTATTTTCATGGCTTCTTTTTATTGAAAACGATATCCATAAATTATATAACTTCATGAGCATCTAAAAGAGAACCTTCATTTATTTCTTCAGGCTTAGTGCATGAATAAGCTCAATATTGACGCGATTGAAATCTTATAAAAATAAATTAAAATTAATCTAAAATTATTTGACCCGCTGAGAACAAATTATTTAAATGCTTTAAGAGGATTTGGAGATGGTCATCATATATCCATCCAATTAATAATAATGATGAGGAGATTTGCTCTTCATGTAGTATCAAATTTAAGAATTATTTGAGAACGCGATGCAAATCGCGTTTCTAAAAAATTTAAATTTTTAATTTTAAAAAAATTTAATATGGTTTGTATGTTTTGGATCGTTTTAATGTGCTGATGTCAAAAATAATTTTTAAAAAATAAAAAAAATTATTGGCATGTATTTTAGCACAAAAAGTTATTTGAAAAGTAACCGTTATCACACTGCCAAACATGTTCTTAATCTTTATGATTGCTAATATGATAATCATTGAAAGCTTACATGATCGTTAACTTCAAGGGCCGTGAGATTAGTTGAGGTGCGCACAAGTTGACCCGGATACCCATGTTAATATATATATATATATATATATATACATATATTGATTGAAAAACAAAATCATAATTTCACCTTTCCATAAACTTGAGAGTGCAATTCCCGTTTTTTTAAAATTAAATCACATTCCTATTCTCAGTATTTTTCATAAATTATTGACTTGACTGCAAGGTCACACCCACGTGGTGTCCCTGATAAACTGGCTAGTATGATGGAATATCCAGCCCATACATGTGTAAAACAAAAAATAAAATAAAAGGCTACAATATAATTATATATTTATCCAATTTTTTAAAAAATCATCAATAAACTTTTTTTTAGGGTAATTCAGTCTTTGGATATGGTCTATAGTTATTATAAAATTGTCAGGAGTCAATTTAATCTTTTCTTATTTTAACCACAATTCAATTATTGATTTACCTTTGGAAGGAGAAAAATAATAAATTGTTAAACAAGGTCATTTTGGTAGTTTTCTCATTATTTGAACAGTGAAAAGACAATCGATAATTGTGTCCTCGAAAAGCAATGATGGATAAATTGTTGTATAGGGATTGTTTTTTCTTTTCACTTTGGTTTTTTGTTATATTTATATTGACATGAGACAATTTAATCTTTTATTAAATATAAATACTAAAAAAGGTTGTCTACGTGTAATGTTTCATCGCCTTCAAGTAGTGTGTGTAGATGATTTTAGTGGTTAACGATGAACTTTCTTAACGTGGTTGGATTTGTCTCGATAGCTCTTTCCTTCCGCGGTGGTACATTTTGCATTATGACCTTTAGTTTGACGTTGGTAGACTCTTTTGTTTTTTCTCTGCCTCAATTTCTGCGCATGACTTCTCAGAAATTCAAATCAACCCTTTAATTTTTTTTCATTCATATTTAATCCAGGTTCTTTTTATTACTATTTTTTTTAATTGAAATAATTTATATTTAGAGTTGATTTTCAATTTCATCTTTTTTTATTTTTTTAGTGTTAAATTTAGTTATCATTCTTTTAATTTTGATTTGTTTTGTTTGAAACAATTTCTTGAATTGAAATTTTTCACAATTTCATCCCCCTTTCATTTTTTTTTCTTGTATGATTTTATCCTCATTTTTTTTGATGATTTTTTTTTATTTTTTTACATTTCATACTCGGGTATTAAATTTGTTGGAAATTGAACTTCTTGATTAAACCTGGGTCTAGGACTTTACTGATTGTAAGTTTGGGGGATTAAACCATGTTTAGAAGATTCGCAGGGGTTTGATTGTGTTTTTTTTCCCTTTTTTAAGGAAATATTTTTTTAATTTCATCATTTAATATTTATTTATTTTTAAGTTTCATCCTCCTTTAATTTTTTTTTATCTTTCATAATTGTTCCTCATAATTTTAATTGTTTTTTAAGATGATTATTAGAATTTAAGTTTTTTTTTTATATTTTCATCATCCTTCAATGTTTCTTTCTGATGTGATTTTACCCTCATTGCTTTTGTTGTGATTTTTTTCTTTGATGTTTTTTTTTAAATTTACATTTTTTTTTACAATTTTATCTTCCGATATTAAATTGCCTGGAAATTGAGTTTCTTGACTGAACCCGAGTCTAGGATTTCATGGCTTACAAGTTTGAATGATTAACCCGATCTAGGATATTTGCATGAGCTTACTTGTTTTTTTAAGCTAATATTTTTTAAATTTTAATTTTTAATATTTATTTATTTTTAAAAATTCATCTATGTTCTTTAATTGGACCCACAACTAGCTGAGATTTGATCGAGACTTGACCGAGAAGAGAACAAGGAAGGAAAAAAAAAGTGACAAATTATCTAATTAGGTTAACTTATGGTTATTTTATCCGTCACCCGAATTGTCTATTTTACGGGTTAGAATATATTATAGTTTCGTCACCTTTTTCATTTCAATCCCCATATTTCTTTGCGAATTAATCTTTTATTAGTATGTTGTTTCACAACGGCATCGTTAAATTTTCTTTAACTAGATCATCATTTGAATTGGATGATCAGTTCCCTATTGTATGGTTAGGTAGAACAAGTCACGCTGTTTTTTTATTCTCATTTTAAATATTTGATAGCATGTAAAAAACAAAAAAAAGGAAGCTAAGTAGTAGTTGGATCTTGATGCGGTCCGTTAGTGAAACGTGGGGCCCATACCTAATACACACACACACACTGTTGTTATTGGGTGTCGTTCCAGCTGTGGTCTGCACCACTTTGTTTTGTTTTGTGGCTGCCCTTTAACTTTGTCCCATTCGATGGTCTTTGTGTCTTGGGAGTGTACCCTCCTTGTTTTTATCTTCGGGTGGTGTTCCTTTCAATGCGTCCTTGATTTTAGAAAACGACATAGTTTTTTTTGTTTTTTCTATAATATGTGAATGTAACAACCGCTTGACATTTATTCATCTCCAACCACTTTTTTTATATATAAAAATAAAAAAAGATTTTATTTATTGTTTTTAAAAGTTTTTTTAAAAAAATATTAAAATAATTTTTTTTAATTTTTAAAAATAATTTTTAACATTAACATATTAAAATAATTTTTATTTTAAATTTTTTTAAAAAATATTATTCAGAACACAATTGCAACTTAAGCAACACAAAACCATTCATTGTTTATATATAAATTATTCATCAATTTGTTTACATGAATAATCAAATTTATTAATGATTTAAATTTTCATTGGTATGGAAAAAGTAATCAAATTTATATAAAAAAAATATATCTCCTTTCAATTTAAACTATCATAATTAGTTACATGATTTACACTCAAAAGCTTTTTATTTGTCTGGTTTATAAAAATATTTTAAAAATAAAATAGTCAAAATCTAATAATTAAATTTGCAAACCCCATAATTATATTTTTTTTATAATTTAATCCAAAAATGTTATAAAAAAGATAAGTTATAAGATTAATTTATATTTAAGAATAAAATTACCTCTAGAACAATTTAGAGAATCGCATTAATATATAAAAATTGATTGAGTCATTTATTTTATTTTTGTATTGTTATTGAGATTGACTGATTCAAACTAAAAATTAACTAATTAAGGATTAGGATCAATACCTGCTAATTAGTGTTTATGAATTTGAGGTTTTAATTACTTGAGAATTTAATTTGAAATCCCAAAACGGGTTTAAATTAGTAATGTTCAGATTTTTGTGTGAAAAAATAGTTGATTTTCCTTTAGATAAAAACTATATAAAATTGCATCCTTATTACATATATAAAAAAACTCCTGCAGAATAAAGATTCGTTTGATAATTCATAATCCTATTAATTAAAACGGACCTTATAATTATATCAATTAAATTAATTGTAAGATTGAAACAAAAAAAAGTATTAAAATACACCTTTATTTATTTATTGATTTATAATCAAAAGTCGGAGAGAGTGTCGAGTCGTCGCAAATGAAAGCCTATACTTTTCCTGCGTGATGAAATCACGGAACAGTATAGAACCTGGAACGTGGCGATGTACCATTGGGCGACTGCTCATTTTCAAACGTAATTGTCAACTGGTTGCTTTCTCGCTGGCAAACCCAACCTGTACCTTTTTTCTTTTTCTAGTTTATGGTACTAGAAAGTCTGTTAGATATTATTTTTTTAAATATTTTATAAAAATATATTAAAATAATATTTTTTAGTTTTTCAAATTTATTTTTAATATTAAAAAAATAAAAAACTGAAAAAACAATTTAAAACAAATTTATTTTAAAAAGTTTGACCGCTCTCCTCTCAAAGCCTTGTATATTTTATTTGTTCTGTCAACAGATATTACAAACGTGTGCTAAAATGGATGGTACGTTAGATTTGAGATTCATATATTTCCTTATTATTTTATTTAAATTCAATAGTTTATAAAGTTATTTTCAAGAGAGAAGAAAATTGATTCAATTTAAAGATTTTTTATTCAGCTCTCATCAATAATTTATTTTTTTAAATGATGACATGTACAATAACTAGAACCCGATGGACCTCTCAACTCACAACCGTTTCATGTGGCACCGATGACACTTTGAACATGGAAGGTGTCAATTCAAATTTAGTGTCCATATGAAATGGCACAGTGGTGAGGTGGCGATATAACTCAAGCAGTGTCTGCATGCAATTTTTTTATTATTATTAATATAAATATCCGGATCAGTTTATGTATATCTCAATTAATTTTATCAATTTTGAAATTAACAACCATATAAATCTCTAATGACTCTGAAATTTGTAAGATTCGAATTGATAACTTTTAGAAAACAAATCCAGGATATGGTCAGTTAAGCTACATCCCTCAGAATTATTTGCATACACTATTTTTTTTTTTTTTTTACTGTTATTAAACAAACCATAGAATTAATTAAAATAGTTTATTCATGTGATCAGTTGCTTTTTCCCATCATCTGAAACTGAAACCAGTTGCATAGAGATTTTTTTCACAACCACATCAATTAATTCACGTAATAATAGTGGATTTTCTTAAAATAATTTTTTTAAAAAATATATTAAAATAATACTTTTTTTAAAAAAATCAATTCAATTATTAACACATCAAAATAATCTAAAAAAATTATTTTAAACAAGAATTATTTATTTTTTTATAATAAGTGGTTTAGGGCATGAGAAAACACATTCCTCCATAATTATTCTCTCTTTTGTTTCTTTGATTTTATGATTATACGGAGAAAGGTTTTTCTTAATGTACAAATATATAGATAAAGTTTATGATAATTGTTATTTTTTAAAATATTTTTTATTTAAAAATATATTAAAATAATATATTTTTTATTTTTAAAATTTATTTTTGATATTAGTGTATCAAAATAATCTAAAAAAAATTAATTTTAAAAAAAAATCAAATTTTTAACAATCACGATAGTTACCTCATGCTTGTGTGGTGTCATTAGCAAGATGAATCTGGTACTGAAAGTTAAATGACATACTTTTTGGCAAAGGTTAAATGACATGATTTTGCTTTGCAGAATACCAAAAATCATGTTTATAATTTATAAGTAGCTGATAAGCAACGTAACAATTTGATAAAGTTTGTTGATGTAATGAGTAATTTCTTTTAAGTTAATGGTTAGTACTGATGATGTTGATTCTTAAGGTAATTATTGATGATTAAAATTGAAGTTAATTATTGTAATTTAATCAAAAGAAATAATATAAGTAAATGATGTATAGAATATATTCAAACTTGCAAATATTTTATCAAGAATTTATAATATATTCAAACAAAAACACTCATAAGGGCATGCTTGGATAACTCATTGTACACAACTCTAATGGCCAATGGTTGGATAGTTTAAAAAAATCACATTATGAACTTTAAGATCATATGGGATAGATTTATTTGCCCATAAAAAGATGTAAATTCGAGAAACAACGTCTAAAACTTTATTTATTTACATTACCAACCTAAACTTAAATATTCAAATATTAATAGAACAATTAAAGGACGCTTCCTTGTCGGTTCTCAAGATGTCAAAAACATATTATGTCAATTTAATAAAAAATAGTTCCCTTATTTTGTTATCATAAAATTAAAATAAAAGGGACTGAAATTGACATTGAGGATAAATTAAGGGTTCTTTCTTTAGCTAAACTGTATGTATCAACATTTTTTTTTTTAAATTTTGTGTTTTAGGTTTTTGATAAAATTCTCTTTTGATTAAGTTTGACAATTATATATTTTGGTGTAACTACTCATTTTGTTTATGTTGAAGTTCATTGGTTTACAAATGAGAGAGAAAATCTTTGAAAAATAATGTTCAAGTGTTGAAATAAAATAAAAAAACAATATAAAAAATTGTTGATGAAAAATATGTAATTCTAATAATGATGGCTAAGTCAACTCGGGATATTTTGCTAAACCAGCAGCTCAGATTATAAAATTTAAATTACCCAATAAAAAAAGGATTATAAAGTTCTTTTTAAAAAATAAAAAATAAATTTGTGATTTAAGTCATTAAACTTAAAGTACCTAATATGAAAAAATCACGAAGTCCAATTTTTAATTAATCAAGTGTTGAAGAATAAAATTAAAAATAGAATTTTAATTATACAAAAGGATTTTAAAAAACAGTAATTAGAAGAATAAAGATCAAAATTAAAACATAAAATAAATTTTATATTTAATTGAAGGTGAAATTAAAAAAAAATCAATTTAGTAAAAGAAAAAAAAATTAAAAATAATGAGGATCAAAATTGACATAAAAAATAAAAACAATGTTGTAATTAATGGGTGAGCCTAAAAAAAAAAAATTTTACAAAAGAATTAAGAAAAAAAATGAGAATCAAATTGAAAAACATAATACAATCAATTTAAATTGAATGATGAAATTAAAAATCACTAAAAATTTTACAAAATGACCAAGAATAAAAATTAGAAATCCAAATAGTAAGGATCATATTTAAAAATATAATATTCAATAAATTGAGATTGAATGATAAAATTGAAAACATACAAAAAGACCAAGACCAATAATTATAAATAAAAAAAATAAGAATTGAAGTTTAAATGTAAATAATCAAGAGGATTAAATTGTAATTTTTTTTATAAAAAAAGAAGAAAATAGACCATGCAAAAAGATCTTAATAGATCTTAATGCCGTTGTAAGCATTAAGTTTTTTAGGTGGAGAGATAAAAACATCATTACTATTACTATTACATTGTATTGTTCTAATGAATGATGACAATGAATTTGTATCTACATACTTTCTCAAAAGGTCTTAGTTCTCTTTAATGTACATTAATAAACCGAAAAAACAGGTCCTTGAGAGTCATATATGTTATAAATTAAATATGTTATAAAAAGAAATCTTAAGAGTTTAGAATCCTCATAAAATAAATGTAAAAAGTCTAGAAACCAATTTAATTACTAGTCTAGCTACTACCGCATTAATAAAGTACAAACCATTTTGAATGAGGTTTGGATAATTGACAACTTCACCCTCAGAGCATCTCAATGCTCTATGCTAGTAGAGTTAAATTAATAATATGGCCTTTTAAATGGTTTCTATATATATATATATATATATATATATATATATATATATATATATATATATTTGTTTACATGCACTCAATGATAAAAATCAATCAGTTATATTTTAATATATTTAATATATAACTATTTTAATAATTATATATAACCTAGTTAACCTGGCGGGTCTAAAAATAACCCGAATAATTCAACCAACCTAATATTATATAAATAAATTAAAAAAAAAAATTAAAAAAACAACCTGAGTGAACACGCTAAACGCATGATATGCCGTACAACTAAATCGTTTCAATTATTTACATGAAACCATGATAATATCATAGAAAATAAATAAAAAAATTAAAAAGAAATCAAAGGAAAAAAACTAGTGAAAAAACACTATTATAATAAATAATATTTTATAAAATTTTTAACATCTTGTGTAGCATTTCTCTTGTACATGTAAAACAAGGATTGAAAAGCTAAATTAATATTTTATTTTTGGCTTTCCGTTGATGAAATCTCTTTGAGATGCCTTACAGCTAAATCGTTTCCCATATTCCAAGGCTCCAAAAACTTCAACAAAATCACATAGCCAAGGTGTAAAGGCATACTCATTGCAGGGTGTCGCCCTCACACGAAGGAAAATCTTATCTTCTATGAGAGTATATATCCATACCCTTCCCATGGAAACCTCACGTTCACAGAAAATGGAAGCCCAAAAAGTCTATGATCCCTACCCACTCTTGTAAGCAAGAACCCACGCGGGGTGCACATGCAGCAGGTCAAAGATCCATTGTATACCAAAAGGTCCATTGAAGAAGAAAGAGAGTTAGTACTTAGTAGGGTCAGTTAATATTTAAAAGTTGACCTGATCATCGGATCACCTAACCAGACCAGCAGTCACTGAAGCAGAAGGAACCTAACCACCTAACACAGGGAAGATGAAGGAGAGGGCTTGGTTTTCTTGGACGAATTATATATGAATGGTGATTCCTCCCTCGGGTTACCAAAGAAACAATTAAAAATATTTACAAAAACGCGTGATTTTCTTCTTTTGTTTTTGGTCAATGTGTTTTCTAATGATCAATTGAGAAAACTAAGGCGATGCAATCCTGAAGCCAGAATTATCATATATAATTAATAAGCGATTACTTCAGGGCAAAATGTAGCCACGATTCTTCGTCTGTATAATACAGCCTGCCAAAACATATATGCATAATAGCTCAATACCTCTACTTAACAAAAATCTTTTAAGAATAAGTTAGATATGTTTGTCATATATTTATAAAATGAAAATAGTCTCTATTTAGAGACTGCAAATACAAAATGAATATTGCTTAAGATACTACTTGTCAGATATACATCAAAAATAATAATAAAATATTTTTTAAATATTTTAAAAGATTTCATTTATAATTTTCTTCAAGGTCTCCATTCACCTTAAATCCACTATAGGGTATAAAATTTAGATGTAATCACCAAATGAATGCATGTGTTTGTGTTTTTTGGTGTGTATATAAATATTAATGAAGAGCTTGTCAAAAAACTATTTCAATTTAAAAACTTAAACTGTTAGGTGAGATTATTTATTTTATTTTTTTGTTATTTTTTAATTGAATATATATTTTTTAATTTTTCCCTCCAACAACTAAATCTTCTTCTTTATTTTTCAATTTTATGAAGAGCTTGTCAAAGAACCATCTCAAATCAAAAGCTTAAGTTTTAAAATGAGGTCTCAAGATATGACTTATATAATTCTCTAACATACCTCCTCAAAAGAAAGTTTTTTAAGTTTAAAACTTGTACAGATTCACACTATATTGTGCTTAATTTTTAGTAAATAGAATGAGATGATGAGATTCAAATTCGTGATCGCTTGGTCAACAAGATTCTGATACCTTGTCAAAAAACTATCTCAATATAAAAATTTAAGGTATTACGTGATGTTTTAAAATATAATTTATATAATTATGAATCAAATTAATTACCATAAGAAGGATCTGTATTGTAGAATTTTCTTGATGATGGATTAGTACTTTTGAAAAAAAGTTCTTGCAGTTTTTTCAATTCTCTTTCCATTCCCCTTTTCTGTATAAAGAAAAATGCTACAATTTTTCCACCAACAGGAGACGAATGATCAATTATAGTTAAGCTATCAAGTGATAAATATGTTTTTTTTTTTTTTTGGAAGATGAAATTCATGCTTGTACCGTCTAACTCCATAACTCTTTTTTTTTTTCCCTTCAAGGGCAAGCGTTTATTCACTCGATTATACTTTGATGTATCACGACGCCTTGGGGTAATCTTCAAAATGATGGAAACATACGACATGTGTAATCACTCAAAATGGAGAATCATCTCGTACTTCTAGAACTCACCATAATAAAGAAGAGATTTCTTGGAGTAGACTCAAAAAAAAAAAAAAATTTATTCCCAACCAAGTTTTGGGTACCTCGACAAAATTAATTCTAACACCGTGCAAATAGTGTCCTCTTGTGGGCTCTTGAAAAAGCCTAAAATTTGTTAAAAATATATTTTTTATTTAAAAAATATTAAAATAATATTATTTTATATATCAACGAATTAAAATAGTTTAAAAACTTAAAAAATAATTAATTTAAAACTAAAATATATAAAAAATTCAAAAAACTTTAAAAACTCGGTTCAAAATGAATTTTAATTGATGGTGTTGAATTGAAAACGAATTTCTAGTGCATTGATAAGGTGCATGGATATATAATTTAATAATCAAATTAAATTACTTCACTTGAATTTGAAAACGAATTTAAAATCAAATTAATTAATCAAATTCAAAAAATAATTAATTTGATTTTTGTTCTCTAAAACGAATTTCCCTTACGTTTTTGTAAGGAAAAAAAAAACTATATACTACTTTTTATGGTGTTGAATTGATAAGGTGCATGGATATATAATTTCTAGTGCATGTCTGGGCATGTGTCAATATTAATAGCACCCACCACCCACCAACAAGTGGAAACATTTGACAGTTGTTGTCTTTTAATTACTTCACTTGAATCTGCTAGTGTTCGGATTGTAAGATGTTAAATATCGGACTTTCGGCTTCGATTAACACTCTTGCTCTTATATTATTTACACTTCCTATTGATTTTTTTCTAGGGTTTTAGATTTCCCTTCTCTGTTTAATTATTTTTACTCAAATCCAGATCGAGTCCTAACTATCTGATCTAAATTTTTCTGATGAAAATAAATGGCCTCGATTTTACATGACTTCGGTGTTTAACTATTAGAAAACTCATATTGAAAGGTGAAGAAAACAGAAGAAAAAATTGAAAACATCTTAATTAGGAGTGATGTATGTATTACGACTTTGGTTTGTATTGGAGAAATTGAAAACATCTTCAAGCATAACTCAAATAAATAATTGTGGGATTTACATTTTAATGGTTAGGAGTGATATGAGAACTTAAGGTACGTATAAGATTGTGGTAGCGGTGATGGTTTAAAGTGCCTTTCATTAGAAATGTATCAAAATGAAATTTTTTAATTTTTTAAAAATTATTTTTGACATCAGCATGTCAAAATGATTTAAAAACATAAAAAAATTCAATTTAAGTAAATTTTTTTTTTTAAAAGAACACGATTTGTACCGTGTTTGGATCCCAAAGAGTACCTTAATGGAGAGTAGAAAGAAACCATGGGAAAGTTTACCCTAAAAAAATAATAATACAAACATGGTAGGAGTTAGGAAAGGTGGAAAGATTAGGAGGAAAAATCCCCTTTTAAGAACCAGAAAATAAAAACAAATCTGGTTGGCAAGTGGCGAAAATGATATTGTTACGTACCAAAGCAAGCATTTTGTTTGCTCAACTAAATTCTATGTTTTGGCGGAAGAATGGTGGTTAAAGAAAAATATAATTAGTATCTTAATTATTAAGATTCAAACTTCATATTAAACAATAAAAAGAAGTAAAATTCTTAACATGGCCCCTGGTTTTGACATAAATAATAACTTGGTTTCGACAGGATGGGACCTTTGTAAATTAATTTTTATAAACCTCCAAAGATAGAGCCTCTTCTTAAAAATATAAAATGGATGGATATCTTATATCAAAGAAATGGTGTTACCTGCCAAAATGGAAAGAGATGAAATTGCAAGAAAAAAAAATAATATTCAAGAAAAGTATATAAACAAAGCAATTAAAAGTAGGAAAATCAAATTGGATAAAAAAAATCAAATTGAATAAAATATCTAGAAATAAAATTGAAAAAAACCCAAACTCCAAAAAATTCAAAAGCCAAATAAACAATAATTAAAAGAAGGAGGACCAAAATCAAGAAAATTATAAATCGAAGGATAAAATTGTTTTTTTAGAAGTTTAGACACAATTTTCTAGGGAATGGGATAGAAAAGAGAGGAGAAAGAAAAACCTCATCCGTAACCTAACCGAACCTTCTTTGTAAGCACGCGTCACACCGTAAAAAAAAACGACCTACTGCTCCTAACACCACGACAAAAGCGGGAATTTAGTTGTTGTACAGGCTCTCACACACACTTGAATGGCGCAGAGGCCATCACGCGCTGACGCGGGCGTCCACAATTTTTTTAAAATAATATTCTTAAACCTAAAATCGCCAAGATGCCCCTATCAAAATTTAAGAATAACAAAAAAAACCAGTCTAAAAGGACCAAAAGACCCCCACAATTAGCCTTTGATTTTTCAAATTCCAAGTGTAATTTTGCCATTCTATGCATGTATATTTTTTTCCCTCACTAAGATATGATCGTATTCTTACTGTTCCTTTTTTATTTAAAAAGATAGAAGAACCCCTAACTTAAGGATTACTTTTTTGTGTTGTCGCACGTATGCGGCGTTGCGGTGATCGTTCTCCACGCTCATGTGTGTGTATCTATCTGGAAAATATGGAGAGACAAGGAATTCTTGTCTTTTTATCAGTGGAAAAAATAGAATGGGAGTCGCCACCTAGTATTTTGGTCACTAAGAACCCTAACTGGTCTCAGAGATTGGGTACGGGGACTGGTTGCATAAAAGGAAGGTATTAGTACCCCAAATACGCCCTATATAAGGTAAGCTGCATTGTTTTATTGTCTGATATACGCTACGGTTGTATCGTATTTCTAATTGTTGGTTTGTATATGGTTTAAGAAAAGTTCTCCTCGGTAAGGAGGTCCTCATCTTATAGGGTAAAACCTAACCGTTCTAATCTCTATAAAAGAAATACCTTTTGAATATCGGGAATACGTTTTACATATAAATTCGTAATCTCAGACATTAAAACAAAACAAAATATTTTTTTGGATTTTTTTGAAATATTGGCCAAGTTCTCGTGACTTTAATAAACTGGTTATTAAAGCCAAAATGCATGCTAAAGCTTTTTTTTTTTTTTAAGTTTTCTTTGTTGTATGAAAATAGAATATAAGTTTTTAGCTTTGAGAGATTTGGCCGTATGCATGAAAACAAAAACATGTTTTTTCTTTTTAATGTTTTGACAAAAACAGGGTATTTTAATACTGGATTTGTATTTTTACGATGTAAAAATACAAACCAATATTAAGCAAAATTTAGTAGAAAAATACGCGGAAGAATTACAAATTTTCAAAAATATTTTTTTTTGAAATTTTTTTTGGACCGAAGGCTGGACCCGGCCCACTCATTTTGGGTCGGGCCAGACTTGTTCGGCCCAGTGAACAGTGGAGACGGTGCAGCGAAGAAGAAGGAAGAGGGGCGGACTTGCGGTGGCTTCGAGGAGGTGCTGCTGGCAGTTGCTGACCGGAGAACGACTTGAACGGTGGTTGGCTTTTCTTCTTCTTCTCTGTGTTTTTTCTTCTTCTCTGTTTCTGTTTTTTTTCTGTGTTTCTTCTTCTCGTCGCTTCTATCTCATGCTTATCCTTTCTTCTTGTGTTTCTAATAGTGGCTGCTGTTGTTGGCGGATCGACGTTGGTCCCATGCGGAGATCTTTGGTGGCGGGATGGCTGTGTTGTTGCCGCTGCAACCGGTGTTTCCTGCTTTTTTTTTTCTTCACGGTGTAGAGGTGCCTTTGTTTTCTATACTTTTTCATTCTTCCTCCTCCTTCAAGCTGACCTACGGTGGCTGCTGTTGTTGACGATCAAGAGGAAAAATGGCACGGCGGGCTATGGTTCCAGACGGTGGTTCTCCTTCTTTCTTTGTTTCTGCGTGGCTTCCTCTGTCATGTTTCTGTTCTCCTGTTGCTCTCGTTTATGCTGCTCCTTCTTCGATCTCGACGATGGTGAAGCTGTTGTCGTTGGCGGTGCTTGGTGGTGACAAAGCGGGAATGACAAGTGGCGCAGCTTCCAACGGTGGAGGGAGAGAAACCAAAGAGAGAGATAAGTTACTGTTCTTCTCCCCTGTTCTTTTGTTTTTCTGTTCTTTCCTTCTATTCTCTTGTCAGTTCAAGTCTTCCCCTCTTTGTTCGTCTCTCAAACAATCCCCTGTTTCCTTCTCTCTATTCGGTTCTCTTTTTCAAGTTCGTTTCCCAAAATTTTTGCCCCCTCCGGTTTCCTTTTTTTCTTTTCCTCCCCCCTTTGTCTTCTCCCTTCTCTGTATTTATAGCCGCAAGAAGAGAGGGGCACCTTACCACTGCCATGGCGCAAGGTAAGGTGGCTACCCTGCCCATGTCTTGGCACAGGGTAAGGTGGCTGGTCATGGCTTGCACTAATGGTGGCAGGGTATGGGATGTCGCTTGTGTTTTTGGGCAAGTGAGGAGAGCAAGACAGATAGGGAGAATAGCGGGAAAAGATTTAAAATCTTCTTCTTCCCTGCCTCTGTATGGGCATGGAAGAAGGAGAACATTGCCGTTCAAAACGACACTGTTTTGGTTTTTTTTTTTTGAAGAAAAGAAAATGTAATTTGAAAAAACCCAAAAATGGGTTATGACATGTGCCTTTAAAGGAAAAATTATATTTATACTATAACAAAAGGAAACTCACGTACCATTATGCCTCAATCAAATATGTAATGCCAAATATATTCCATGAAAAAAAACATCTCGCCCCCAATTTCATGCTTACTTAGTCTTTTTAGCAAAGGTAAAATTATATTTACATTGCTATATCCATATTCTTGGTGAACAATAAAAAAATCATGCCTATTAATTTTTCTTTTTGTAAAATGCACACACTGAACATAACCATGTGGTTGTTAAAGAAATAATTATTTTTCATATGGTGATATTAATGAAAATATTTACCACACGTGTCAGTAAATATTTGAAAAATCTTGAAATTCCATATAGATTAATGTGTGATCTATTTCTTAAAATAGTGCTATTTTTTCATACAACATAATTACACACTTGTATGGTCGTACTTTAGACATGTAATTTAGATGAGTGTATGGTAATATGTTGTAATAAGGATAATATTAGAAACACTTATTTTTATTAAGATTGTAACGATTATGATTGATGATTTATTAGTTAATATACACTATAATTATTATTGTATTACTAAACGTGATAAGATATATATAAATATCATGATTTGAAAAACCTTACATCATCACGCAAGCAATTTATCCTCGAATACAATTTATAATTCTATGTAAATAAATTATTATTATTATTATTATTTATTGGAGATCAATCACGCCAGCATTTCATGGTTTAATGATGTTTTTGTAATCATTTAGTAAGTGGTATAGTGGTAAAAGCTTGAGACAAAGGGTTGCTTTCCCTGTGATCTTAAGTTCGAGTCCTGTGATTGCTAATACGATGACCACTAGAAGCTTATATGGTTGTTAACTTTAGAGCCTGTAAAATTAGTGAAGGTACACGCAAGCTAACTCAGACATCCACATTAATAATAATAATAAAAATAATGATTTTGTCAAAGCGTGTTATACATAGTGTTTTTGTTTTTAAATAAACTCCCTCTTTCCCTTGCCAACATAAGTTCAAAATTTAACAGGAAACAATAATTTATATTTTCAATGCATAATGAAATCATATTTGATGTTAATATTTTGTTTTCTTAGTTTTTTTTATAGATTTTATAAATCAATTAAGTCCCATAATATTCTTTTTAACAAACTCATGCATGTTCCTTTACATTGAAATTATGATATTAATTATTTTAGAAATATATTTTATTTGAAAATATATTAAGATAATATTTTTTTTAAAATTTATTTTTAACATTATCATATCAAAATAATTAAAAATATTAATTAAAAATAAAAAATTTAAATATTTTAAAAATATAGTTGAGCCATAAAAATAAATGACCTTTACTTTTCAAGCAACAACATAAAACTCCCTCTCAACTAAAAATTATTTTGATGTAATTTCTTTTATTCAAAATGATTTTATAAAAATATTCCAACTTAGCTATACAAAACATATAAAAAAAAATAAAAATTCACATGTTTATCCAACAAATAAAAAAGAAACACCAAACAAACAAAGACAATATTAATAGGAAACACAAATAAATAAAAATAAAAATAAAAATAAAAAGAAAAAGAAAGAAACAGAAATAAAAATAAAAATAGGGAGCTAAGTCAACTCCTTCCTTGTCAACAAAAGAACGCCGTTACATGCGGGATGCATCCCTTCCCTTCCTACTACCATCCTTGACCCTAACTCCCTTACTTTAACCATAGTTAGCTTAACTCTCTCTCTCTCTCTCTCTCGTCTCTCAAATATAACTCTCTCTCTGTCCCTTCTGTCTCTCACATCGTACCCTGTTCTTTTCCATCTCCTGTGCTCGTGATAAATAAAGAGAGAAATAAAAGAAAAAAAAAATCCTCTTCGCTGTAAAACTAAAAATCCACAAGGGCGTATCCCATCGTTTTCTCTCTTGCATATCTGATTTTGCTTCTTACATTCATCTTCATTGACTAAATTATGTCCAGTTTATAGAAAAAACAAACCCTCTCTGTTTTTTTTTTGAATATTTTCACAATAATTAGGAGGTTTTAGTTTTCTTTTGTTTTGTTGCGAGGAATGGTGGTCAAAATGATGAGGTGGCGGCCATGGCCACCGCTGGTTTCGAAGAAGTACGAGGTGAGGCTCGTTGTTCGAAGGATGGAGGGTTGGGATGTAGTGCGGGAAGCTGTAGCTGCTGCACCTGGGACATCTTCAGGAGGTGATTTGAAGGATAAGTCGGAGAAGTTGACGGTGGAGATTAGGTGGAAAGGACCCAAATTGGCCTTGAGTTCGTTGAGGAGGACGGCGGTGAAGAGGAATTTTACGAAAGAAGTGGAGGTTTGTGGTGCGGAGGGGGAAAACGGTGGCGTTTTGGTGGAGTGGGATGAGGAGTTCGAGAGTTTGTGTACTTTGTCTGCTTATAAAGAAAATGTGTTTCATCCTTGGGAGATCTCTTTCACTGTCTTCAATGTGAGTTCTTCTTTTCTTTTTTGCTTCTCTCTCCAAAGAAATTTATTTTTCTTCTCAAGATGTTTTATGGGTCTTTTGTGTTATTGTCATTTATCATGTGGGATGTTGTCTTCTTGTCTGTTGAGACAGAAAAAGAAAAATTGTGGGTTTGCTGTAGAAACTAGGAAAATTCATGTGGACTGTGAAATTGATAGCGTTTATGAAACTTGAGATATGATTTTTTTTTAAAAAAATTCAGGGATGAATTTAAAATTTCTTTTTTGGTGTTTGGTTTCTGATAGGTTACGGGTTGCTTGTAATTGAGATGAAGAGGTTTCTTAATTGAAGAATATAAGCATATGAAGGGGTGTTCTTTATTTTTGTTTTGTTTTGTGGGTTATTGTGGTAGTCAATTTGGGAGAACAAAGGATTCTTAATTGATTTTTGAGGATTTGCTGGTTGGATTTAATGGAGTATTTTTTCTCTGATCATTTTGACTTGACAAAGCTTGGGTCTTTTGGATATGTTTGAGGTTTTTTTGGCTGATAGTTTTGCGTTTTTAAACTTGTTAACTTTCTGGGGAACTTAGCTGTTTTGTTTTCTGATCCAGGGTGGGAACCAAGGGCAGAAGAACAAGGTTCCTGTTGTTGGAACAGCAACAGTGAACCTTGCTGAATTTGCATCTACAGCTGAACAGAAAGAGGTTGAGTTAAGACTTCCTCTTGTGGTCTCTGCTGGTGTGGCCGAGCCTCAACCCTTGCTCTGTGTATGTGCCTTTGAATTTCTTCCAATTTCCATCACATTCTCACTGGTTTTTTAAAATTATCCCGCAACATATTTAATCTGCCTTTTCTGGTTTTAATATTTTCACAATTTTTATAGTTTCTTACCTCAGCTTGTATGAATCATGCAGGTATCGCTCAGCTTATTGGAGTTGAGAACTGCTACCGAGACCTCTGAGACATTACAGAGAGCGATAGTTCCAGTTCCATCGCCACCTCAATCTGGAGAAGCTGTCTCAACTGAAAAGGATGAGCTTTCTGCAATTAAAGCTGGTCTCAGAAAGGTAAAGATTTTTACAGGATATGTGTCTACCAGGAGAGCAAAAAAGGCCTGTCGCGAGGAAGAGGGCAGTGAAGGCAGGTGCTCTGCCAGGAGCGAGGATGGTGAGGATAACTATCCATTTGATTCTGAGTCACTTGATGATTTGGAGGAAGGAGAGTCTGATGAGATCAAGGAAGATTCTACTGTGAGGAAGTCATTCAGTTATGGCACACTGGCTTCTGCAAACTATGCTGGAGGACCCTTTCACTCTAGTACAACGATAAATGATGAAGATGAAGATTGGGTTTACTACAGCAATCGCAAGTCAGATGTGGGTTGCTCACACAGTGATGATTATACACCATCAGTGTCTGCACCATCTCTCTTGCAAAGTTCTAAGCGCAGCATATTACCTTGGAGGAAGAGGAAGTTGAGCTTTAGGTCTCCTAAAGCTAAAGGAGAGCCATTGTTGAAGAAGGCATATGGAGAAGAAGGGGGGGATGATATTGATTTTGATCGCCGGCAGCTTAGCTCTGATGAATCTCTTGCTCTTGGGGTAAGTCATCTGTTGATTTCCCTTACTTTCATACTTTTATAAAGCCTTTTATTTCCAATTTAGCAGTATTAAAAGTACAAAAATGAAAATATTGAGGATCATCTTGAAGGATGGTAAAGGTGGTTTTGTGATGACTAATTCATTTCATAAATTAGACATGGTTAATTGAAATAATGGTAGCTGTTTTGCAGTGGCATAAGGCAGACGAGGATACATCTGCAAATCGATCATCAGTTTCTGAATTTGGTGATGACAATTTTGCCATAGGCAGTTGGGAGAAAAAAGAAGTGATAAGCCGTGATGGGCAGATGAAGCTTCAAACTGAGGTTTTCTTTGCTTCCATTGATCAGCGAAGTGAGCGGGCTGCAGGTGAAAGTGCATGTACAGCCCTTGTTGCTGTTATTGCTGATTGGTTTCAGAATAACCGTGGTCTGATGCCCATTAAGTCCCAGTTTGACAGTCTCATCAGAGAAGGGTCCTTGGAATGGAGAAACCTCTGTGAGAATGAAACCTACAGGGAGCGGTTCCCTGACAAACACTTCGACCTTGAAACAGTTCTCCAAGCCAAGATACGTTTTCTCTCTGTACTCCCTGGCAAGTCCTTTATCGGGTTTTTCCATCCAGAAGGGATGGATGAGGGAAGATTCGACTTTTTGCAAGGCGCCATGTCCTTCGATAACATTTGGGATGAGATAAGCCGCACTGGATTGGAATGTCCAAGCGATGATGAACCTCAGGTGTATGTTGTAAGTTGGAACGACCATTTTTTCATTCTAAAGGTTGAACCAAAAGCTTACTACATTATCGACACATTAGGAGAGAGGCTCTATGAGGGATGCAATCAGGCCTACATTTTGAAATTTGACAGCAACACGATTATTCACAAGTTGCAAAATGCTGCAGAATCATCTGATGAGAAAACAATGGGTGATCAGCAGAATGTGCCAGCCACAGTGGAACCTAAGGATCAGCAGCAGGTGAACCTGAAGGAGGAGGAAGCTTCTATATTAGGGGCAATAATAACCAATCCTGAAGAACCATCTAAAAGCGAGGAACCATTAAAGAGTGAGGAAGAAGGGGAGGTTGTGTGCCAAGGAAAAGATTCTTGCAAGGAGTACATAAAGAGCTTCTTGGCAGCAATTCCAATCAGGGAATTACAGGCGGACATCAAGAAAGGTTTGATGGCATCAAAACCTCTTCATCATCGGTTGCAGATTGAGTTCCACTACACCCAGCACTTGCAACCATTAACTGAAACTCATGCGACAGAAATGTTGACAGCACCACCAGAGTCAGTCAATGGCTCCATATGAGAGGCTACTGTTTAGAGACTTGCTGTAAATCTTAGGAAGTGTGATTAGTCTAACTAAAGTTTCATTTTACAAACGGTATCTTGTGATGTGAATGGCATTAACAAAGAGGGACCTTTTTCAACTTTTTGAAGAGTTTGAAGAGAAAAGGGTCGCGTTGTTTTTCTTCTAATCTGGTCTTTAAACGGAGCTGTCCTAACTTTTTCCCCTTGTTTGCACGTAGTTGTTGGAATTTGGCATGATCTACCGTTTATTCTTTGGCCAGCCTTTCATGGGAATGGCTGCTTCCGTGCATTGCTGTAAAATCTCTCTCAATTGAATGAGCTCCAACTCACTTTTAAAACTTTTTGGCGATTCTCAAAAAATTCTCCTTCTAAGAGAACAAGTAACTTTTGTAGACTGGTATGGAAATATTCTTCGACTGTTCTGTACTCCCTTTCTGACATCAAGTTCCCATACGATCCACTGATGGCAATAATCTGACCCTTGAGATTTTTCTTTCAGAAAATTGATGCTTTAAACATTCAAGGACTCTGGTTCTTTTACAACTTATTTGATTGGAACCAAATATTTCCTTTCCCTGTGCCGTGTTAGCTGTAAAGAGGAACTTTGCAGGATTGATATTCAAGGACATGAAAAGATTCTTTGAAATGCATGTTTCTTTTCTAGATAACCATCCAGCCTAAAGTTGCTTCCTTTAGCTGCCACGACAAACATTTGTAACGTATGTGATATCATGCTGTGTGGAGGGGAAATGGTTTTCTATAGAATTCCTACCCCAGCTGTGCACGTTCAGAATATACCCTTCCAATAAGCATCGTTGGATTATTCCTCTTAGCAAGGCATGAACATGTCACTTTCATGGAGAACGTTTGAAGTACTGTATGTATTTGAATGATCTTACCAAGATTCCTGACCAAGAATTTTAACTAGATTAATGTAAAAATGATAACGATAGCTGGATCATTTAATGTTGATTAGAAGCTCCTTTTCTGCTTGTCAACTTAAGGAGTGAAATTCTCCATTCACTTGTTGCGGTTTGCGCATGCATCACGCTGTTCTCTGGACTCAGAAACTGAATATATTTTATCAATTTCTCTCGCTGTTAGTAGTACTTAATGATGGTGATTATGGCGGGGATAGGTGAAGATGAGGATGTTGATCACAACGAATACTCATGACTTGTTCCAGCAGGGAAAAATAATAATAGAAATTCATTGAGCTAGCATTTTTTATCAAGCTGAGAACTATATAAATTGGTTTTATAAGATACACTTGCGCTGGGAAATTCACAGGCGTTAGAAGAGTGCTGATAAATGATAACAACTTGATTACCTCATCTGCTTGCTACAGCACCATAATTATAATGAAGAAACATGCTACTTGCAGCCCTTCAGTACGTTGCCACTTGGCTCAACCTTTGACATGTTTGTTAGCCTTCCTGGTAGCAATTTTATGATCACCTCAAGGGAAAGGAGCAGCCTTAAACAATGGCTAGAACAACCAACCCTGCTAGGTAAAGGCCTCTTAGAGAATAAAAGGTTGAGATGGTTATTTAACATGATATCAGAGCCTTGATAATCAAGCGGTCATGAATTTGAATCTCACAATTTTTATTTATGTGAAAAAAATTAAGCATAAGAAAGTATGAGCTTTTACAAGTTTCAAGCCCAAAGAGCTTTTATTTGAGGGGATGTGTTAGAGAATAATATAAATTATATTTTGAAACATCACCTAACAGTTTAAGCTATTGAGTTGAGATGGTTCTTTGACATAGTATTAGAGTTTTGATGACCAAGTGGTCACGAGTTTGAATCTCATTATCAATTCATTAAAAAAAAATTAAGCACAAGGTAATATAAACTCATGTAAGTTTTAAGCCCATGAGACTTTCACTTGAAGATATATATTAAAGAATAATATAAATTATATTTTAAAACCTCAACTAATAAGAAATTTTATTTTTTCTTGACAAGACTCACCAATAATAATATTTAGAAAAAATGAACTTCCATGAACTCAAGTTTGAGGAAGTTTCAGGCTATTGCACGCGACGCAAGGCCTCAGCTCAACAAGGAGGTTCAGTATTTGAATGAGTGAAAATGGGCCTTCTTCAAGGCTGATTATTGGCTCTATAGTCTCAACAAGTACAAGTTTTATTCCTTGCCCATCTGCTTGGTGCAACAGTACATTTGATGCTCTGACTGAAGCAGTTAAATTAGAAAAATTTGTTGATGGAAATGAAATGTCCTGATTTAAACAATTTCTTTGGTTTCCTTTTGAATTATCCTGTACTTGTATAGAAGAAGAACACTTGGACATGAGCACCACAAGCTAAGAAAATATTGTAACAGTTTGACTCCTGACCGTGCATACACGTTCGACACCAAGATTTGTTTGATTATCAGCTTTCTTTCAGAAGATTCAGAGCATGAAATCAAAGATTTCTTACTCCATTACTTGTATGCAGTTTGATTGTTCCCATTTTCCCCACATAATTTGACAGAAAGCATGGAATCAACAACTGGTAGCTTCGATTTAACAACGCAAAAAGTTGTCTTGCTCATGATAAAAGGCCATAGGCATGAAAGCATAATAATGAGCTCACACTTTCCATTATTGCACCAAACTTCCTTTTGTTACCAACCGGTGACTTTACTTTTGATATTAGGGAGAGCCATGTGCGTGTTCTCCCCTCCCCAACCCATTATTATTCCAAACTTACCTTGACAATGATTCAAGCTCAAATCCACAAGGCTCCACACTCCACATAAACCCACCTTGTATAGATTCTTTCCCGTATTGTCATCACCCTTCCCTGCTTGCTTCCTGAGGTTTATTTTCATTTTTATCTTAGAACACTATAATTCAACATTACTATCCAAGAGATGCCTGCTAATATGAAGCTCTATCATGCTTCCACATGTCTGATATTCCACTAATTATCATCACCTTACATGATCAGATCATAATACAGTTCCTTGAGAGAAGAAAAAGGAATCCTCACATGAGAATCCTGTAAAATTAGAATAGCGGTTTGGTCTATCTTTGCAACCTAATGCATCATCTGTTTCTAACAATTGTACAAACAACATGCTGTAACAAAAATAAATAAAAATGAAACAAAGAAGAGGCAGCAGAAGTTACATACAACAAAAGGATCAAGAATGACTTCAAGAAAGAAATGGCAGCCAGATTTGCAGCAACAAAGGGTCACTTCATATCTCTCTCTATACTCTCAGGACATCCAATGCAAATGCAATCAATATATTTCCGTTTTTTCTTAACCACAATATGTTTCCACTTTAAGACTTGTAAATTGCAACTGAAATTTAAATGAAGAGAAATGTTAGAGAAGATAGGAAAACTAGATAAAAAAAACGGGGGTGAGCAAGGAAATAACAATAGATTTTCTACAGCAGAAAGGGCTTTAACTACTCTATCGCAAGCACTCAGGACACTTGGTGTTACATTTCATCAACTCCTCCACTCATATATATAGGCCTAGCATCTTGTGCTGCAACTGAAGCAGCAGGGTTCTATCCAAGCAATGTACAAGTTACAAGATAGTCTGATATTATAAACTGAAGAAATAGTTAGGGAAGATGGAAAACATTACAGAATCAACAAAGAGCTTCAGGAGAATAGCTGGACTTTCAGCTGCAGATGGGGCACTTAGCCAATCCGTTTTCATTACATTCAGGGCATCTAATGCACTTCTCATCATTCTGATCATCTTCAAAGACCTTACAACTGCCATTGCAATTGGAGCAAACAACAAATCGCTTGTTGCCGCAACCATTGCATGGGGAATTAGACAGGTTGAGAGGTATACCTGCCAAGAGCTTCTTCAGCCTACCTTGCTCGTGCAAGCCAATCACTTCATCAGCTCCTCCTATGTACCTTCCCCTTATGAAAAGCCTTGGAGGAATCACTCTGCCACCCAGTATCCTCCATAGTTCCTCCCTGAATTCCAAGTGCATAGAAACATCTCTCTCGCAGAACATTACTTTCAAACTTTCCAACAAAAACCGAATAGCATGACAATCCTCAAATGTCTTTCTTATACTTCGCAAGCTTGTTGTGTAGAGAATTACAGACTGGCTTCCTCCTGGAAGACATTTCTCTTCAAAATCTGAAAGAGATGGATGTTCTTCAATCTCTTTCTCAGCTTCATTTTCTGTGTCTTGCTCCACGGTGATCTCCGTTGAGACTGGAGCCTCAGGACTGTCCATGGCAGGCACTCTGTCATTGGATAATACGGAGGTTGCAATGTTCACCTTGTCGACAAAATTAAGTTCCAAATCCAGTTCTTCATCTTTTGATTCTGTTTTGTGCTTTGATACACCAAAACTACCAGCTAGAATGTCTTTTTTGTGATCCTCTTGTATGTAAATTGGTGGTATCTGCAGGTTCTGATAGGAAAAACTTTCTGTGGAGTTCAGATGGGAAACTAGACCTTGTTTCAGTGTGCTTATACTTGGAATGAAATTCAATTTCTTTAGGAATCTTCCCTTCATTGATTTCATTTCTTTTGCTCACAAAATGGATGGGGTGTGATCACAACCAGTTGAAGAGGGAAGGGTGGATTTTGTCTGAGAATGACTTATGAAGAGACTAGAGGACATGAAGCAGCAATGGAGGTTTCTCTTTTGGTTTCCAGTGGCACAAAAGTGAAAAGCTTTGCGTGGGTAATTGATTGCTTTTTAAAGTTATGAATTGATCACTGCACAAATTGTGGGGGCTAGGTGGAGTCCATGGCAACCCTTTTATCAGAGGACCCTGACCCTTTAGGTCTTTTACCAACAACTTGGTGTCTCATCAGGTATGAAGAGTACCACACCACCTCAAACAATGAGCGAAGGGATGTGCTTTTCATTTCAGGTAATTGGATGGCAAAGGCACCACTGCCTGGTTTCCCTGCAATTGGCACTCATGCCCTTGATGCCATGTTGTGGCACAGTTTGATTGGTGGTGGAGCACCAGGGGGGATGGTTCCGAGGCAGCAGAGCTTCACCCCTGTAGACATGGTGTGCCAGAAGCACAGGTGTTGTGCTCTTCAATATAACATGGATAAACATATTTGATTAATGGAGCTTTCCTTTCCCTTTCATTGATGGTGCTGGAAATTCTTTTTTTTTGCCCCACTTTCAACAAATCCTGTAATTCAAAAGGAGAAAAAGAAAAGCTGAACCCTCTAGCCTCTAGGCAACAACTCTAGTCAGCAAATTAACCTTAATGGAACGTAAGAAAAGCTCAATTGTAATGGGTTGAGAGTAGGATCATTCATGTTAAGTTGAACGGAAAATCTCAAGGATAAAAAACCCCATGCAATTGTATGCAATAGTCAATAACTAGCCATCGAGTTAGAGGAGGTAGATTTTAGACCTAACACCTGTTATATATATATATACCCAAACATCAAAACTATGAATTGGAATATCTAACAATTAAACCCAGAAATAATATATTTTACCGAGAACGAAGGAGGAAGCACAGAGATTAAAGAGTACAAGAAGAGGTGAGAGGTTGAGTGAGATGAATTCACAAGTCATTAAGATATCTCTCTCTCTCTCTCTGTTTTATAGGCTGAGCATTATATTTTATTTAGCTTTCGGAGTTGATTGATGATTGTATCCAGTTATAACGTTGTTATATTTTTATGGTTAAAAAGATATAAAAACATTTTTTTTTATTTCAAAAAAGGAGAAGGGCAAAAAATGAAGTTTTGGGACCTCGAAGGCTGAGAAAAGGACCTCGTCATGTGGTGACCAAACAATCACCAGAAAGTGGGCTCGTTATTTAGAAAAGCGGGCTTTTTTCCCATCTCTCAGAAAGCATTTTGCAGCATGGAATCCGATCTGTAAGGCAGGTCTCAAAGCACACATGGGTACATCAGGGACATGCATAGCAAATAATCTGTGTTCTCGTATTATTCATTCATAGAAAATTGATTTCTCTTTAGCAGACCAGTCATTTTGCACCAAATATGTAGTTGATCCTTCAATGATCACAACATCAGTTTTTATTCCCTTCCTACATTTGAGCAAATATGGCATGCGGTTTTATTCAATAGTCATCTGTTTGAAAACAAATTACCCCAAAGTTCGAGTGAGCAGATGGCCTATCATCCTGCAATCATACTGCATCAAAGGATACATAATGGGCATTGACAATTCTCAATAACGTAGCTACAGAATTGATCCTCGTATTAAGAAAATGGAGCTTAATCATACATTACACATCATGACATTGTAGCAATATTAGGGTAGCTAAAAGGTATATACTATGGATACAGAAGTGATGGTGCTTAGACCATGAGGCAAGCCTTCAAGGCACCTAAACGTCAGAAACGGATGATGCAGAACCAATGCGAAAACCAAAGGAAATGCAAGTAAGTTCACGACTTTCTCCATTAATCATCTTCATAGTAAGAGAGTATGAACCCTGCAAATGACAAACATTGGCAGGTAAATGCAAAATCCATTCATCTGATTGATCTCACTATCTTGCCTCCACTATAAAATTAGATCCAGTGATTCAAACCAGGGACCTTTCAAAAGCCATTTCGAATCAAATAGTCAACAATTCAAAAGAAATGAGAAAAGAAACAGGCTGGGATAGTCTATCCTCCATATGTTGTAACCACTCATAAGAAGGATAATAAAAAAAAAGGTGAGGGTGGAGTAGATAGAGATTCAAGCAAGAGTAGAAATAACATGGTGATAAATTTTTCATTAAAAAGAAATTTAGGAGTTGGATTTGATTCACAGAAAAGTAACATTATTGTCATTAAACTAATAATGCTTGTTTGAAAGGAAAATTATGTCCAGCAGAAACATCTATTCACGGATGATACATTATTGTCATTAAACTAATAATGCTTGTTTGAAAGGAAAATTATGTCCAGCAGAAACATCTATTCACGGATGATAGCAGCTGTGATGGTGTTATTCTGGACAATTCCCTACTATCATACAGTGCTTCAGAGAAACTGATCACCGATGAGCGCACCCACAAGCTATAGAGATTGAAGTAGCTAGATCATACTTGGAGAAAAAAATGACTATGTACCACTCACCATTTTTCTCTAGAAAATAATAACGGATTTCATGACATCTAATGGAGGTTTTAAAATTCATGATGTTGCAAGAAAAATCAGGCATATATGGTTAACAAAACAATGAGTTGGAAACAAACCAAATCAATTAATCCCAAAACTAAGATTGCTAATTTAGAGATCTCAAAAGGAAATATTATAAGAAACAATATCCCATCATCCAATTCACTTGACTCAGTTTTCACTATTGAAAAAACCATGCTCCTTGAGGTTGACATGCCAAATAAATTGCCCACAGCTGCAAAAAACTTAAAACAGCTGAGCTTGAAGAGCCAGTTGCTTAGTTCAAAGCATCTGATTATATGCCATAATCATGTCATCCTCGACAGAATTTTCCAAACACACAGATGTGACATCCACAATATCCAATCAATAACATTCATCAAAATATATGTAAAATGCATATAAATCACTTACAGGTGGAGTGAACCCAGGCAACTCTTCAGTGTGAGACACCACAAAATTACCACTGGTTACAGGGCAGGACGTTTCCTCGCAAAGATCATGATCCTGACTATACACAGGAAATCCGAAGTATCTAACATCGACCCTCATTTTCCCATCAGTTATTGATTCACCTGTATTAATTAAATAATTATAATTCAGCAATCAGACTTGCAACTTATAATTATCCAAAATGTGTTTTTTTTTAATCCAGTAATTGATTCACCTGTATTAATTAACTATTAACAAAATGAAATTATCCAAAAAAAAAAAAGCCATTAATTTCCATAAGAAAGAAAAACAGTCACTTGTTGTTGCAGAGATAGTGAAGGTCGCTGGTTTCCCTTTCTTCACCGGATTTGGGCTTATCTTCACTCCGCTAACTTTAACGTCATAATCCTTGTTATTATCTGCATGAAAAAGAAGAAGAAGATTCAATTAAATTAAAATAAAACAAGATTTTGGTTGAGATAAATTGGAAAGAGAGGATTTAGAGAGGGAGAGACCGCAGTACTGGAATTTGGAGGCTTGAATCAAAGGTAGGATCAGACAAAGCGAGATAAGCAAAGGAACAATCATCATGCAGCGAGCCATTTATTTCAGAGAACCTAAAGAAATCGTGGAGATTTTAGGAGGAAGGAATATTAGTGGAATAAGAATTTAATCAATCTGGGGGGTTTCTTCTGAGGGGCTTTGGACAGAGCAGGTATCCAATGTGATATATTATTAATCTTTGGATTTGAATGGTCCAGATACGTCGAGGGTGGCGTTGGTGTATGATTAGAATGGTAGTTGGCTTCAAGATGGATGATTGGCTGGGTTTTAATAATTTAATTTTCTGTCCCCACCTACACCTACATTACATTAACATTAATTATTTAAAACAAAACTAAAAGATGTATTGCACAATATCAACATTAAAAAAAAAGAGCCTCTTTCTACCTAAAAAAACCCTTTCAAACAAAACGAAAAAAACTCTAGAAATAGTAGAGAAATCACTTTACACCTAGACAAAAACAAAAAAAAACACTATTCATTGTTATAATAAAATTATGGTTTTGACCTTCAAAGAAAAAAATGAAATGGCTTGAATGGGAGATAATTCAATTTTTTCTCATTACCGATTGTCACCGGGTATATATGTTTTTTTTTTTAATTTGAAAAATAGCAAATAATTAAATTACACTCAAAGTAAGAAAAAAATTCAAGCCATTGACCAATGATTTCTTGTCTTTTTTTTAATACCGTAAAAAATATATTTACTCTTGAAATTAAAAAAAATATAAGTCATGCATTTATGAGATTTTTTGTCTTTTTACCTAGGATTTTTTTTTTTGTAAATTCTAGAACCAAAGAGTAATTTGATCATTTTCACTTAATTAATTAATATTTAAATTGAAAAACCTATTGATACATACTCTGAGCTAGCTAGTGCATGAGAGACACCCGTTCACTATTTGGGTGATGTGTGTAGCGCTTTCTGGTAACCAAACCTACCATTCTGCTGTGTCATTGGAAGCGCTGCCACATCATCTTCATCCTAGTTTAAAATGTGTCGGTAGTGACGAGGTGGTTTGTCTTCAACGGACCATTCTTTTTTTTCCCCTTCATTTCTCTCTCCTCCTAAAAAATTACAGGTTGACTCTTTTTATTTTTAATATTTCAATTTCAATCATTATTCTTTTGATTTTTAATTTTTGTTCTTGGCCCGTTTATAAACTTTTATTTGTTTTCAATTTTGTCATTCAATTTCAATTTGTCATATACTATTGTTTTCAATTCAGTCCTTATCTTTTGATTTCTAATTTTTTTCCTTTGCTCTTTTGTAAAAGTTTTATTAATTTTTAATTTCATCTTTCAATCTAAGTTCATGGTATATATTTTTTTTAATTTAGTCCTTATTCTTTTGATTTTTTTTGTTAAAGTTAATTTTCTTTTTAATTTAACCCTCTAATAAACAATTTTAGGTTGCCCTCTAATTTTTATTTTCACCCTCATTCTTTTAATCATCATTTTTATTTCATATTCTTTTATGTAATTTTATCCTGATTTCATCCTTTATCATTTGATTTGCTGGTGACTGGCCTTCATGATTTTCTCATATATGCTTCTTCCAGTTTAATGACCCGGGTCATGGGTTTCAAAAGTTAATGGGGATCAATGTCTTTTTTCTTTGGCTTATTTTCTTTTTTTGACTTCATCATTCGACTTTAGTTTTTTATTTTTTAAAGATTGACTTTATGGTTTTTTTTAGTTTATTTTCTAATCAGGTTTTTTCAATTTCATGACCTAGGCCATGAGTTTTGCAGGTTAATTCAGGTTGACTCGCCCCTTACCTAGGTTACATGTCTATCACGTTACCTTAAGCTATTTTTTAAATCCAGTTTTGTACTGTCAATGTTTTTGTTTTAAAAAAAACAATTTCTGTTTACTATCATTGCCTATATTGTTATCGTCTAAAAATAAAATCAAATTATTAAACCTGATTGGGGATCGTGATGTGCACAACATTAAATGGCAAGAGTTGTCATCTAGTATTATGGTAATTAGAAAATCTCATTAAAATTTGAGATTTTTTCTGAGTATGGGCTTTGATCTATACAGACTATTTAAAGAAGTTACTTTTAAAATGTTTTCTAAGCATGAGCATTAGACCTATTATGGAGATTTTACCAAGTATATGTTTTGAATCCATATAGACTAAACAAGTTTAACAAAATATTTTTCTCAAAGAAAACATCATATAAATGAATAAAATACCATATTCAATAAAATAGAAATATTCATTACATTATGAAAAACCTCACATGACCAAGGTTAAGTATAAAGCCAAAAGGGGCGGGGGAGGGGCTAAGGCCTCAACATCAAGTAAAGGCTTTCCAGTAAGGTATACTCTGTGTTGGGTAGTTGTAGCCTTGACAAGGAAGACATCAACAAAGTCAGGCATGAAGATTGGATGAAAAACATCGTTAATGTCCATCTAAATTCCTTTTGACAGGTTGAAGGAATACAAGTTGAACATAGCAAGGAAAGTCTTGTCCCCAAGTGTCTTAGTTAATGTTATAGGCCCTTCAAACATCTCCTGGAACTCCTCAGAAAAATTCCTCAAAGCTTTTATCATTGCACGAGAGTTCTAGGCTTTTTCTATGCCTGTAAAAGTTCAACCCTTAGAGCTTCTTGGAACACCCTCATTTCAACCATCCCCTACTTTAGGGAGGCCATTTCATCATAAGCAAGATGAAGCTCCCTCTTAGTGGAGTTCAACTAAAGGATCTGAACTATTATATCATCTTTCAGCACAACATAGGCTATTATGAGCTCCCCCAGCCTCTATAGGTACGCGCTCGGTCAATCGGATATAATTCCGGCGAGCTACTAGACTCAATGTCTTTGAGTTCAACTACTCGCTCAGTCCAAGCGGACATAGATTTGGTGAGCTGCCAAATCCAATATCTTTGGGTTCAGTTATGGGCTAACCCTAAACGGACGTGAGTTTGATGAGCTTTCAGACCCAACATCATTGGATTCAACTATGTGC
This sequence comes from Populus x sibirica, assembly GCA_019202695.1. NCBI lineage: Eukaryota > Viridiplantae > Streptophyta > Magnoliopsida > Malpighiales > Salicaceae > Populus > Populus x sibirica. The sequence goes on from JAGMVL010000423.1 coordinate 1,338,015, forward strand.
TAAAGCCAAACGAACGTGGGTTTGACAATCTTACAAACCCAACATCCCTGGATTTAACTATTTGTTGGGTTTAAGCAGACATGGGTCTAGTGAGTTGCTAGACCCAACACCATTAGGCTTGGCTGCACGCCAAGCTCATTTGAGCATGAGCCTAGCAACCCCATCGACCTTGAGCTTGGCTATATGCCATGCCTATTTTGACATGAGTTTGACTTACAGTCATACTCAATTACTGTGGGTTTGACGGTGTGCTAAATGCGAAGGGCTAAATGTTTGAAGATCTTTATAGGTCCAATGTTGGGCCATAAAACTCTATTTGTTTATTCTTATGATTTTTCACATAAAATATTAATATTAAAGATATTCGTCTTCCTCACCTATAAGTATATAAAAAATCTCTAAGAGACCTGCCATATTTTTTGTTCTCATTAATATTGTATAAGAGATATTTAGCCTTCATTAATGCTATTATAAGGAAATGACTCTTTAGCCTCTCCTCTCCAAGAAAACAACAAAGTTCAGGGGCTATAAATACCCCTTAAACCACTTAGGTAAATGGTTCATAATTTTTATTTTTTAGAGATCAATACTTTTAAATCTCAGAGCATTTATCATATAAAAACAAGAATAAACACTTTTGTTCTTGGAATTTAAAGTTTATTCTCTTATTTATTGCAATATTTTTTTTAAAAAAAATTATTAACTTTATCATCTAAAGCTCCCTAAATTCCATTATAAAAAACCTATTTTGCCTGTTTTAAATCTTTTATCATCAATTATCAACTTCTTGAAAATAAAATAAAATACTAACACAAATATATGATTATTCATTGCTCAAATTAACATAAAAAAAAAATCTCTTTCTTGAGCATATTAGATTTTTAGAAGAACACATATATTTCAAAAACTACAAAAACAAAAGAATATAGGAGATATTACATTGTGGGAAAGAGCTGTATGGATCAATAATTGGAGCTGATCCGGTAAGATGTGATGATTTTGCAGCGTCCAGAAGGTACCCAAAGACTAAACATCATTTTCCTTCACTATATTGGTCAATCCCGCCTGCTTGCCAGTGGAACCACCTCAGCCAGAGGGGTCGCTAGAGGTGAAGGCAATGGAGATGTTCTACAGACCGGACAAGTTGGGTGCAGCCTCAACCACGGGTCAACGCATCTGAGGTGAAAGAGATGCCCGCAATCAGGCAGCAACCGGAGCTTATCAGTGTTCTTGTAATCTGCCAAACATATGGAGCAGCATGTAGCAGTGGAGCCTGACTTGTGTAGCTTGGCCTCCGAATACAGCAGTGTAGGATAGCTATTTAGAGTGGCCTCATCAAGCCCTATATCGACGACGAAGTTCTGCAGGTTCAGCTGCTGATCTGCAACATTTCTTGCTTGGGTTGGCACCGATGCCAATTGGTTTCGCGTGCAAAAATAGGAAGTCAAAGTGATTGTTGTAATCAGCAGCAGGATTCCAATAGAGATACCGATGCCATAGCCAAATCCACCAATGTTGTTAGAGCCAAGAAATCCAGAATCCCCTGCTGTGCTATTCATGTCCTCAAGGAATATTGAAGGGAGAAGCTGGAATTGGAATTAGAATTGGATATGTAGTGCTAATGGTTTGGTCAGCCATGGCTATGGCAAGAGAAATGGTCTATCTGGGGTGTGATAAATTTAAAAAAGTCAATGGTAAGATGGGATAGATAAAGAGTTTTGACGGAGTTTTAATAAAGGGAAGATGTACTTGGGCTTTGAAGTAAAGAGAGGGCAATCCGAGCCAAGCAATGCATGTGAATACATACGTTTTTCAAATCTTCTATCAGTCTATTAACTTATTTTTTAAGCTCAACGGTTCTCATAGCCTTAGATTTACGCTTGTCTTGATATGATTAGTAGAGTCAAAACACTTCTACAATCTTATATAATTCTCTTTGTGCGTGCAAAGCACGATCCAAGTTGATAATATATATGCATTCTTGATTACTATTTTATTCAAGTAAGGTCAGCCATTACTTCCCACAGGAAGGTATACAGAGCCTAAGAGTTGTTTCTTGTCGATCTGTGGTGTTTGCTAACTGTTATATATATCACAGGCAATTACCATGAATGAGGCTGGTGCTAGTGGTGAACACCTGCAGCATGCAAAATTTAAAGATTCTTCCTCCTTGTTTCTCTTTGTTCTGTCTCTGTTGCAGGCGATCTCAAAATACTCTTCATGTCAGGTTAAGGATGTCACAAGGGTTGACTGGTGGTTAAGTTGCTGCTCCTCCCATTTCCATTTCAGTCGTGTCAGTTTTCTGTATGTTGTGAGGCTGTGGTGGGATATGCCAAAGATTCTGCTTCTCATGAACTCCTGCTTCTCTGGGATGACTGGCTGCATTTTGACATATGTTTATTAATCTGCCTTCATCATTCTTTCTTGTCTAATCACTGGGAGATTCGGGACATCCTTCAACCGCAAATGGCAGACTTGAGTCCCTCGATACATTTAAAATATGAAAATTTTATGATATTTAAACTGTGATTATCAATATATAATTATAAAAAGAGAGAAACAACAAGAAAAGAAAGGAATTCTTATGGGTTTTTTTTTTTTTGAATAAATATGGTTTTTCTTTTTTATTTCTCTTTTGTTTTTATGTCTATTTCTTTTTTAATATTATAATTAATAAATATAGTTTGAGTATCATTAAGTCTTTGTTAAAAGAGGGTGCCGAGAATATTTAGAATTAGACTATTCTTGTTTTGGTGTTTTTTTTTTATATTAACTTGGTTTTTTGTCAGTTTATGCGTATCTTAATTAATCTTACGGTTCTTAAAAATTAATAACTATGTAAATTTTTAATAACGTTAAAGTTTGTATAACATAAACTGATAATTTTTAAAAAGAATTGTAATTTGTTTTGGTGTTTGTTGCTCGGACCCTTACCGTTCTTCTTGCATGACATGATTTCGTTTTTTATGGGGTACAGTTATTTGCCTAAAACTTTCGGCCTGTTCCAACCTTTCTTATTTTCGATTTAATTGTTAAATGAAAAGTTGATACTGCATTAAATCAAATCAAATAGCTTTTTTACTCCGGGCCGCTATTCCAAAATTAGCTTTATCCATAAAGGCAAAAAGAAAAAAAAGAAACCGTAGCTTTAAGAAACATCGCAAACTGTTACAATCTAAGAATTCTTTGTGGGCAGGAGGCCAGGAAATGTGCTTAATGGGGTATAACCCAGTAGCCTTTTAGGGAGACGGAGACCAATTCCAGGACTTCAACTAAGATAACTGAAACTTGATGATCTCATGGACCTGATATTTCATATACTACCATAGTTTCGCTAGACTCTGCTGAGTCAAACCTCCTCCGAGTCATCAATATTGCAACCACTCAGTTACTTTTCTTTGCCATAGCCAACCATATGTTCACAATTGCTGGTGATGATGCCTCCTTTACCACCTCGGTCATCATGCTATTATCTCACCAAACCATATATGTTTTAATTTTTAGAAACCGATTATTTTAATCAATTAATTTTTTAATTCTAATAATTTAATTTATTTTTTCTAGTTAAAATGACTGGTATCTAATATCTACAAAATAGTTTTTTAGATGAATTTCAGGACTTTCTAATACTTAAGTAATTATCTATTTTAGAGAAAATGCAATAGTATTTTAGAGAGAGATTTTGAAAATAATTATGCAGTAGATAATGGATATTGAGAACCCACATGTTTAAAGGATTAATGATGTATTTATAGCCCATGAGTCTCTTTATAAAAAGGGGGACTAAAGTGTAATTTTTTCCTAATAGTTTTAATGAGAAAAATATTTATGATATATGCATTAATGAGTGATAAATATTATTTACATAAACAATAATGTTAATGGAAATATTGTGACCCTTTAAAGGACTTAAACAACATTAATGTTGATGGAAATATGATAGATCCTTAAAAGATTTTTATACATCTAAAATTATAGTGAAACTAAGATTCAAAATATTAATATTAATGGAAATATAATAAATTTTAAAAAGATTTTTATACATGTTACATGGAGATTAAAATTCAAAATGTAGCTGAGTCTATTAGCATTGATCTCGTTTTCTAGTCTGATTACATGTGAGATTTGGTTTTTTCATGATTTTGAATATTTTTTTAAGGTTGAGCCTACGAGATGTAGGCTATTTCTCTGATCCTATGAGAGCATGGCTTTATTAAAATTAGAGAGAATTGTAATTTTCACATTCTGAAACCAGAAAGAATTTTACTTTACACAATTTAATAGAAATTTAAACCACTTCACATAACTATTAACCGGATCAATTTACTGTTTTCTTTTTGGTTCCTGAACCTTTGAGAAACAATTTTTAAGAAATAGAAAATAAATAGCAATGGTAGAAAAGATTAATACCTAGAAACATGAAAAAAATAAATAGTGCGGCCAGTGAAAATCTAGGAAAACTGAATATTAAAAAAAGCCATAGAAAATAAGAACTGAAACAATATCAAACGGGCCTTAATAAAGAGTTTTTGTCAAATTTGGAGGGCGAGCTAGAGAGTCGGAAAAATAGCCCACTACGTTTAATTTGGGCCTTCAAAGTAAGCCCAAGCCAATGCAGCCCAATCCTCCTTCCAGCAAGAGATTCCTTCCCTCTCCCTCTCCCTCTCCCTCTCCTGCCAAGTCAAAAATTATAAAAAGCTGCACCGAGGGTCTTGGCCTGGTGGTAGGAGGGACTTGTCTTCTCCTGCTGCTCCTGGGTTCGAGTCTTCATGTGCATGTCTGTTATCCTCGTGGTGTCTTACATGTCCACTGGGTTTGCAGGGTGTTCAGTGGGCCGTGGGAATAGTCGTGGTGCGCGCAAGCTGGCCCGGACATTCACGTAAATCAAAAAAAAAAAAAAAAATTATAAAAAGCTAACCATCTAGGTGGTAGCCCAAAGTGGTAAGAGCTTGGGACTAAGGGGTTTGCTCCCTCTTAGGTCTCGGGTTCGAACCCCTGTGGTTGCTCATATGATGGCCACGGAAGCTTACATGGTCGTTAACTTCAGAGCTCGTGGGATTAGTCGAGGTGCGCGCAAGCTAGCCCGGACACCCACGATAATCTAAAAAAAAAAAATTATAAAAAGCTAAAAACCAAAAAACACCCGACCAAAGCAACCGCCTGAGAAAAGAATGACGACGTTAACAAGAGAGCTAAAACCTCTCCTTTTATTCCTCGTAACAATAACATCATCAACTCTATTGCCAGTACAATCAGACAACACGAACCATGTCTACTCACCCTGTGCAGACACCACTGTACAGGTATCAGATGGCTTCACTTTTTCTATCGCTTTTTCGTCGAGTAAGGCTTTCTTTTTCAACAGTACCCTACAGTTGTCTCCCTGTGACAGCAGACTTTCTCTTACTAGCCAGAATTCTCAGATCTCAGTTTTTAGACCTAAAGTCGATGAGATCTCTCTCCTCACTATCAACACCTCATCTTTCTCTCCGGTTAGTTGAACCCCCACCCTCTCTGTATGCTTTCTTTAATTTTCTGTTGTTTTTTTATTTGGATATTTTAAATTAAGTCAATTGGGGTTTTATCCCTCTACTAGATTCAAAACATTGATGGTGCCCATCCCATAGATCAGTTTCTTTGTTTAATTGATTAATCTTTAGTGCTAAGTCCATTTATATCTGCCATGAACATGAACTGTTCATTCTTGCTCGACCAAGAACAATTGCAATCTTTTCCTTCATGTGTTGTGTCTTCGACTCCCACAAAATGCAGGATTCGGCAATTTGTTGGGAAATAGTTGTTATAGCTAGAGCAAGCATTTAGTTGTTGAAAAATGCTGATAAAGTGATACCTGGGTTGTGGAAATAGAAGAAGATTTTATTTCAAGTAATTAAATAAACAAGGTATCTGTGCCTTTTGCCTACTTATAATCAGCTTGGAGTGTTGAAAATGTTCATTAAGAAGTGATAAGATTAATTCACGTTCTTCCAATTGTCAGAAAATTATAGATAAATTGAGTTTATGGAGTAAAGGGTGCAGTGAGAGATCTGGAGACAAAAGTTGAAAGAAACAAATGTATATACTCTTAGAGTTGTTCATGTGTTGCTTAATTGTTTTAGAACTATAATAAACAATATGAGTATTTCTAGATTCCAGTGAGATGTTATCTTAACACAAACCAAAACTAGAGTCTAGCATGCCTACAAGATAGACTGTCGTTTTGCACTTGGAAATAAATAATCTCTTTCATTGCCATGACGAAGTATCATTTTTATACATCTTTCACCACAATACACATGTTGCAACTGTAACAACTGTTTAACCTTTGTCACTACAACTCCTATGTACCTTACTCTTCCTCACCTAAAATGAAAAACTAGCAGCTGAAAATAAAGAGACTACTAAATTTTGACTAAGAGCAGACTATTTCAATGGACCTGTAGTTAAAATTCATTCTCCGAGGAATGTTTAATTTTTTTAGTTGAGATCTGAATTGAGCTCTTTACAGATGAATATTATCTGATAACCTCTCCTTAAAAAATCCGCTTTCATTTATCTATATTTACACCATATAGCAAATAACTTACCTGCAATCTCACACAGTGAGTATTAATTTGTTGATAGCAATATACATGTTTATCAAGTCAAGCATGGTATCAACCTAGGTACCATAAACCATAAGGCTGGATTTAAGTGATGGTACTAGTGGCTTTCAATCTCTTTTTTTGTATCCCCTTTTGTTGGTGACTGGTATCAACCAAGGTATCCATAGCTGAACTGGATATAAGCTCAAGAGTGCTTTTATTCAGCTTACTGTATCCCCTATTTTTGTTGGGGCTTTGCAGGGCGACTTTGGTGGGTATATGGTTGCATTTGCTGGTCGAAAATATGCTGCAAGGTCTCTCCCTGCTTTTGTTGCAAACAGTACATACACTGTGACAAGCTTCACTCTGGTAAGAGACGAACCAGGACCCGTTATGATCTCGATTTAACTTCATAAGATCATCAGGAACCCATTAAATTTCTGTAATGCAGGTGCTTGAGTTTAAGAAGGGAAGGCTACAGAACTTATATTGGAAAAGGGATGGCTGCGCTAAATGTTCAGGAAACTCAAAATTTGTCTGCCTCAACAATCAGGATTGTGCAATCAGAACATCCAGTTGCATAAAAAACGGAGGTAGTGTTGATTGCAGCCTTGGGATACAATTGGCATTCTCTGGCACAGACAAACACTTTTCTGCTCTCAACTCATGGTACGAAGTGGAAAACCTTCGGCAGTACTCGCTTTACGGTCTTTACTCAAATCTCAGGGATTCTCTCACCAGTCAGTATAACAACATCTTCTAATTGTGCTTTAGATGGTTTGTAGAGTTTTGGTTTCCTTGTATGTTGTAATTTTTTCCTCATTTCTTTTCCAAATGTTGCAGACCTTTCTCTTCGGTCGGTGCTCCTCTCTGATGTATCTTTTCAGAGTTGTTCTGTGTAAATTTACATACGTGATCAGTTATTTGCTATGAATGTTAAACGAGATTAAAATGTTTGGGATCTGCCCTTTTCATGATTTTTAAATGCATATGCCCGAGGTTTTTGAATTGTGTATGTCTACATCTGTGACGAGATGATTGAATCCTCTCTTCACCGACCATATTGTTTGGAGTGGTTGCTTTTGTGTGTGAAAGTTCGTCGGCAACCACCTCGTTTCGGACAAATAAAGATGGTTTAATGGCATTTTTTACCCAAAACTATTGGGGCTGTGGTCAAATGAGGTCTATATTATTAATTTTATCAATTTTGTTCTTAAACTACCATATTTTGAATAATATTTATTTATTTTTATTAATATGGGTGTCTGGGTTAGCTTGCGTGTATCTCGACTAATCTCACGGGCCCTGAAGTTAACGACCATGTAAACCTCAAGTGGCCCTGAGATTTGTAGGAATCGAACTGATGATCTCTGGAGAGCATGCTCATAACCTGACCAGTTGAATTATACCCTTCAGGGTTAGCTAATTTTTTATTTGACTTTTATTATTGATCAAAAAACTATTTTTAAAAAAATATTTATTTGATACTTTGAGTTAGGATTTTCAATATGTGCTACCAAATATTCAATCTACTTTAAAAAATTATTTCAAAAATTTTTGAAGTAAGAAGCATTTTTTTGTAATCTTAAACATTAATCATGAACAAAATTGTAAAAAATAGAAAATAATTTGGAATGATTCCAATTTTTGTCGGGGATCTAAAATATCATATAAATTTATTTGCTTATTTTTAGTATGATTTTCTAAGTATTTGCATGGCGAATGCTTTATACCTAACTAAATTTAAAGTAGGTTAATTTTAGAAATTATATACACAAAAATCTTAAGAACCGTACTAAAATTACTCGTATAATTTCATATGACCTCTTCAGAACTCTCAGATTTTTTAAAGATAATTACAGCTTATTTTATGTTTTTAATGTTTTATTCAATTTCTATTGTTAATAAAATAAACAAAAATACTTTTTGGCTTCAATTTTTTTTTTTGTGAAATTGGATTGAATCTTCTTTAGCATCAATGAAAAATCTCAGTTCAAAAAAATCAAAGTATGAGTTTTTTAAAAAGAATCTTTGGTCAATACTGACGATAAAATCAGAAGGAGGGACAATATTTACTTAAAATACCATAATTCAAGGATAAAATTGATCAAATTAAAAGCACAAGCCCTCATTTCACAACAATCGCAATAGTTAAGAGCAAAATATGCCGTTAAACCAAATATAGATAATATGATGTGATGTGAAGATGCATCATCATGAAACATGGGTGTTTAGTACGTATTGTTTTGCGGTAGAAATTAATATTTTTTTTTATAATTTTGAATTATTTTAATATATTAATATTAAAAATAATTTATTTTAAAAAAATATATTATTTTCATGTATTTTTACATAAAAATCATTTAAAAAATAACTCCAACAACATTCTCAAATACCCAACTTAGATATAAGTAATTTTAACTAGTTTTTTAGTTATGAGCAACGACAACCCTGAAACTTTTACTTTCTAGTCATGCATACCATAGTTATGAATACCGTTCAGTTCAATTTCTTCGGTGTGACATTTGAAAAAATAATATATATATTTTTTTATTTCACACTATTTAAAATATCATTGTACATTGTCCGAGAAGAGTAGAAATGGATGGAAACTAACTGTTCTTGTCTACCAATGCAAATATTATTTTTTTATTAAAAATTTTCACTATTGATTATATTTTATCCAAATTAATTATGTATTTTTTTATTATTAAATTCGTTACTTGATGTCCATGAAATTCAATCCAATTTTTATTAACACTTTTTAAAAAAAAATTGTTTTTGAATATCTTTAAAGCAATTTAACACAATATCATGTATTTATGTACATACACTCTAAAATACTTTAACATCCTCCAGTTTGTTATATATTGTGATTACCCGTTATAATTTGAAAATTTATCACTTATATCATGAACTTTGTACGCATGTTGACACTTAATATTATTTTAAAAAAAATCAATAAAAAATATTAATTATTTACAAGATTGACATTATTTTTCTAAGCAATACTTTTAGAAATTTGTTTAATTAATATGATTTAAATAAATTACAGGTGAATAAAAAATTATACTTTTATGCAGGTCACCTAATTGTGGACCCCTAATATAAAACCTTCGTGCGAGCCATCTCATTATCGATATCAATATTTTAAATGACAACAATTGACGTAGATAAAAATAACACATTAGTTCCGGAATGTTTTTTTCCCAAGAAAAACCTCCTCATCCCCTCTTATACAAGCACGTTTTATTTAACAACATTTTCTAGCCATGCATGGTTGTTATGCAACACATAGTAAAGCAAAATAACTATCAATGATCGTTGAGTTTTAATATCAATTGATAGAGACATGAGTGAATGATAAAGGTATTTGTTACATCTCAAAACCATTAAAGACTAAAAACACCATAAATATAGAGAGATTCTCAAAATATTTAATTTTATTCATTAATGTATTCACTTGTCAAAATGTTATTACAATTATTTATATAAAAAAACTAAAAAATCATATTGAAAACGAATAAGAAAAATAAACTAGAAAAAATATTATCTTCAAATAAAATAAAAACTAAAAAAATATCTTAATAAAATATATATAAAAAAACAAATAGGAAAATATTTATTTTCCTAAAATGCTAAGAAGTTTGGGGGAGGGGGGATGCATGAGACCGACATCCAAGAAATTATTAGACAGAACACAAAAGCTAGGGCCATGTTTGTTTCCTGGAAAGTGGTTTTCGGGAAACCACTTTCTAAATTTTCCTGTATTTGTTTGTCATTAAAAAAATTGGTTAACGGAAAACACTTTCCAGTCAAAGGAAAATTTAGCTTGATTTCCAGGAAAGTGTTTTCTTGAAAAATTTGAGCTGAAAACACTTTCTGGAAGTTGTGAAAAATTTAGAAATGTCATATTATTTGCCGATTATATCAAATTTAGTTCTCAAACTTTTGATTGCTATATATATATATATATATATATATATATATATATATATATATATATATATTGTTTTGAATATTTATTTTTCAATTTCATCTCTTAAAATTTAATTTTTATATTAACTTTGGTCCTCATTTTTATAATTGTTATTTGTTTTTTCCTTATCATTTTTTTATTGAAATTTTTTATCTATCAAATTTGCTCCTCATTCTTTTGATTGTTACTTATTTTATTTGAAATAATTTATGAAATGTTAATTATTATTATTTTAATTTCTTCATCTTTTTTTTATTTTTTAGATTTGATCTCTATTATTTTGATTATTATTTATTTTATTTGAGATAATTTATGAAATTATATTTTTTTTCAATTTCAGTCTCATTCAACTTTTTAATTTGTAAGATTTGTTCCTCATTATTTTAATAAACTTGAGAAAAATAAAAGATTAATAAGTTATTTTCCAGCTTATTTTTCATGACATAACCAAATACTGGAAAATATTTTCCAACTTATTTTTCATTACACTACCCAATATCAGAAAATAATTTATTTTTCTGAAATTCACTTTTCCAGAATTCACTTTTCATAAAAAAAAAAAAAACTATTAATTCAGCGAACAAACGGCCTAGAAAATCCTTGCAAATCAAGGATTGAAGTTGTTACCAGGCCAGCTTTTGGTAACATCAAATGGCTACCCGATATCACTTGAACCAGCTCCAAAAGATCCACGCAGCCCCAAGTCGCTTCCACTAGCACTGCCTGCTCCGCCTCCACTATAGCCGCGACGATGCATCCCCTGCAGTCCATGAAAAGGATTTCCACCAGTACTGCTTCCTGCAAAATCACTTCCAGGAAGCAGCCCCAGTCCTAAATTCTCTCCATCCATATCTCCACGAGCCAGCCAAGGATCAACATTATTCACAACAGCGCTATTGCGCCCCATATTATTTACATGAGGCAGCCACAGGTCAAAGTTGTTTCCACCAGTGCTATTGCCTCCTACATCATTTCCTTGAGGCAAATCCAGATCAAAATTGTGTCCAACACTATTGTTGTCTCCTGGATTAAATCCTAGGCCACGAGGCAGCCAATGATCAAAACTGTTTCCAGCATTGTTACCTCCTGTCATATTGCTGCCAAGAGGTAGCCTCAAATCAAAATTGTTTCCACCTGCAGAACTGCTGCCTCTTAAACTTTCATTTTCATGAGGCAGCTGCCCCAGATCAAAACTATGTCCACCACGGATGCCTCCCATATTTCTGCTATGAGGGAGGCCCAATCCAACAATGTCTCTAAAACTGCTGCCACCACCACCATTATGCCCAGGGTGGAATCCAATATCAGGTCCCCCTCCAGAGCTTACACCAGTAAAGTTAATTAGATGTGGTCGCCCCAAGACATTTCTGGCACTGCTACCTCCAGCAACATTATGCTCAGGGTTGTTTATTATATCAGTGAACCAATGGTCCCATGATGCACCACCATCTTTTGGATTGTTCCTCCCATCTCTAGATTCTCCTCCAGCTTGGCCGCTAGTTCCATCATCGTCGCCACCATCATCCTTGTTAGGGTCTTGATGATTAGAAGGAAAAGGACCAGGTGGGAATGCACCTGGCTGGAGTGGAGGAATTTGTTGAAAATATTCAACCCGTTTCCTTATTTCCTTCATTTTCTCCTCCACCAACCAAGTTAAACCACACAATTGAGTTTGGTCCAAGCCATCGAATCCTTTATCTTGGTAAACTTGTTGCATGAGACCAGCCATCTCCAACTCCCTGTTATTCTTTAGGTGCTTCCTGGACTGGTCATTTAGTTTGGCCATCCTCTCTTTCAGATAACTTTCTTGATTCATCATCTTCTTATAACGCTCCATGTCGGGCATGTTTTGGAACCTCATAAGAAGTTGTCGCACCTCAGGGCGTGATGGCCAGACAACTGGTTCGGGTTCATCTGGACTGTAGATGATAACAAAGGCCTCGATGCCACATAGTATGGTTAGCTCGCTCACTTTTTTCAGCAACCCGACTCTCCTTTTCTTGAGGCTAGCTTTCCTAGCAGCATCATTCACTATCCACGTGAGCTTAACCTTCTTTCTCGTCATGTTTGCTTTTCACTCTTGCTCTAAACCATGCCCAATGGGAGGTTTATATAACAGATGACAAAAGTGACAAGGGCTAAGAAAGCATTAAATGCAGTGGCCGAAATTGGAAAAGAGCAAAGAAAAAAAAGGGGTGAAGGCCTTATTGGATCTTAAGAGGTTATCTGCATATGGGTTAGAAATCCAGAAGCCAAGATTCTATAATCATGCATTTTTGGTAAGAGTATTAAAATTTCTTTTCTTTTTATGGTAGGATAAGTCATATACCGATTAATTACAGGTTTTCAAAATCTGGGCAGACCATTGTTGTATACATCTACTATCTGATTTTTCATGGTGCAAATCTGCACCAAGTTGCACATTAGTTTTATCATGGAATTACAAATTAATGGCTTAAATTTATTTACGGAAAACTCTACAAAGATTAAGTTTTTTTCCAGGTTGATAGATAGACTAGAAAGGTTGAGAATAGGGTACCACGAACACTTCTTAAACAAGTCTCATGTAATTAGGTTTAAAAGAGACTCTTTAAAATTTAAATGAACACATAATTAATGGAGGAAAAAAGTCTTCAAGGTTGTGTAAGTTTACATAGCTAGACAAAGGTTGTAAAGATGATTGCTCGGTTGAGTTTAAATATATGTAGGGGTGTTGAAAGTACGGTATAGATTATGGTTGAAAGTGTTTTTTATTCATAAATATATTATAATAATATATTTTTTTATTTTTTAAAAATTATTTTTAATATTAACTAAAACGATCTGAAAACATAAAATAAAATTCAATTTTTTTTTTAAAATGATTTTAACTACATTCTCAAACATCAAATTTTTAAGAAGCATGATTCTAACCATGTTTTTAAACATATATATAAAAAAACAAAGTTCTCTTATAAACCTAGAACTAGAACTTTGCACGGCTACGGGCTTGCAAGGTAAACTTCGAATTACAGAGATAAATAATATTACTGGTCTTCAATTTTCTGAGCTACATTGCTTAGTGTGATGAATATATAGGAAATAATTATTGAGAGATACTATATAGTTGTTGAGAGCAAATAAAAAAAATTAAAGTTTTTTTTTTAAAAAAATTATTAAAAAATCTTCGATCCATTTAAATCAATTAAGATTAACTTATTAAATCTACAATTTAAATTATAGATTTAATTAGGTTTAATAAATTTATTTTTTAAAATTATTTTTTATTTAATAACATGAAAAAAAAACTATGAACTTATTAAAAAAAATAACATAAATCAAATGCTATTTATTAAAATAACATCTATAACATATTTTAAATTAATTAATTTAAAGAATTTAAAATCAAATTGGGGGGGGGGGGGGACACTAAAAGGAGTGAGGCGCGCTAGATGGCCCATTAAAAATAAGCTCCGGCAAGTCGGCCTGCCACTCTCTTTCATTTTGCTCAGGTGCTGGAATGCAGATCACTGTCTTACACATCTGCTCATTTGCCATTCATTTGTCAAGCGTCCATGGCTAATGTTTCATCCCTTTTCCCCCTTAGCACCCATCGCCATTTGCTTCTGTTTGAGCGTGCCTTTTCCCCTTGAATTAACTTGGTCTTTTATGTTGTCTGGCAACAACAAGATGTTAAAAATGTTTTTTTTTTACAAGACACGAAATATATAATATAAACTCGGATCGTAAACTCGAATTATAAAATCAGAAAATCGCAAAAAAAATATTTTAATTAATTATATATTGACAATTTCAGTCAAGTAGTAAATAATAATATAACACAATTAAAATAAAAATGAAATAAACAATACAAATGTCCAAACACTTTAAAATACATAATTCAAATAAAAATTCATGCATGGTTTAAATAACTTAAAAATATGAAAAGAAAAAAAAAAGATTGAACAACTATGTTTTATTGATAGAGTTTTAGAACATTTTCTAGAGGACAGGTCTCGAAACACACTGCAGACAACTAGTGAGATGATATAACATTCTAAGGTATATCACCAAGTTTTTTAAAAAATTAACAGAGACCAATACAGTGAACTTGTGACAACGAGAACAAAAATGTACAAAATAATATCAATTTAATCTCATGTCACCTAACCTTCCACCTTTTTTATGTTAGTAAAGAGTCCTAGAAATAATGTCCAAATATCCCACCAAGCAAGACATGTATTTCAAGTTCTTTCTGAGTCTTTGTCGTCTCTCTTTGTAGTTAACAAATGGTTAGTCTAAAACACAGTATTTCTCTCTATATAAGTATTTATATCTCTTATTTTACTTATTTGATTCTTCACCATCTACCTCTGTCTTCCCATGATTTTGATCCTCCGATCATGCCTTTCTGTCCTAAAATACAGTATAAGGCTTTCTCATACCCAAGATCCTCTAATGTTAGTGTTAGTCTGCTAAGATTGAAAATTTGAGATTTGGGCAATGGGGAAATGAGAGACTGGGGAGTGGGGACTATGTAGTGGAGTGTCAGGGGACTCGAACAGAAAAACAGTAAATTTTTTAATTTTTGCAGGTTAAAACTTGAAATCGGTCAAACTCGTCAAAATCAGTCAAACTCGTAAAATCGGTCCGATTTTACTGATTTTGACCGATTTTAACCGATTTCGAATTTTAATTTAATTTAATATATTATATACATATTGACTCATAAAATCATAAGATTTTAAAAATCAACTGTGATTTTAAGAACCTTGCTGTTAAACGTTGCATTTGCCCATCTCCTGTCAATACATTTTATGATTTCCTTCATTTTCGTTCCACAATGCCTGCTTTGATGCTTCTAAGTTACATTTATTTATGCAACCCGTGTTAGATCGACAACACTAACCTATTTCTTTAGCTCGACTACACGGCCACACTGTCAGAACGGCTCGCAGCTAAGCGTGTAACACCTATCTAGTAGTCAACCTATTGATGATGGCGAACCATGTAAGAAAATTGTGTTTAAGGATATGGAGGGTCCATAAACAAGTCCATGCCAATCTACAGGTGCATTTTCCTTCGAAGAAAAACTAGGCACCGCTGAGGAATATTTTTCACTTAGGTTATATATATATATATATATATATATATAGTAATTTCACATCGATAAGAAATTTTTTCATATAAAAATAGGCTATAAAAAAAATATAAGATTAAATATTCATAAATTAATTTTATATTTTTTTAATTTATTAAAAAATATATAAAAAAAATCTCACCCAGGTTATGCCAAATCACTCGAGTTTCAGGTTAATCAGGAAGGTCACACGGATTTGACCAGATCAATTACAAGCCCGGATTTTTATGATTTAAAACCTGATTAAAACCCCGAATTACCTGAATCGCGAGTCAACCCACTAACTCGATACAAGATTCATAAACATGATTCTCAACATTAATTTTAACATTCATTTTATATAAATACAAATTATTTATAGTCAACGACTCAACATATATATCCAAGGACAACTTATTTGGAATAAAATTTTAACCACTACAATTTTTTATTCACCGGCACCACAGGTTCTAGCCGCCGATGGGCCAGTAAAAAGCCAACAGCCCACCACAAAGGAGTTCTTCCATTTACCACAGCAAGCTTAATCAATTCCCAAGCGACTATCCTCAGTTTGAGAGCTTTCCTCCGGGCAAGTAAAGAGTCAGTTGCAGCTTTAACAAACCACAGATTTTTCCCTTTCAGCTAAACAAGAACAGACCTGAAATAGCTCACTGGAATTGCTAAGATTATATTTCAAGGAACCAGCTTGTTGAGTTAAGCAGTATTTACTCCTAGATATGCTGAGTTGTTCAGCAATTAGAGATTTTATTATTAGATTTAGCCGCATTATATTGTTGCTGGGGTAAGTTTCAGCCTACTTGTCGTTTGTGATCATGCAAGCTCAGTAACAGGCTAAGCCCCCGCTAAGGTGGTGGTAGCGGTGTTGGAGAGAGCACCGCCAGACTCTTTGCCTCACATGGTGCTCAGGATGTTGTTGCCGCTGTCCTATATAATTTGGTGTCGCCTCACTGCAATCTTCTTCTTTTTTTTTTTTTTTGGGAAAAACAGGAAGAAAAACCCTGAACCGATATAATTTCTCAATCTGGTTATAAAAATTACGAACTCGCTTCTTACACATCATTAAAAAATTATGAACTCGATTCAATTCTTAAGAATTCTATTGGAGCTAAGATGATGTAAAATGGAATATAAAAACATCTAGAGATTAATTACTTAAAACACAGTACTCAAGTTGGGCTTGAAAAGCCAAACATGATATACAATTATTTTCTGCATTTTATTGATATGTTTAGGGTGTTTGACAATGTACTAGTGATTGTTTTATAAAATATTTATTATTTAGAAATATATTAAAATAATATATATTTTTTAAAATATTTTTAACACCAGCTTTTAGAACAATAAAAACATGAAAAAAATTAAACTAAAACGAGGTACAAATAATCTTTTTCTAAGAGGCGGCTTGGACTATTTTTCTAGTTTCGTCAAGATTGCCTACCTCCAAATGATTAATTAGGTATTTCACATCTTTAATAATATATATTGCCTTGCTACATCCAAATGATTAGGCCGTCTCTCTCGTGTAGCTCAAGACAGCTCATTTCTTGAATCCAGATTTTTCTTTTCAATTCTTTATTCGATTTCTTTAATTCAGATCTTATGCACGTAAAATAGATTCGATTACTGTTGATGTCTGTTTTTGCTAATGATATCCACCTATGTGCAAATGTCATAGTTATTCATCGAATAATCTGTATTAATTTGTATGCATTAACGTATTAATTGACTATTTCATTATATTATGTTTGTTTAGTGTTTCGATATAAAGTTAACGAATATAAAAATACCAAAAACATATCTAATTATAAGGATAATATAAAAATATAAAAGTAAATATATTTTTTAAAAATTAAAAACAAAAACAAAAACATTGAAATATATCTTTTATGTCCTTATTATTTCTCTATTTTTTCTATTTCGAGGCAGTAACCGGTACATTTATATATAAATTAAAACAAAAAAAACTCTCCACTTGCTTGATGGTGACTTATTACAATAAATAATCCTATTACAATAAATAATCCAATGGTGGTTATAAAGTTAGAGAAGATTCTTGTAATTTTCCTTTTAAAAAAATGGGCTATCATGCTGAGTATAGTTAAGACAGAACAAAGGAATGTAAATCCACTTGCTTAGTGGCGATCCCATTTATAATCCACCCTTGTGTTACTTTCTATTAATAATATATATAATTTATCTCTCTAGCTAGCTAGTGTGGCAAAAGCTTTGATTTTTCTTCAATCTATAATTTATGTTATATAGTTAGATATGATCCCCAACCTCAACTAATTGGCCCGGTAATCAATTGATGGATAATGGCTTGGGACGACATTATATAGTTTTTCATTTAAATTTTAAGATTTTAGATGAATTAATATACCGCTCATAGATAAAATGTAGTGAATCTCGCAATACTTTTAGAGTGCACGAGACATAACTTAATTACCTCCTTCATATTATCCAGTAAAAAAGTATAGCCTGACATTTTCGGAGCTAGGTAACATGCACCTAGCTAGCTACGCAGAGAAATAAAATGGCGATATATCACCTTTGAGCCCATCACTAGGGATGTCGCTTTGTCTATTTTATAATTGTTCCTTTGAAAAAACAGAAAACAATTTGCTAGATCATGAATCCGTGGTAAGCTAGCTATACCTTTTAGTAATGCACGTCTTTCTCACGCAAAAACAAAGAAGAAAGTTCTTCAGCATATCCGCTTGAAAACCAATGGTGGTGTTCTGGAAGCTCTAAAGAAAAGAAAATGCAAAAAGCCAAGCAGAAGCTGATGTGGATTTGCAAACTCCAACAGGAACCCTACTTTTTTCCACGTTGGTCTTAGGACAGATCTCCACTTGGAATGATCTATGCGTGCCACCAGGCTCCATTTCTGCCCCTGTGAAATGGACACGCGACACACGTCACATCCCATAAGAGTGGAAGGGGCAGAGGCTTTTCTTTTTCTAGTGAACATGAACAGTGCCCTAAAAAGAGGTAGGGTTGAAAGGAAGGAAGTAGGCCGAGGCGGAAAGAGAAAAAGGAAAGAGTTTGTGACAATGTGAGGCCTAAAAGGAGGAGCGACTAGCTTCAATTTGCTTTAAATGATTCTTGGGGAAGATTTATTTTGGTGAATTATATATGTTTGAGCTTTCTATATATACTCCTGTGTGAGGAAACTTGCAAGTTTAAAAATTAAAATAATTAATTGCGCATGGACAACAATAATGACGAAGTTTAGTAAACTGTAAAGTCTTTGGCGCACAGAATTCATCAACCATGGCCAGAATTAATTAAGGTCGTACTTATAGATTGGAAAAATAAAGGAAGGAAGGTGGTGAGATAGAGATCTCAAATCACAATAATTTCAGCTCTTCATTCATCACAGAGGAGAAGGAAAGGAATGCGCAAGAGAAAATCTTAGCAAGCAAGCAACTGGGCATACACTCTAGCTCCTAGAGTCTCGTGCTCTTAATTTAAGCTCATATTATAAATCTTGCCGAAGATTCACAGTGGCAAGTCAATTTAGATCAACAACCTTCAATGTGTAAGCAACCAAGCATGTATCTGTACTGTTAACACCAACGGGGAAGAAAAGTATTGAAAAAACAAACAAACAACCATGATTATATTACCATCATGAAATTAAGCATTGAGTCAAAGGGCCACTAATGTGCTATGTACATGGATGTTAAAAAAAAAAACATTTCATCTATCCTATTTGTATTATCTGACCTGACTTAATCCGTTAAAGTTAGATAATGTTCATATTTGAGATGATAATGAATAAAAAAAACATAAAAAAATGATATCACAAGTACCCTTGCTTACAAACTCTCTTTTGTCTTTATATTTGATAATTTATGTATTGAGTATTTATTTTTATTTTATTTAAAAATGCTTCGGCTCTAAAATTGTTGTTAGTGGGTTTCTTATTAGATTTCTTTAACATGACAAAAAAAGCTTGTCTCTTTACTTAAGAGGAGAGAGGAGATATCTAGAATTTAATGGTGGTGTAAGGTATGAAAATTAAATCTAATATCGAGAGTGTCATGGCACCTATAGTCCATGTATTAGGTTAGGCTCTAAATATAAACTCATAAAAATTAGCAATATAAACCCAACTCGTGGATATATGTAATATCTACTAAAAAAACTAGTCTAACTTGATATATTCAATCCGCTCGAATAAAAAATAATAATAAAGTTTATAATTTGTAAAATATCAAAAATTATATACAATTATACATCCAAACCCCATCTAATTATATTCATGAACATCTTATTTTTTTTACTAGATTTTCTTCTTACAGTGGAAGTAGTATAGCTTAACTCTTAGCTAGTGGTGTTAGTAATTTGCGAAGTCTTGGTAGGACAGCAACTACGACAAAAATTTCAACATGCTTGGAAAATAATTACATAGACTCGAGACTTTCTTCTCTCTCTCTCTCTTCTTTTTTTTATATAATTACTTAAACTTGGAACTTTAAATTTGAAGATGTTGAGATAATTTTTTTAGAGGAGAGTAAATATTATATATTTATGGGAATGTTGCAGGCTGTTAATCATTAATTAAAGACTACTATATATTCTCTATAATATACTCCAAAACATGATGGATCTTCCCACCCAAGGAAATAATTAGAAGTGGTCTCTACATGCTGCGGATCTGCCATGAAATTCTGTACACTGTAGAAGCATGAAAACTTCAATTAATGATATATATATAAAGAATACTTCTGATCTCACGTCTACCAATTAAATTAATTTATTTTGTATGGGTGCGATGTACAAATCAAGTTAATGAGACCTAACTGGATATGACTGAGCAAAATAAAGCAATTTTGAAATAATTAATCCTTCCATGTCCTACCCTCCATCTTGGGGGGGGGGGGGGGGGGGGGAGTTCACAATTTACGCACATTGCTCACCTACTTTTTCTTGGTTACCCACCTTATAATGCAATTTCCATGCATCCTTTTTTTTTTTTTGGGAACTATAAAAGCTAAACATGATCTAGTAAGGTTAATGAGACAATTAACATTAAAATTCTTATTCAAACCAAGAAAATTGACCTAACAAGGTTTTGTCTGAGCACTCTTCAGTTTATTAATAATAAAAAAATTATATCGTATTTTTTATTTTTTAAAAAAATTAAATTAATATTTTTTAATTATTTTAATATATTAATATCAAAAATAAAAAATACTTTAAAAAAAAATTATTACCCCCAACCCCGCAACCTCAGACATTACCTAAATAATTAATTATGGTTGATAATAAGACAATGTAACTTGTCCCATCGTTCAGATGGGCATTTAATCCAAAGCTTACGTACCCTAACATTCAAGGAAAAGAAGGAAACAAAAATGAAGGACGTGACCTTAAAGACGACATTTTGCACCCACTCTAGGGACTGGAAGGATCTACCTAGCTAGCTCCTACGGATTCCTACCGGCACGTACCAGCAGAGAAACCACATGTAGTACGTACCATCACGACTTAAATAAATAAAATGAGATTCTCACTTTTCATCAATTTTTTGTGTACAGAGAAGACTTCTGATCAATGGCCAATTATTTGTCGCTGGAATATTTGATTTATCTTGTACTTGGGGTCGCCAGTTATAGCTAAACAACAACGAAAAAAAGGAAGAAAAGTCGTTAGTCCTAGCTAGCTCCTAACAAGGAAAAAGAGGAAAAAAACACAAGACGTAAAATCACAGAAGCCCTGACGGGCCAACTATCAACAAGGCTTGAAAAACATGCCTCGCCGGATAAGAAAATGTCCCAAGAAAGAAGGACAAGTGTTGTCGGAATACTAGCCGGCATTTACATTCCAAAAGCAGACTTTAATGCATCTTGATTCGTTCCTTTAACTCGGATCATTTTCATTCTAATCATTATATAGCCAAATGATTATGACCACAAATCTGACCTTTGATAATAATAATAAATAAATAAAAAAACAGTACCAATTGGCCATATATATATAGCAAGATCCATTTAGCCAGCCAATTCTATCTTAAAGCCGAAGTGTACTGCTGGCAAGGAATAGAAGATGGCAGTAAAGCCATGAATAGCTCGGATAAAAACAGCGGCGAGATGTAATCCTCGCTGAGGTAATGATTGAGGTTTGTGGTCGCACACCGCGCTGTGCAAAGGCAAGGCAAAAAAGAAAGGGTGATCTCACACGCACAACTCAAGCGTCCTTGCCAAGTAAAGCTAGAGAAAGCCACCCTCCAACCACCGCAATTGCCTTCGAGAGCCTCGTAGCCCGTCGCCGTAGGTATCCTCAGGAGTGTTAGGTCTATACGTACAGACAGTACTGGACTTACGAGTTATGAATGTTTGGTAGGGACATATACATTCACACATATACTGGGATTTCCGATTTAAATACTATGACAAAATCATGGTCAACGGCTGTCATCATATGGCCTGTAATGAACATAATTGACTTTGGAACATCGACGTCAACATGCGGTAATTATGTTAATTATTTTATTAAACATGATATCTATTTTGCAATTAATGGATTCTGGAATATAAATAAACATTTTGTGAGCTTCTCTCCTTCTTCACGTATTAAAAATAATGAGCAGCATATAACTATTAAAAAATAATATAAATTATATTTTAAAATTTTATGTAACATTTTAATATTTTGAGTTGAGAAGATTTTTTAAAATGGTATTATAACTTTTTTATATAAAAAAAATAACAATTTTAAGGACGTTTGGTTCATCAACCACAAGTCCTAAGTATTCTTATCCATCAACATTAAATATCATCAATTTTAAGGTGTTTGTTTTTCAGTTTAGTTTTACATTAGCGGTGAACCACAATAATAAAATATTTGTTACCAAAAAACATAGTTTTCACATGCAAGACCCACCAATAAATTGTGTTCCAAACATATTTATTGGGTAATATCTTTTACCAGCTTTTTTTAGTTGGGGTTTATCAATGTTCCTATCTCTTTTTTTTTTTTTTTTACCGTTTTCTTAACTTACCAAAATGTCCTTCATTTATTCTCTAGGCCTTTATTACCGTTTGTAAAAACGGATAAAAATAGCCTCCTTCTTCCTTCTTTTCAATAAAGAGAAACTATAGTACCTAGATCTATAAAGCATATGTTATTAATATCCTTCAATTACTATAACAAATAAGCCTACAAATAAAGAAATCAAACTCCAACCATCTATTCATTGTAAACGTCCATAACAATAGCATCAGACAACAACTTTTTCTCTGTGAGTTTGTTATTGAGAGCCATTAATAATTTGATTTTCTTTTGCTTAAGCAAGTTTAATGAGGCAATAAAAAAGGTGTTGTAATTCGTGTGGTTATTTGTAAAATTTATGAAATACAAATTAATTCAATAAAAATTAAAATAATAATAATTACAGTCCTTTTTGGTACTATCACTAGAAAATATCAATTTAGACCACAATTTTATTCAAACACCTTATGCATGCTTTTTACTATTAAACCAACCACAACTAAAAGTGATTTTTCTAGACTTACTTTTTTTTCCAACCACAACCATAGTAGTTACCGCAAATACCAAACATAGCCAATTGTCTCCTTACATCTTGTCTTAATAAATTATTTGTTATGGAAAACACAATTGACAGAGCTTGTTGAAAGTCAAGATCTTCACGGTTTTTTTAATGGAGAAATGCAAATACCTACACAATTAATCTCAAATCTAAAGAGCATTGATGCTGGATCACAGATTTCTAATCTTGATTACATGGAATGGAAGCGTTTTGATTGTCTCCAACATGGTTAGATCTTAAAAACACTGTCAGAAAAACATTTTAGGCATGTAATAAGCATTGACATTGTTATTAAGGTTTTAAAGGCACTTAAAGATACTTTTGCTCAAGACTCTATTAAGCATGAGCTAGATCTTTCTTATGATTTATCTATAATTAAAAAAATATACTAACTTATTTAATGAATATTTACGATGCTTTAAATGTATATATGATAACTTGGCTGCTATAGGAAAGCTTGTGTCTGATCAAAGTAAGGTTCTACCTTTATTGAGAGAACTTGGAGATGTCTGTGAATCTTTTATAACAACAATATTAAAGCCACATGTTCGTTCATTTAAAAGTTTGGTGCCTTTATTGCAAAGCCATGAAGAACAACTCCAACTTTATGGTACTCACCTTAAATAGCCCTAAATTGCTTTCTTGAGCCAACAAGCTTCAAATAAAAAGAGAAACAACTTTTCACTATAAACTTTCAATATTATGTCATTTTTATTAATTAATTCACTCGATTTACTTGCCTATATCCATTAAAGTAGAAGTTTGATGTTGTTGCCTATTATGTCATGTTTTCTTCATTTTCATAAATATATGGAGTGTTAATTTAAAAGAAAAATTAAAAGTTTTCAATCTTATAAGAGGAGGTGAATATTTAAATGCTATATTTACAAGATTTTTGGATTGTCGCAGCATTATTCACCAAGTTTAAAATCCTAATACTTTTCAAATAATGGTTTTGCAGAAAAAAAAAATGAGAATGTATAAGAACTTGGGCTTACTATGATGTTACATGTAAATATTCCAAAAAGGTATTGGTGCAATTGTTTTAGTACTATTGTTTTCTTGATAAATAGATTATCAATACCAACACTTGATATGGATTCACCTTTTTGTAGTCTTTTTGATAAGTAACCAGATTATTCATCTCTCAAAGTTTTTTGTTGTAATGTTTTCCCTTTCTAGTTAAGTATTCTAAAACCAAGTTAGATCCAAAGTTTTTACCATGTGTATTTTTGCGATATAAAACAATTATAAAGGATACAAATGCCTCTATCCACCCATCAAAAGAATTTACATATCTCATAATATAGTATTTGATGAATTAGCCTTTATATTTTCTAATCCATCATCACTTTATAATACATATAGGACAAAGATAGAGTTATTTACTTATTAAGAATGGACTAGACAATCTAATAATAATAATAATAATACATTTAATGGCACTAATGTTTCTTTTGTTAATATGATATGGCATATGAATTTCTCACCCATACAATATTTGATGGCAATTATACCATCTGTAGAGATTAGGGGTGTTCACGGTTCGGTTCGGTTTAGACTCAAAAAACCAACCGAACCGAATTACATTAATTTTGTGAAATATTAACCGAACTGGACCGAAAACCGGTTCAAACCGAACCGGTCCGGTTCGGTTAAATCCGGTTTTTTTGGCAAAAAACCGGGAAACCTAATCCCATCATCTAGACTCCCCCAAATCCCTTCCTCCCAACTTTGAAAACCCGAACCCTGACCCGCCAACCCATAACTCTATCTGGTCCTTTGGCTCTCTCATCCAAACCTTAACAATCAAATCTGAATCTGTCATCGAAATCTACAAGAAAGACCTGGACAAGCCATCGGTGGTATTGGATCCTCCATGTGGAAAATCATTGTCCCATATGGCTAGAAAACAGAAACTATTTCAATCTTTCAGTGGAATTGATCAAATATGTGCCAAGTTTCCAGATACTAGAGATAAAGATGACTTCGAGCCTTTAAATGTCCATCGCCAATCTTGCAAACAGAAAACAGTAAAAGCAAAAGGAGATTGATACACAAAGGGCATTTGATCTCTTTTATGGCTGCCCCGCTACTTTTTGTATATATATAGTTGCTTATCTTTATCTATGCCAAGAAACGGGGAAAGAAAGATTGAGAATTAATTGAGAGGGGAAGGAGGCGGCTTTTTGTGAGAGGCAAGAGGTGATGTTAATTGTTAGGGTTAGCTAACTATTTATACCGAAATTTTTTGTTAATTGTTTAGTGAGTCCGGTTCAGTTTGGGATGGTTTCTGGTTCAAAACCGAAACCAAACCGGACCTGTTAAAATTTATGGTTTTGAAAATTGGTTTAATCGGTTTTTCATTTCGGTTCGGTTTTTTCGGTTAATTTTTCTTCGGTTTTATCGGTTTTCTCGGTTAATCGATTATTTTGAACACCCCTAGTAGAGATAGATAAATCCATGTCTAAAAAAATGAACATTGTGGATCAGATGTTCAATCCATAAAAATCCACTTGGTTGATTCCCTTGAAAGCTCAAGTTCTAATTCCATAAACCTCACATAAGATGACACAACACTAGAAATTAAGAGCATTATATTGTTTCTGTATATGCCATCTCTTAATGCTTTACTTGAAGATATTATGTTGTTTGTGTTAATTCAAGAAATAGAGCCAAACTCCTCACAACAACACTTGTCACTAGATAACAATTATCATAAACCACATGTAAGTATAACCATTTCATCTAGTGACACTCATAAAGACTTTGGTCTTGCTATTTCATTTTTCCTCAACATTGGAGAGCACATTATGACTACTTACTCTATGCATGGTATTAAAAAGCCAAATCCATTTTATATTACTTTGCATCAAATGCTTTCTTTTTCTAATATATTAGAAAAGCCAAAGTCTGTTAAATCTATCTTAAAACATTGAAGTTGGCCTGAGCATCTTAAAGCATGTTTAGTGGCAAAAAGGTTTAATTAAGTTGAAGGGGTTTATCTCATTGAAACATTCTCTCATATTATGAAACCAAGTAGTATTCATACTATACTCGTTGTTACTACCATTAAAGGATTACATATTCATCAACTTGATAAAAAAAATTCCTTCTTTTATAAACATTTGCAAAAACCAGTATACATAGAGCAACCCTATAGGTTTATCAATGATAATTTTCCATCATATATGCGCAAACTTAAAAAGGCATTATATAGGCTTAAATAAGCCCATCGAGCTTCGTCCTATTTTTTTACTAATAGATTTTATTGCAGCGTTGCAAATCCTTCTTTATTCATTTGACACTCTCTAAAAGGCATACTTTTGCTTCTTGTGTATGTTGATGACATGATTTTAATATAAAATAATGTTGATCAACCAAACTGGTTCATTATTTAGTTTGGCAATGCCTTTACAATCAAGGATCTTAGCATTCTTCACTATTTATTTGGTATTAAATTTCATCCATTCTCAAGTAGTTTATTTTTAAACCAAGCAAAGTATGCTTATAATATTTTAACTAAAGCACAAATATAGAACTGCAAACCTATCTACACTCCAATGGTAACCAAGGTGCACCAAGTTTTGTCAGATAACGATTCATATCATATATCTAGACATTACCAAAGTACTGTTGAGGCTCTATAATATCTCACTTTTACAAGACTAGATTTATCTTAAAGTGTTAACTATATATATTGATTCATGCATGCACTTCTTATTGGTTAATACAAAATTGTCAAGCGAATTTTCTATTATTTGGCACTTTAAATCATGGAACGAGGATATTGAAGAATAGTTCACTTGATATATATATATATGCTTTTTCAAATTTTGATTGGGTAGGTTGTTCTCTTACTTATCATTCAACAATGGATTAGTGTACCTTTTTGGGCAATAATTGTATCTTTTATAATGCAAATAAATAACTATTTATTGTTTTATCTAGTGTAGAGGTAAAATATTGGGCTATGACATCTATATTTGCTGAACTTACATAGCTCTCTTTCATCCTGTATGACATTGATGTTCTTCTCCTACAAACTCTTATATTATATTGTGACAATCTAAGTGCTTTATACATGACCATTTATCTAGTATTCCATGCTCGTTCCAAACACATTGAACTTCATTATCATTATGTGCATAAGAAAGTTGCTCATGGTAATATATCTACATCTTTTGTTCCTCACCAATTAGTGGATGATATTTTCACTAGGGGTGAGCAAAAAAACCGAAAAACAGAGAAAACCGGGAAAAAAATAACTGAAAAAACCGATTAAAATTTTGAAAAAACCGGCCGGTTCGGTTCGGTTTTATAAGCCTAAAACTGAAAAAACCGAACCGAACTGAAAATGATTACCCCTAATTTTCACTAAGCCACTTCCAAAGACTCAATTCTTTAATTTATACATCAAACTAGGCCTCTAGCTCATGTTTAATTTTAGGGGGGGTGAAAGCAAACAAAAACATAAAGATTCTGATAGAAATCAAAATAATTATGATTTATGCTCTTTATTGTGATTAAGCCATTGATTATGCTATCAATCTATGTCATATCAATCTATCTCGTAGCTATGCATATTATACTTGAATTATAGGATTATGATTTATATTGGTTGGTGTATGATTGATATATAAAAAAACACAAACCATCTCATCTACACCAAGAGTGAGAAATTTAATCTCAATAGTCAATTGTCTTTATTAAAAACAAACAAAGACATAAAGATTTTGATATAAATCAACATAATTATGATTTATGCTCTTTATTTTAATTGGACCACTATCAATCTATACCATATGAATTAGTCCCACAACTATGCATATTATGCTTGAATCATAAGATTATGATTTGTAATGATTGTTGTATGATTAGTATATAAAAAAAAGCATAAATTATCTCCTTTACACTAAGAGTGAGAAATTTGATCTCGATATTCAATTGTCTTTATGGTATTGGATCTTTATTAACCAAGCGATCACAAGCTTGAATATCATCATCCTCATTCTATTCGATAAAATTAAACACAAAATAGTGGTGAGTCTGTGCAAATCTCAAGTTCGAAGGGCTTTTACTTGATGAGACATGCTAGAAAATAATATAAATCACATAGTGGGGTCTCACCTAACAATTTAAACTTTTGAGTTATGATGACTCTTTGACACTTAATAGATATATCAGGAAATTTATGCCCACTAACATGTAGGGATGATAATGGAGTTGATTTAAGACAAGTTATACTTTTCTCATTCCTTTATTATATTAATCAAGTTTGGGTAGAAGATGATTTTTTATATCGGATTTGAAATGGGTTATGAGATTCTTCGTTAATAAAAAAAGTTATTTTTATATTTATAATTAATAGTTAATATTTAAGAAAAATAAACATTAATTTTGTATGAATATTGAATTTTATTAAAACACTTATACATAGTTAAATATAAGTAATCAAAATATATATCCAATAGATATTTATTTTAAAAGATTATTACTCATGAAATATTAGTAAAGAAATACTAAAAATAATATATATAATCAAGTAAAGGTTTTCCAAGGGATATATGAATGCTTCCCGCCCCTGTCTCATTTATTTATCGTGGAAAAAATACGTCTCATACTCGTTTCCATCGAATCAAGTTTTATTGAGTAGTGCAAATAATTTTAACATTTATATGGAAGCCTAGAGAAATTAAAATATGAGCAAGATTCTTAATAAATTCTTGTATCCTAAACCTTAATTAAGTACTTTATTTGGAAAAAAAATAGCTTTGTTCGCCTATAAAGAATTTGCCTAAATTAGGGAGTTTATATAAGTGAGTAGAATTGGTATATAATTTCTTAACTTAAACTTCTTTTTTATAAGAATTTCTAGAAATCCATATTTATTTTTTTAAGGAATAGAATTATAGAAGTCCTTTTAATCTTAATTTTCACATTTTATTTTATTTTCTAATTAAAATAAAATTAAACATTCAATATATAGAATACCATGTTATTTAAGAACACACACACACACACACACATATATATATATAAAAGTAATGACATAAATAGTACTCAACTATGTATATTATTATTTCTTTTTAAATGAAAGCATATATAAGAACAACACTTCTTTTGTACGGGGTTTCAGAGTATGATAGTAGTTGCTTTTTAAAATGTTATTTTGCTCAGAAATACATTAAAATAATATATATTTTTTTATTTTTAATATTAACATATCAAAACAATCCAAAAACATAGAAATTTTTTTAAAAGAATAAATTTTAACAAACATCTATTTAGACCGCACTCTCAAACATAAGCTATATCCATATACATTAAATAGAAGGTTCACAAACCTTTACAATATGAATAATTACATGTAGAGTACATAAGCTATATGTATGAAAAAAAAATCAATTGCATATTCCGTTTTACCTCTTCTTCATAAATAGAAAAACAAACTTATTTGTAATCCAAAATTATTAATAAGTGTGTGTTTGGTAATGCGGTGTATTATTTTTTTTTAAAATATTTTTAAATTAAAAATATATTAAATAAATATATTTATATATTTTTTTAATATCAATACACCAAAATTATTAAAATATTAGATTAGAAGAAAAACAGTTTAAAAAGAATTTTTAATTGTATGTCTAATTATAAAAACAAACACTCCAACAGATGTTGGTAGTTACAAAGTTACCACGAATAGATGGCAGGTATCAGTTCTAAGCCTCTCGTTACATTACATGGCCTCAACTCCCAATACACCCATTTTTGGACATTAAAAAAAATAAAATGGAAATGAGACCTTCAAGGTTGGATTGTAAGTATATGGTCAAAAATAAAGAACAAGGTTAGAAAGCACCAGGAAGAGACAAAGAAATCAATAAATTATTGCATTAATATACTGGTACTGTGAGTGTACAAAAAGACTTGCATGAAAGCTAATGTTCATTGGTTACTAGTGTGGAGTTCCATTACACTTGGGTGCATTTACCACCCCCTCCCCTCTCTCTCTCTCTCTCTCTGTCTCTCTCTTGCTTTCTTTTTGTTTGTTGCTTGAAAGTTTACATAAAAATGGCTCTTGACAAATAAAAAGGGGTTTCTCTGGTTTCTGCGTGAGACCTAAGTTGATGATTGCTTCTGCTTCTGCTTCTGTTATGTGAGTATGCATGTCATCTTCTTTGTCTCACAAAATTCTGTCTTTTAATCAGAATTTCTCAGTTTTGACTCTGTCTTGAGTACCTGCTTCTTCGCTGTTTTATTTTCTCGGTTTCTTCACAGTGTATCTCCGGTTTATATGGTCGCGATCTTTGTACTCTAAGATGGGCTCATTTTATGTCTTGTTTATTTATTAATAAAGAAACTGTCTTCCGTGTCTGTATTTTCACCTCATTTTCTTGTATTTTCCATTTTATTTGGTTGGTGTTTAATTGCTCTTTATAGTAACATGGTGATGCTCATTTTTTTTTCTTGGGGGTTGTGTTTTACAATGGAAAAGTCTTTGGTGATATAAGTTATAGGAATTCTGTCCTTATTTCTCATATTCTTATGAGGTTGAATTCAGCAGAAAAATTGGTGAGAATTTTTTATTAAATCGTTGAACCTCCAGGAATTAGTTTGAACTCTTGAGATAAAGACGGTCAAAGCAATCAGTCAGGTCATTTCAGAGGGAATTTAATGGCTATGAAAACTTTTTATCTCAAAGAACATGAAGGAAGTGTCCATAATCCAAATGGGCAGTTGTCAACAGTGCCATGGTGGACTGCATTTGGGTCTCAGGCTGTTAATGGTGAATCGTGTGGCCTATTGAAGGCTTTACCCATAGAACAGCCTGCCGGTGGAGGTGAAACTGCTACTAAGCTCGCCAGGATGGGTACTGAGCAAGGGTTGGATAAAGGGAATATCACTCAATTCACTATATTTCCCGGTAAATCATTCTCCTTTTCATGGTTTAGAAATTGGCATAGATGTCTTTCTGATTGTTTTGTTACTTTTTTTTTTGGTAATTCTTGTCATTAGTTACGAATTTGCAGCTTCAAAAGGCATTGTGAAACTTTGTATTGTGCTCTGTATAACCTCTGGACTACAGCAGTTTGCACCAGAAGGTTTTAGATTTACAAAATCAATCTATTTCTTAACACTTTTTTGCCACAAAATGATTGTTTTATGATCGAGGCTCGAGACAATGGAAGTTGTTTCTGCCCAAACGAGGATTTATAATTTAGCCAGTAATTAAGGGTCAAATAGGATATAAGAGTAGCTTTTCAGTTTTCATTCACAGTAGTGGATGTGCCCCCAAAAGACTGGAAGCATGCAGTGTCAAGTTTAAGGTTGGAAGCATGTTTGAATCAAATTAGATAAACTAGAGTGTTAAGTGATATGGTAGATCGATCCATATTATTACTAAGAAGGGCACTTGTTGGTTTGTGGGAAATACAAAAATTTATGATTTCCCAGAATATAAAACAATAGTTACAATTTAACTCTTCATTCACCAAACCATGCTACCATACGCAATGTGTAGCTCACATGGCACACACAGGTCGCCGCACATAACCTACACAGTGTCACTATGCACTCACAAGACACACACAAATATGTCTGGCTGTAACTCAACCCACACACAACACAACTTTTTTCTAAACCACACAAGGCACTGGTGTTTTTTTTTTTTCCCTTTTTTTTAAGGAAAAAAACACTAGACACACTTAAGAGAAGACCAAGTTCTTATATTTATAGAAGTTGTAACCAATAACAAGTTCTAACATTAAGTAGGAAATCATCTTTAAATAGGACTAACAACAAATACTAGGTCTAGTAGGACACCAATACCTATTAGGAGATCAAATTTCTAGGATATAAGGATTAAAGATTAATATCCACTTGGTTAATTTCCAACATGATTTCTGTTTAGAGAGTGGTAGATAAGGAATAGTTGTGTGTGAATAATGAACATTCATACTAGAATTTAGCCAAAAAAATCCACTTGAGAAAGATATATTATGAGAAAACTGGAACATTTGCTACTCAAATGTGCTGCGGCCATTTAGCTCTGAATGGTGCCCAAAGACTTGCATTATTTTTGGAGGACTTTTATACTGAAATGGATAAAATCATAAAATTAGTTCTTATATAATTTCGGAGCCAACAATGTCTATTCTATGCTAGATGCTTGATGAACTTAGGGATAAATAAATGTCCTAAAGAAGATTTCTTTCTCCTATGTATGATAAGGAATAAACTGAGGCAACATGAAAACATGATTGTTGCTAAACTAATCAAACATGTGCCAGAAAAAACATGGACTGTGATCTGATGTAATCGGATCCGTTTGCATGGAGAAAACATGTAACACCCGTTGGAAGAAATCGTGATCAATGATGATTGCATCTCGAAGTCATTTCTTGGCACGTAGATGCAGAAAGCAGCGCGGAAATGCTGCTTCAGTCATTCTGGAAAAAGGTAGCTTGAAATATGAAGTGCTCAACTGGTCTGACATGTCTTCATCTTTCATGGCCCAAAAGACCAGGTGATATCATAAGGGTGAAATACTGCTTCCTAGCATTTATATTTTCCAGAACCTGTTCAAAGACTATCTTCTTCCCATTTGATACACTGAATAGTTTATCAGAGAACTAGATACACTTGGTTATTTTGATCCATCGTTATAAAAGAAAGTGTCACATGGAGTTCTGGTACCTAGTTGATAGATCAGCCATTTAAGTCCAAATTTATCCACCAATTGTTTTCTCTAGGCACTTTCAATATAACTATTTATTAACCATCAAGGTAATTTCTCATTCAGGTGACTGCAAACCTTCAGGTGGTGGACAGAAATCTGTTCAGGGAGCCATTTCACT
Source organism: Populus x sibirica (assembly GCA_019202695.1). Taxonomy (NCBI): domain Eukaryota; kingdom Viridiplantae; phylum Streptophyta; class Magnoliopsida; order Malpighiales; family Salicaceae; genus Populus; species Populus x sibirica. The sequence continues at coordinate 1,371,112 of JAGMVL010000423.1, forward strand.
GCAAACAGCTCTGCCGGAATATTATGCTCATTTTGACCTGGGATTTGGTCAGCCTGTGGTGAGTGTTTTATTTCAATTAAGGTTTTATACTGGCAGTATTCAAACCTAGTTTATAGTGATTGATGGCTAATAGTTCGTACTTTGATAAACACGGCTGTAGATCTGCGCAAAGTATCCTGTCGTGGACCAATGTTATGGATTATTCTCAACTTTTGGACCTCAAATTTCGGTATGTGATCCTTCTCACAAGTGAAAATACATCTTTTGCAATAACATTTACCCATGTGAAGCAAAACAATCTCCATTCTACTAATCTGTAGTTTACTGAAAGTGATGTGGTCCACTACTCCCCTTCATTCGAACAACTCCTAACAAAAATTTAAAAAATAATTGTGATAGAATAACCCTTTTTCATATTTGAGTTCTCTTTTATGCTTGAAGAGAACCAGTGACAAATTGACAACTAGAAATCTAGCAACTTCAACTAACTCCATGTTTATTCATAATAATGTAGGGCCGGATTATGCTCCCAATGAGCACGACCACAGATGATGTACCCATATATGTAAATGCGAAGCAGTACCATGGAATCATAAGACGTAGGAAGTCCCGTGCAAAAGCTGCACTGGAGAATAAATTGCCCAGAAATCGTAAGGTATGATCTCTTGATTTGGATCCTCAATCTAGCACTATCTTTAGGACATAAAACTTCATATCATTCTAGATTGAAAATATGGTCAGACAAATTAGACCTCATAAGTAAACCCCTTCTCTCAATTCCTAGTCCAAAGACGCACATTAGTTCAAGTTTGTATGTTAGGGCAAGCCATTGTCATCTTCCCTCTGGAAAACATTTGACTCAAGTATCAATCTAATACTTAAGCTTCTTTGTTAACTAGCGACCACAATTATTCCTTTAATTGATAACATGTTTAGGATAGATGGTGTTGATCCAATTATAATGGCACATGAATTCTTAGGTTGGGTGAAATGAATGCTTGATTCAGTAGCATGTTGTTGTTATGGTTTTTGTATTTGAGATTCGACCATGCTTTCAATCTACCACTTAAAGCTAGTGGAAAGATTTTCTTCTTCTTTAAAGTAAATATCCCACCCTCGTTATGGCTCAATAATTAAGTTTTTACTGTTGACAGCCTTATATGCACCGTTCACGCCATCTCCACGCAATGCGCCGACCAAGGGGATGCGGTGGCCGTTTCTTGAATACGAAAGAGTTGAATGATGGAAAAGGCATAACAGAGGCTAAGAAAGCTGGTGATTTTCAACTTTCGCAGCCAACTGGTTCTCAGAGTTCTGAAGTCCTGGAATCAGGTGGTGCAACTTTGAACTCGATGGAAGCAAATTGTGGTGGATCAAATCTCTCTGGGTCAGAAGTGACTAGTTTGTACAACAGGGGAGATTTCAATCGCTTCCCTTTCAATCATCATGGGCCAACTGTCCATGGTTTCTCAGGGATGGACGGAGGGCATGGCATTGGCATTGGCATGCCCAGTAAGTGGATTGCAGCAGCTGACAACTGCAGCAACCTCAAATAGCAAGGGAACGGATTGGGTTGGTGCTTGCATCATGCACAAGACCAAACCCCACCTTTGCTGGAACCTGACAACCAAATCGTGGCTTGAAGATGGACTTCACCATTTGGTTGTAAGGGCAAGTCGTTCTTGGCTCATGTGCATTGATGGTATCTTTGCCATTCCATACAACCTTGCTGTCATGGATTGGTCAGAGGTGCTGAAACCATAATGCACTGTAACAAAACTTTGGGATTGGACAACATAATAAAGGGGTGTGTTTCTATCAATGAAACAAAGACACCCAGATGTGTGTGCTTGATTTGTTATCCTAAACTGTGTTGAAGCATGTTTGATGCTCTTGAAGTTTGATTTCTACTCTATGGTTGTAATAAATTGCTGTATGTTTGTGTTATCATCACTATTTGTAAGATTTAAAATATTGTCCCTTCTTCTGCGTGCAATTTGAAGGAACAATCCTGTGAAAAGCATTTGGGTCTTCGTTTCAATTTATGAGCCCAGCCCAAAACAAGGTACTATATTTTCTTTTTATCACAGCTCTAACCCGGGAGTCCATGCCACACCTCCCCGGTAAGAAGAGACTGGCCCAAAAGGACCAAAACTAATAAAATCAAACCAAATTGAAAAAACAAATAGAAATAAAATTCACGAACCTTATCTCTCTCTCCCTCTCTCTCTTCCAAAAAATATATCACCAAAACATTCCTGCCCTCCGTTTTCCTTTCAACTGTCTCGCATAATTTCGAAAAGAAAATGTCAGCTCTCTCCATGGCAGCTTCAACTATAACTTCCTCTCCATTACACACAAAGCTTTCAAACCTCTCCTTCACTCACTCTCCACTTCCACTCCCTTCCCACTTCTCATCAAAACCCTTACTTAAACCTCTAAAACCCCTCCAACTCAACAACCACGACTCTAATTCCCTTTCTCTCCTCTCCCTCCCTCATTTCCATGGCATTTTTGCTGCCTCTTCTGACAGTTTTGAATCTGGAACAGAAGAAAACACCACAGCTCTAGATGACCCACAAAGTGAAACGGACGAATTTGACCAAGAAATTGTAGAAGAAGAAGGAGACGTGGAGGCCATAAAAGCAACTGAAGAAGGCAAGCTTTATGTGGGAAATCTACCATATTCAATGACTTCTTCGGAATTGGCTGAGGTTTTTGAGGAAGCTGGTCGTGTTTTCAGTGCTGAGGTTTGACTTCTTTTGTCTCCTTACTAATTGGATTTGGATATTCTTTTTTCTTCTTTATTCGCTGCCTTTTGGAGTATTAGACAAATGAATTATGCTCATGGTTCTTCTTTTTTTTTTTCATTTGGGTTTTAAGGTTATTTATGATCGCGTTACGGATAGGAGCAGGGGCTTTGGGTTTGTTACCATGGGAAGTGTTGAAGAAGCTAAAAAGGCGATTCAGATGTTCAATGGAACAGTAAGTGACTTTTTTTTTTTGATTTGTTAAGCTATCTATGATTTCGAGTGCAATGACTTTACAAAATTTTTAGTTTTGCAATGATGTGATCTGTTATGGGGTTGTTTAAAGTATGTATTGTGGAGGTGGAGAATGCTCATTTCTCTAATCAATTGCAGTTACTGATTTCTCTTTTGTCAATAACGTTAGCAATCCATCTTGCTCCCTTACCTATTGTCAGCATTTCGTTTAGTGTTGTTGTTGCGTTGAGCTGGTGCAAAACTAATCATATGTTTGTTGCAATTTCTGCATTGCTAAAAAATGAATTGTAGGTTGGTTTCAAATGAAGTTTCAGATGGTTAGCAACTGAATATGTACTAGTTCTTTATTTGAATACAAAGAATCCAAACTCTAATTGGTGGTGTTAGAGAATGCCTTGTCAACTAAAGAGTTTCTTTATGGAAATCTTGTTCTGAACTTGGAACTTGGCATAACTTGCTCCTATTTTATTCATCATGTGTGCTTTTTTCTAGATGCATGTTATCGAAGTTGAGAAATGTGTTTATATTTGATTGCCGCTAATTGAGCTCCTTACGAGAAGATGAAAAATGGTAATGATGATGTTGGTAATGGTTGACAGCAATTTGGAGGTCGATCTGTGAGGGTGAACTTCCCAGAAGTGCCAAGGGGAGGTGAGAGGGAAGTAATGGGACCAAGGATACAGAGTGGCTACAAGGGGTTTATAGACAGCGAACACAAGATATATGCAGGAAACCTTGGTTGGCGCCTCACATCTGAGGGTCTTAGAGACGCATTTGCTAACCAGCCAGGGGTATTAAGTGCCAAAGTCATCTACGAGAGGGACTCAAGAAGATCACGAGGTTTTGGCTTTGTCTCTTTTGAATCTGCTGAGAATGCAGAAGCTGCTTTAGAAGCCATGAATGGAGAGGTAAAACCGGATTCTGCTATTGCTTTTGCATCCTTGAATCATTTTGCTTGTTCATTTTTTTTATCAGCTGATGTGTAATTATACTAGGAGGTGGAAGGGCGGCCTATGCGATTGAATTTGGCCGGAGAAAGATCACCTCCTCCTTCAGCCAAGGAAAATAACACAGAAAACAATCTTGAGAGCGGTGAATTGCTGTCCAGCTTTGGAACCTGAGAGGACCATGTGAATTCCACGGATGTTTAAATATGCTGTTAGATGGAGCGCTGTGGGAAGATATAGCCATCAACTTCCAAGTCTTGACTCAATATGGGACCTCTTTTGATTTTTTTTTTTGTTTTGCTCCAAAATTGTATACAAGCTGGCTCGTATAAATTCCATACAAGAAGATTAAAGTACAAGCTTATAGGCTGCAGTCATTTGCTGTGCGCTTGGAGTGATGCAGCTCTGGATTGTAAAAACAATTAAATACTGTGCCAATTTTAATATTAACGTTGTTGTGGCGTGTGCAGAGTTTTGATGGTTAAATTTTATCTTTTCGTTGGTCTGGATCCCTCATTTCTTGTGGTTCTTGAATGGTGGCAAATCCGCCTCCAGTATCATCAAGGAGTATGCAATCAGGGGTCGAATGATATCAGTAGAAACAAATCGATCTTCAGTTGATTCGCAGTTCAAATTACAAAATGTTCTTCCTATTGTTTTTTTCTATAATGGTTTTCAAATGGGATGGATTGTGTGATGCTATTTTATAATTGATTGGATCTTTGGAATGATATTTATTATTATTTTTTCAAAATAAATTAATGAAAAAAAGACTAAAAATGAGTCTTTTGACATATCAAATTAATATGGAAGGTCTAACTCATGGAAACAATTGTGTTCAGGGGATCAAGAATGATATCATTTTTTATATAAAAAATTCAGCTTTTAACGAAAAACCAAATAATAAGCGGAAATTCTAAGTTTCAAAAACAGAGTAATATTTCGGTTTTGAATTTTGTAGACTCGGTTACCCATAAACCACATGCCTTGAGATGGAAGCATCATTGATGGCATCAACAAATGGAGAAGAGGGACTGGCAGCGCCAAAACCAGTGAGAGTTTTCCTTCACGGCTTTAGCAAAGCCACTGGAAGTTCATTGAGAATCAAGATGACCGGCAAGAAGAGCATTGCCAGCGGAACCCAAATCTCGGGGAAAGAAAACCCTGCAGGCAATGTCTAATATATTTATTTTCTTCTAAAAGGCAATCGTATTTCACTCTTGCAAACCCTTTGGAATTCAAGAAACATTTTAGTTTCTGCAAGCAATGTCAACATTTCAAGCCAGGAATTTCAGGGGCCTTAATCGCATCATCTCTGACTGCAATACCGATCCACTAAAAACCATTACAACCTTCTCTTTCTTTTTGTACCAAAATCTGCATTGATAGAGATAAATGCATCTACCATAGCTTTGGCTTCCTAAGAAGATGGCCTGTGAATTAATCTATCCAGCAGAGCAATTCATCTCATGCCACTATGTCCAAAGACTCTGCAACAAAATAAAAAAAAAAGAAATCTAACAAAATTAAGGGTAACAGAAACCTGAAACTATCACCTCTATATAGATTATTGAATGAAAGGAGTTTTTTGCAATCTTCAGCACTACCAGTAAATAAACGAGTGACCCCGCCATTGAATCTGCCAAACCACAATTTACTATACGGACATCAGTTACAAATAACATCAATACAGGCCATCAAAGGAAAAGAGTTATAGATTGGTGAAATGTATTTTTAATGCCCGAACCACATTTTAAACCATGTCTTTCGTTTTTTACTCAATTTCGATGCATTTGGAGCATGAAATGGTTATCCCAGAAAAGGAAGCGTTTTCAAGTTGAACCATTAATATGCAAGGCATCGGGCGGCCGTGTGCTCGTAGAAAATGAAATAATTTGTCAATATAACTGATGTATGCCCACACAGTACAGTTTTTAGAGTTATCTATTTCAGAAAGAAATATAGGCTTAATTTTAATATCTATGTTTCTTACTTTTATTAGGACCCTTTAATTTATTTGGGTGCCGATAAATAAACACCTCGAGTAGACATTTAGCTTAAAAACGAAATAAAAACCTTGATTCTTTTGCAATATTGAGGGCGTCTCTTCTTATATCTTGGTTTCCTTAAGCAATTAGTGTGTCTCTCGATTCGGAAATCTTGTTATGGTTCAACAACAGTAGTTTATGCAAAAGACTACAGGGCACCCAAAACAAAGATGATAAAACAAAATTTGAATAGCCAGCATTGTGTGGTTCTTTCATCGACGAAGAGGGCAAACTGACCTATCCTTGTTACGCTCTACAATTTCACAGAAACCTGCAGCAACCGCATGCATATGTAGAAACATTGGTGAGTTTGTGGCATATGCTAATTCAAACTGCTTCTCAAAATACTTGTTTGCCATTATGGATAAATAAGGTGCCATTATGTAATAGGAGTGGATGAAAATGGTAGCGAGCAAAGAACTCCAGAAGGAACATTTCTGTCAGAAATGGCTTACTTCTTTTGAATAATCTGATGGGCAAAAGTGAAGCCTGTCATGATCATTTTATTAGTTTCTGAGATAGACTCTTAAAAGCCAACCATCTCATGGATAATTCTAAAATTGGCCTTAAACGAATATACAACTCTTTCACTCCATGAACATAAGACTAAACTTCATTCCTGATTCAAGCGAAGCTGAAGTTTACTTTATATGGGGTGGAGCCTAGAATGTTTAATTAATGATCATTTGATTGATTTATTCTGTGCAAGTTTATGAGATTCTGCAAAAACTAATCAGACCATGCTACATGGTTCACCAACATTACAAGGAACATAATTAATTAGCATAAACTTGAAACTTAAGAAACATAAAACAGAAGTCCTATGATTATCCTCTCACCAACATTATAACTACTGGTATGTGTATCTTGACTATTAATTTCCAATTGTTCCCTCAACACAGGAAAAGAGTGATTGTCTAAACAAAAGCACAGGAAAAAAGGGTTGATATTTCTAACTAGGAATATGATGCCCTCCGACACTACTAACAACTGCCTGCTGGTACACTGGTACTGGATGCATACTGTCTGTCCACAACCTCAAGCAGTTTGTTGGCTATTCCACTAGCATAAACACATGATCCTTCGTTTATCTGCAACATCAAGAGTACATGTCTTAATTAATGTCCATCGAAACCCACCATTTTAGTTAATTATGTGCATAACATAAGGAATTAATTAATCAAAGCTGCGAGCTGATACATGATAAAAACTGACCTTAGTGTTGAACAGAAAGCTGTAGTAATCCCCAATAAGGCCACCAGCAGCATGGTGGAGATCAAGCTGAAGCTCATCAAGGACTTTGGAAACAGATAACAAGCAATTATCCTTCTTTCTCTGAACAAGTTTAATTGTAACTTCATCTTCGATTAGGCGAACATCTACCTCGGTATGCTTGGATTTCCTCTGAAGCCAAGAACTCCTTAATGAACCATTATTGTATGTTGACTGATCTTGTTCAACCTTCGTGTTAGAATTCTCAAGAACGTCTACCCCACCATCTTCTTCAGTCTTGCGCCTTTTGATTCTCTCTCTGCCGTTTCTCTTCTTCTCCACTAGTAATTTCAGCTCCTCAACCGTCCGAAGAAGTTCTTTGATATAGTTAATTGCATCTCCAACCACAGATGCCCTGTCATTCTACCCCACCAAATAATGTATAATTAGTATCCAAGTATATGAAACCGAATAATTCTGATTTATATAGTAATCAGGCAAATATGATGATAGAGTTGATCAGGTGATATTTATTAAGCAGTACCTTGGAAGGATTTGGAACCAAGTTCCTCAAGGCAGTATACTTTCCATTCAGGTGCTCTCTCCTTTGGCGTTCTGTTGCAAAATGCTTAGTAACTTTGCCAGATTTCCTGATTCCCTTGCCAATACAAGCCATTTCTGCAGTAAACTCAAAAACCCCATCTCCATGACCCCCATCTTGGTAACTTAGACCTCCTCCACTTAGTCCATCCACGTGATCACCCCCTTGGCCACCACCAAACAAGGGTGCAGGCAAACCATAGCCATGTGGTGGTAAAGAATGAACCAATTCCCTAAACTGTGGAGCAAGTGGGTTTGAGTCGAAAAGCACAGATGTACTGTCCACCCCCATAAAGCCCGAGGGAGTCTTATGGGCAGGGTTTGTAAAGGAAATTGATGAATTCGGAAGCAAAGTGGATGTTGATGTGCATCTGGGAAGGTTGAAAAGATTGAGAAGGTCAGGTAGTAAGGAGGATGGTGTATTAGCAGTAGCATTAAAGTTGCCATTTTGATCAAGTACTTGGTGCATCTCTTGGAATTGAATGGTATTGGGATCCCAATTTGAGGGGTGGTCATATGACAGGACTTGATGATGATTTGTAGGGTACTGTTCCATTAAATGGTGGCAGTTGTTGTTAAAAGCCATGTGATGTTGAAGTTGAATTTCTTCCATAGAGGCAGCAGCAGCAGATTCTTCTTGGTGGTAATGATTAGAGAGCTCTTCCATGGAGAGCTTGAAACTTTCTTCAAAGCTGCTTGTGGTACTGCTACCTGTCATGAATGGTGAAACTTGACAAAACCCATCATCATTCCCACCTTCTACTATGGAGTTGTTGGTTTCAAAGCAGGCTGTCTCTTCATACATGTTTAGGATGATCAATCGACCTTGGTGCCCTTTTGTCTCCTGCAATATTAGTTAGAAACCAATAATTAGACACCCAAAAAGGAAAGCAAGAAATGAAATGAAATGAAATTTATGAGTTCATGATAAAAAAAACCAAAATAAAAGGAAATCAAAGAAGTTGACACTACTAGCTAGTACTCCCTCAAAGAGCTTACAAAGAAAAAAGGATTGCAGGTTCAGAGAGAGAGAGGTTTGGAATTTTATTCTCCTATTTATGAAGAAGGGGAAAGGAGGTGGTAGGAGAGGAAAGGGAACTGAAAGTTGTAACTGAATCCTGAATATTATATAAAGATAATAATAAAATAATGCTAATAAAAAGGGTTCATAATTTGTAGAAAGGATTGCTGGGTACCTCGAATACAATAGAAGGGCCCTTTTGCATAAAATGTTCTCAGGATGGCAAAAACAATAAAAAATAAAAACTTGTGGTGTTGAGGAATTCACACAATTTGTGGGGGTATGGAAGCAAAAGGATGGTTGATAGTTCAGGTCGGAGTGGTGGTGTGTGGGTGGTCCCCACAATTCGATAAATTATTCCATCCATCCCTTCCATGCAAATTGCTACCTCAAACCAACTTCCGAAACCGTCTATCCTTCAATTCTTCAATGTTATATATAATATTGTACCCTTGCTAGGACTACTCACTAATATCTCATCTCTTCGTTCTTCCAGGGGTAAAATATCTTTTCGCTAGATTTATTTGTAATTTTAGATTTATTTGGGGTATTTTATTATTTTTATAATTTTGTATACAGTGCACTTACTTGATTATCTTAAAAGGTACAAAAAATAAAAATAAATAAATAAATTAGTATAGGAGCTTTATCATAATTTCCTTTAACTATGCACAGTATAAGGCATATTTGTGATTTCATATTGTTTTAGGTCTAACTACCTAGAGTACGTGTGTGGCTTGGCTTAATTACGAGAGCGGCTTGACGGCAATTGACAAAATAAATCATCCAATATATCATAATTTTTATTTATTTTAATATTTTTTAGGGTTATAAAAAATATTTAGTCCCCAACATAGAGGTGAAAGATCATTTGTTTTTTTTAAGATAATGTTTTTTTTATTCTTTAGCATTTAATTTATTTCGATATCAGGTTCTTTTTTGTGGTTTCTATATGAATTTTTACTAATTTTAAAAATAACATAAGTTATCTCAAGTCTTTTTATTTATCATTTATTATTATTATTTTAATTATATTATTAAATTAACTTGGTTTAATGGATCAAATTAGGTCAATTACCAGAGTCTCTAATTCTTCTTTCTTCTTTAAGAAGTCTGAGCCGCGTCATGGCATGAACCACCGTTCTATATTTGCTCAGCTATGTTTTGGATTTTTTTAATTGATTTTTTTTCATTTCAGACCTTCAATATTTAGTTAATTTGAATCACGGTTCCTAATTTATTTCGATTTGAATTTCATGGTATTATCATGAACACATATTCCAAATCAAGAGTTTCACAGGTTAAAACATGGTTGGTTCTAGTTAATTCAATATGTTAGTATTTTAATTTTTTTTTTAAAGTCACCTAGTACATTACCATCTCAGTATTTTAAAAATTCTTACATCAAACTCTTTAACTTCCTAGCATCTTTACATTTTTTATAAGGTTATAAAAAAAAAGTAGTAGTTAATTTCTAACCAAAGTAGCTAGCTACAATGCAATGGGATTTAATTAGGCTAAATGCTTGAAACTTCTTTATTTAATTTTTTACCGTAATAAGATGGAATTTGTTACAGAATCATGGAAAGCTTGTGCTCTGTTTCCAAGTCTTGGTTATAGGCTGATTAATTGCCTATTTATTTAACAATAAGAATCAATTCAGGGCCAATTTTGCAGCAGTGTTCTTCTGTGTTCAAGCGTCTAAAGAACAACACTCCGATAAGCCCCTCCCTCCCTCCTCTACTAGCTTGATAATTTATATTAAAGAGTAAACAAGAACTAAGAACAATTTGTAACACAAATCAGCCCCTGCAGCCTTTTGTTTTCGACAATAATAACATCAAGCAACTCAGTAAAGAAAATTTCAGTCGCTAATAAGTCGTCTGCGTTTTCGATGGGCTTCATATTTGCTCCTGGGATTTTACATTCAATTAATAACAAAAATACCATTTGTGTTTTTCCTGGCACAAAGACTTCTAGCAAAAGAGATGAGCTGGGTGCTACAGTGCCTGTGCTGGAGAACAGATGCATATTTAGGGTTAAAAATAGCAAAGGTTAAGCAACTGATAAAGATGGCAGCAATGACTAGCAGCAGGTACGAACTTCTCTAGCTATGTCAGGAGTATCAGCACACTTTGCTTTTCCTTTTCTCCCATCGATCAGACTATGGTCAGGCCGCTGCTGTCCATCTTCTCCGCAGTCCACAGTACATTAATGGCGTTGCCCAGTACTCATTACATTTGACTACTCCGTGGATTCTAAGCCTTCAAGTTCAAGGGCATTACAGGTAGAGCCTATCAATGCACAGGCCTTCAAACAAAATATCCTATGTGCATTTAAATTTGTTAGATACTGTAGTATATAATGTCTTTTAAAATTCTGAAATATATTAAAATATTTTTTTATTTTTAATATCATTACATTAAAATTATGAAAAAAAATTAATCTATTTTTTTAGACCAAAAACTTTTAAAATATAGTCAAACGTAATTATAAAGCGTAACATCATGTCTTTTTTTTTTTTATGTGTGCACACAAATTTCGATGAAGATTGGGACTTTTTTTTTTTTCCTGCGGTGATCCCAATAATGAGCATCCCTTCAGTACGAATTTTTAAAGTAACTGCAACGGAGGACATTTAAGTTCGAAGTATGCATAGAAATTTAGATAAATTGTGAAATTAGTATCTACAATATAAATAAATACTGAAATAGAATATGATAAAAAAGGTTTGATGAAATATCACTGCCTAAACTGTAACATTATTAAAATGTTGTCGTGTTTTTTAGTTACGATATCCCGATAAAATATCATAGTTTAGAATTATAATATTTTTAAAAAGATTATTTTAAAAAACAACTAGGCATTTAATAAAACGATTGGAAAGTAATCAAAATGATCAAATCATTTTGGGTATTATAAAATTTTGAGTTATTTTTGTGTTTTAAGCCTGAAAAATTAATAAAATCATAGTTTTTAAAATATAAAATTTTAGAGAGTTAAATTTTTTATAATTTTATCAAAACTTGAACAGAAATTCTTCTAAATAAAAATTATACCTAAGATTTTATCCTGTTTAAAATTTATGGTTGACTCGGGTTTTTTTCTTCAATATTTTTTTAAAAAAATTAATTTTATTTTTAATTTTATCTTTTGATATTAGCCTTGAGTTTTGTGGGTTTTTTTTCTTTTTTCTTTCTATAATGTATCCTAATTTTATATCTCACGTGTTTGTCGAGTTAACTTGTTTATATAATTTTTTTTGTATAAAAAAAATGGACTCGATGCACTGCCTAGCACGGAAAAATAAAACTAATGAATCTCTAAAAGCCAGTTCCATAGGTACATCAAACTGGATAGTTTGTAGGAGGTAAGCTTGTTGCGTGCTGCCACTACTCGTATCTTCTTCTTCTTCTTTTAAACCCTGCAGTTTTCTGGAGGTCCGAGGTCCTTATTAATAAGGGCAAATGCGAAACTGTAGAAATATGGGATACTTGTTGACGCCCAGCCCATTAGAAGGGATATGTGATTTGGGCTGTCTACAAATGAGCTGGAATACAATTGCATGAGCCCAGTTCACTTAAGGCCATGAAACTAATAGGCCCATTTAAGGACCCAGGAAATGCTACTGTAAGGACCAGAAACCTAGGCCGAAGCTCCATCAACTAACATAGTTATAATGCCTTCAATTTTAAGCCCCAAGCACTGCATAGCAAAGCGAATGGATCTGAGCCTTCGACCCTTCCTCTCAGTGGTGCATACTTTAGCTGTAGCTTAGTAGATTATTTTTTAAAATATTTTTTATATTAAAATATATTAAAATGCTCACTGACTTGGACGGTGGCTATAGTTTGCTAAACAACTTCTAAAAAGAAGGCCTCATTTTTTATATGCCCTATTAGGGTGTCTCGATGCTGGTTCAATGTGAAAAAAGAATATTTAGGTGATGAGTATTAAAGAAGCAAGAAAAATTTTAGATGTGTGTCATTGACTTGACTGGGTTAAAAAAGCATTGTTAATTTAATAATATAATAACAAAAAGATATCAATAGCAAAAAATAAATTAGCAATAATTAACCACAAAAATAAGTTGTCAATTACTAGGGAGGACAAGAAAGAAAAAACTGTCGAAGACTTATTGTCTCTTCACTATAAACATCGTCTCACGACCAATAAGTGCTCATAGAAAAAGTCCTAATGTCATTGTGAAAAGTTGGTACGACAACACCAAAAAAGACCACCTGTGCTATCAAAGAAACGATTCAAAAGTAAACCAAACAAAATATTTTGAAATGAACATCTTATTCTTATATCTAATCAATTAATTTAAGGAAAAGTTTTCTTTTAAAAAAAAGCTAATTTAACAAATAAAACAACAAATAAAAATCTCAAGATATCTTGAGTCATTTTTTAAATTAGTAAAAAATTCTATAAAAAATAAAAAAAAATATCGGCATCAATCTCGAACTAAATAAATATTAAAGGATGAAACTGAAAAAACAAGAGCTTAATAAAAGAAAAAAAAAAGTCTCCTAAACGCGTAACCCGTGAAATCCTAAACCCGAGTTTAATCAAGAAGCTTAATTTTTAAACAATTTAATGTTGAAAGATGAAACCGGAAAAAAAATATCAATTTAGAAATTTTACCGAAGTAAAAAAAAAATAGTAATCAAAAGAATGAGGATCAAATTTGATTGGAAAAAAAATTAAAGGAGAATAAAATAAGAAAACAAGTTCAATTTAAAAAATTATCTCAAATAAAATAAATAGCAATCAAAAGAATAAAGATCAAATCTAACATATAAAGAAATTGAAGGAGGATAAAATTGAAAAAAAAATTAATTTTATAAATTATTTCAAATAAAACAAATGGTAATTAAAAGAACAAAGACCGAATTTGAAGGAAAAACAAATTGAAAACTTGCTTTAAAAATTTGGGCCAGACGAGAAATCAAGAAGGAAAGAGAAAAGATGAAGAGATTGGCCACCAATGCCAAACCAACCGTTGACCACACACACCATTCAAGGATGAAGGGGTCGTCGAGATGATTCTAATGTTGTCTTGAAAGCTGGTGTTTGGCTACCGGGCGATAAAGCATGCACCGCTTGAAGGGTGTAGCCATTACCGACACACTGATGTGCTCACGCATCAACTCTTTTTTTAAAAAAAAATATTTATGTTATTGAATCACCGAATAACCTTTAAGTGAGTTTGATTATAGCAAAAAAAAAAAACATGATAAAAATACGTAAAAGCTCCTAAATGTAAGTTAAATAAATCTCTTTTTCAGGATAATTTAATAATTTTATTGTGCTAAAAAAAATACAAAAATGGCCGTGTATTTTAGTTAATTAAATCTTATTTTTAAATATAATTTAATAATTTTATTGTGCTAACAGAAAAGGATTTATAAGTTACAATCAATCTAATAATGATTATTGTATTACGTGAAAAGATTTTTGTGGGAAGGGTGAAATAGCATGGTCAAACACGTACCCTTCTTAGTTTTTTTTTTTTAATTTAATTTTTATTATCTATTGTATTAGGAAACTTTCAGGTGAGATTCTCCCCGATTTTCGTGTGCAGTATTTCCTGGGGGGTGAAAAACAAAATCATAATCTCCTTCGGATCTTGAACATGTGACTTTCTGCATAGAGATTTTTATTTTATTTTAAAACTCCCCAGGAACTTCAACCTTTCTGTGCCAATGTTAAGATTCTTTCCTTTGGCATTCTGTTGATTGATGAAGCATGTTATGATTTTGTTGATTTTAGGGAACACCATAGCTGAAAGCAAATACTGCAGAAACTGACTTCTTCGCTGCAAAACTTCCCCTGTTCTAGACCTGGATAGATAACTTTGACCTCGAGCAATTATTGACGTCTAATTATAATATTTGATAAGTCCAGGAGATGCTGCCTTCTCCCTCGTGTCCTTCCATTTCTTTATTCAGTCAAAGTCCCCTGTTGCCAACGTTGAAACTCCGAGGCCACCTTCGTTGACGCAGAAGATTACAATTTACAAGGACAACGCACCAAAAATGGGGCATTTTTATATGGATAGTTGGCTTACATGGAGAGGCATGGCCCATGATCAACACAACGCGTAGAACATGCCAAGAAGAATTGAAGATTCATACAACTAAAATCCCAAATATTAGTTACAGAAAAGAACCTAAATACAAAACGGGGTGGCAGGCCCGTAAAGGAATCCATGGCATTCCCCACCTGGATGCACTCACAAACATAAAATTGCCCATGAATTCCTATGATTTTCCATCTCACTGGCTCTAATCATCTGCAAGACTATGACCCCCGAATATCAAAATTCAACTCCCCAAAGCAGAAAATAATAAACAACGCAACAGGAAAAAGAAGAAAAAAATGTTCATCGTATGGAAAGCTAAAATGAAGGAAATAAAAAGGATTGCAGCAAGAGATGTAGACTTGAAATATGTCACACATATCAATCCTAGACAGCATCACTTCTTTTTCTCCCACGGCCGCACAGAGAGGAGCACCACCAATATGATGATCAGCACTATAATAATGGCATAACAAGTCCATTTCCTGGAATTTCTCTGTAGTTTCCTGGCAGTCTGCAGCTGCTGGGTGCCGCCCCGCACATAAGAATTAGCTCTTTGCACATGGCTCTCAATGTCATCCAATTGTTCGCCTTGATGTTCAACCAATACTGCCATGTCCATAAACACTTGGTGAAGCTCCTTTAGATTGTTTTCCAAATCTTTCACAGCATCATGCCTTTCCTGAATTTCATTTATCGTGTCCAAAATCCTGCCTCTCCCCTGTTGTTGAATTGCTTTCTGGAGAAATGTCTCACTCTCACCTAAATCGTACCAAAATGCTCAATCCATTAGACAAATGCAACAAATTCATCTCATTCTTGAAATTCTTAGATACAAACACCCAGAAAGCACTGAAAAATTATTAGAATGGTAAAGTAATTTAGTGCTGTCCCAAATGACCAAAATCAAATTCCATGAACACCAAGACAAACTAATTGAGAAAATTTTTAGATAGAGTTTGTATTTGCAAATGGAAAAGGCTATCAACAATCACCAACCAGCTCATCCGTCATGGGTTGCCACATATGTGAGATGAGCAAGCATTAGTATTCCCTCACACATGCTTGACCGACTGTCTAAATTATCCCTCCTTTCAATTATTGCAAATCAATTTTGTATAAGGTTCGAATCAATTTTACTATGCAAATAAATCATGTTTCTTTAGCCATATATCCAAAGTCAACCCTAATCTTGGATCAAATCCAAAAATTGTAACAAAGATCAATCACTAACCTGTAGAGATCAACAGATCAAGAGTCTTCTCATCAGGATTTTCACCAGTCACAGTAAAATACCTTCTCTCCACAGTCTCTCTATACTCCGTGGTTATCTTCTGTCTCAACCCATTAAAACTCTCCATCAAATCCTTCAACTTCTTCCTCAACCCACTCACCACCGAAGTCCTAGTCCTATCCGAAGAAGACCCCGGTCCACACCCAGGAAGACTCCGGTTCGCTGCATTAGACCGGTCCAAGGCCTCTAACCGGACCTTGATCAGCTTTGCCCTTTTCAACGCCAGAGCAACATCAGCATCCATCTTGGACCTCATGTCCTTGACAGCCCTCGCGTTGTGCAGAGTCTTACTTTGCTCATGTGAAGACCGCATATTCTCATTAAGTCTTTCCAACTCCTTGAGCTCATCTTTGATCGACTCTACATCTTCAAAGAACTTGTCAAGGTTAACCCCACCGCCGGTGGACTGCGCTTCGGACATCTGAATTACATGGTGATCCGGGAGGCTTCTTCGCTGTGGAAGCGAGAGAAGGAGCCGGAAAAGAGGTCATTCATGTTTTACCGAGAGAATCTTAATATCAAGATGATGAGAGAGAATTTTGTAAAAGAAAGGATTTTACAGAAGATTTTTATAGCTATCGATAAATGGCAGGCTGGCTGGCTGAGGAAGGTGGGACTGGTCAAAGGTGGGTTTCTGGTTCAAGTTCAACAACTCCTTTTCACTCCTTTATTTTGAAGGAAGAGGAGGAGGGGGAAGGTGATCTATGATTGAAGTTAATGTATTAGTGATGAAGACAGATATGGAGGAAGGGAAAGGGTGAGTTATTGGAGATTTATATTTTTCTTTGAAGGTGACTTTCCTGGAAAATGAAAGAGGAAAGATCGTAGAAAAAACTAAACAAGGAAGGAAGAGGTCTCGCCGAGTGAAGGGTACTGAAGGATTGATAAGCACTTAACGTGTGGATTTTTTAGTTTTAAAAGACGGTAGGAAAAGGAGGGTTTATTATTATTATTATTATTATTATGTAACAGAGTGGACTTTGTCATATTGATTTTGTAGTGATCTAATCGCTACTTTTATGCTGTTTTCAATTTTGAGCGAGAAGAAGATGGATTTTAAAGGGATAAGTACTTGAATGATAAAAACAGAAGGATATTTTATTTGAATTACTTTATAATTTCAAGTTTTTTTTATAATTTTTTAAAAAATATTATACAAGGGTGGCTGCTTTTTTTTTTTTTAATTTATAAAACAACAGAGTGTGTTCATAAAATTATTAGATTGGTTTCACCCCTGATCCACACTTAATAAAATAATATTTCTAAAAACAATTTATCAAAAATAATAATATAACTAAACTTTTAAATAAAACAAAAAGTATATTACTTATAGTATTCTATGATTTGGTCATTTTTTACTTTGAAACCAAGTTTTTGAATAAATTTTAAGTCCGATAATAGTTTACATTATCAATAATTCATTTTTTACTTTAAAGTTTTTGAATAAATTTTAAGTCTGATAATAGTTTACATTATCAGTAGTTCATTTTTTACTTTGAAGTCAAGTTTTTAAATAAATTTTAAGTCCGATAATGGTTTACATTATCAGTAGTTGGCACCATAAAAAAATCAACAAAAAATATGTATTTATTTACAAAAACTTTTATTATATTGGAAATAATGACTAAAAAGCCATGAAGCCTAAAAATACCACTAAGTTCCCTTTAATATATACATTCATAACTTCATCACATAATTGTTTTCTACTAGGTTGTGGGATTTCTTATGGATCTACTGGGTTTTCTTGTTGTTTTCTTGATTTGCTTGATAACTAGTTGTTGATTTCTTAGATTTAGGGGGGAGAAAGACATTTGTTTTTGTTTTATTTTGTGTTTTGGTTGTGGGGTTTTGAACTGGGAGACAATGGAAAGAGAATGAGTAGTGTGGTTATGGTTACCTTTCATACTTTAATATATATATATATATATATATATATGAGGGTATTATTGTCTTTTTTATTTTATTTTTAGATTTTTCTTTGATCAAGTTTGCATAGTGTAATATTAAAAAACTTGATTGCAAAGTGAAAAGATAACCGCACCATAATATTTTCAGTTCAGAGTAATTTGCTCTAAAATAAAATAAAATTATTTAATCATGTGTATTAGAAACATGGTTAATGAGGTGAAAAAACACCCTTTATATTATTATTATTATTATTATTATTATTATTATTATTATTATTATGTAAAATAGTGGACTTGGTCGTATTGATTTTATAGTTATCTGATCGCTTTTTAGATGTTGTTTTTAATTTTGAATCAGGAAAAGATGGATTTTGTACGGATGACTTGAATTGGAAAAGCAAGAGGATATATTATTTGAATTACCTCATGATTTCAAGTCTCTCTATAATTTTAAGAAAAATATTATACAAGGCCAATTGTTTTTTTTTTAATAAAGCAATAGAGTGTGTTCATAAAATTATTAGATTGGTTTCACCCATGATCCACACTTAATAAAATGATATTTCTAAAAATATTTATCAAAAAATAATAATAAAACTAACTTTTAAGTGATACAATGTAACATTTAATAAAATAGAAGGTATATTAGTCGTAGCGTTCTATGATTTGATCATTTTTTCACTTTGAAACCAAGTTTTTGAATAACTTTAAAGGTCGATAATAGTTTACATCATTAGTAGTTGGTATCATAAAAAAATAAAAATAAAATATATGTGTTTATTTACAAAAACTTCCATTACATTTGAAATAATAATTAAAGAGCCTTGAATCCTAAAACTACCACTAAGTTCCCTTTAATATATACATTCATAACTTAACCACATAATTGTTTTCTACTAGGTTATGGGTTTTCTTATAGATTTACTGGGTTTTCTTTTTCCTGATGAGGGCATATTCATTAAAGAGGTTGACAATCACATTAATCTTGTTGTAGGAGTGAGAGTGATGGTGAGGATGACACAGGAAAGAAGGGGAGTAGATCTTAATAATTCAGAAACTTTATTTTCTGATTTCACTCTTTTTAAAAGGCAAGCTTGCTACCTAATTCTTCTAGCTCTAGAAGAAGTAACTATAAAAAGTAAATTAATTAGTTTTCAAAATTGACAATTACTACCCAGAGAAAGATAAAAAAGCATAAGATCCAAGATTTGTATATACAGGGAATTTGAAAAATATGATCATAAATAACATTCTATAAAAAGAAAAAAAATGGTGTTGACACAAATCTAATATGGCCGCTTAGAACCAACAAAATTCATTCCAAAAAGATTTAGTTTTAGACATTGTTTTAATTACCACCATTCAAAGACCTAGATATCGAGACGATCATATAAGGTTTCATTTAGGGATAATGGCAATTGTATAAACTCCCTATTTTGAAATGTATATCTCTGCTTTCTCATCCTAACTTATACGCCATTGTTGATTTTTTAGATTGGAAGAGAGAATTTCATTTTTTTTTTGTTTTGTGTTTTGGTTGTGGGGTTTGGAACTGGGAGACAGTGGAGAGAGAATGAGCGGTGTTGTTATAATTACCTTCCATGTTTTAATATATATGAGGGCATTAGTCTTTTTATTTCTTTTTAGTTTTTGCTTTGACTAAGGCTAGAGAGTGTAATATTCAAAAACTTGGTTGTAAAGTGAAAAATTAACCACACCATAGGATTCTCAGAGTAATTTTTTTTGAAATAAAATAATATTATTTAATTATGTGTATTAGAAACAGTGTGGATGAGGTGAAAAAACACCATTTACATTTGTAACAACATATAAAAGAAGTTGAGGATATATATATAAAGTTCCAGGACAACAATTTTGTTAAATTGTATAGCTTTCAATTTTGAATAACAATAGAAATATTATATCATTTTATCTTCATTAATCTACTTCTCATTTTTCTCTAGTTGACAACTACCAGTTTATTTTTTTGATTTGTTATTCAACTTTGTATTTTAATCTACACACACCCCCAATCTAAAAAAGAGTGTGTGAACATTAGATTGCCCAAAGCAAGTTGAAATTTGTGAGGTGACACCAACCTAGTTAAACAATCATCAAACTGATCTCTATTGGAGATAAACTAAACATTATGTTTTTTTCTTTGAACTTTTTCACGCACATAATGGAAGTCAATTTGGATGTGCTTTGTACGAGCACGAAACTTAGGATGAGCAGTAAAGTATATGGCTCTAAAATAGTCACACCATAACATAGGTGGTTGGGGAATTTTAAGGTCAATTTCACATAAAATCGATTGCAACCATTGTATTTTCAAAGTTGTATTTACAAGTGACTTATATTTAGCTTCGATACTATTACAAACAATTATGATTTTTTTTTACATCGGCAAGAAATAAGATTATTTCCCATTAAAATACAATATGCACCTACTAATTGATGATCATTTAGATCAGCTACCCAATTAGAGTTTGAAAAAGCTTGAAGTACAGAATTAGATGATCCGTGGAGGAACAAACCTGTTAATATGGTATGTTTAAAATAACATAGAATATTTTTTACAACTTTCCAGTGTGGTTCCAACGGGTTATGATGAATTTACTCACTTTATGGACTGTAAAGATAAGATCAAGACTCATGCATTTTGAGGGAACAAAGCTAATTATTTCAAACTTCCAACAACTTGTCTATAGAGATGAGGATTGGAACACTTAGCTCCCTCATTGGTGGATAATTGATAACTAGTTGACATTGGACTCGTGCACGGTTTGGCTTCTACTATATGACTGCATCCAAGAAGATTAGCCATATACTTACTTTAAGTTAAATACATACCTTAATTTAAGCGCAAGACTTCTACCCTAAAAAATAGCAAAGGTCACTGTTCTCTTTAAAGAAAATCTAAATGTAATGTTCAAATTACATGTTGGTTAACATAACCAAAAGTACATGTAATGATAATATTGTCATTGTAACCATCCTTATGCCACATAAATAGAGAAGTATTAGTCTTGCTATCATGAAACCCAAACTCTCATAACTTATTAGTTAACCGAGAAAACCAAGCCCTTAAGGCTTGTTTTAGGATGTATAATGACCTATATAACCTGTAAAGACGATGAGGATACTATAGATGAATGCTCTAAGGTTGTTCCATATATACATTTTCCTCCAATTCATCATACAAAAAAGCATTTTGAATATCAATTTGCTTAATCAACCAATTTAAAGAGACATCAAAGGACAAGACTATTTGAATTGTAACATGTTTGATAACTAGGTTAAATGTCTCATTAAAATCAACACCTTCTTGCTAATAAAATCCTTTAGCCACCAACCTTGCTTTATATCGCTCCAATAAACTATCAACATGGCTTTTAATTTTATATATCCATTAGGAACCAACTATGTTGACCTTTTGAAGGTGGTGTGGCTAGGGACCATGTTTAATTGCATAAAAAACATCAAACTTATAATTCATTGTTGCACACTAGTATGGTGATTTAACTGCATCACTATAACAAGATGGTTCTTCATTACAAAAATCAGGAGAGCTAAGTAAAGCCTTAGGTAAATGGTACCTTACAAAATCATTAGAGGTGGCTTTTGATTGAGAAATATTGTTCCTTGATATGGTAACCATGACATGTGTTCTAATCCTTCTTTATATAGAAGTAATATACGAGGCTTGTTAAATTATATATCTTGTTGTGCTTGAGGGTTAGAGGGATTAAGAATTGTTATGACTGGCGATGAGGTAGAATTAGCAGGCCCAACAAGTGGTTCTTCATATGTTTATATAGAGTAACACACACTAAAATTATTGTTAGGTGATAATACCTAATTTTGGTAGGAGAGGTTAATTTCATAATCTTCATGTGTGATATGGTGAGTGGTACCTATGTCTTCATGCCATTCATTCTCCCAACTTCTATTATTAGTTGTAATCAAGGCTTGTTTATTATGAGAACAAGAAGAATCCTGATAGGTGAGGTCAAAGTGATGATAACATTTATGGGCTAAGTGGTTAGGTTTCCCACACATTTGACATATAATTGTAGAAGTAGGATATGTGTCACTGCGATTACAAGAAGAAACACTTCATTGAGAACTATTATGATGACCCCTATGATGAAAGCCACTTTGCCCCCTATTACTGGATAGCAGTGGTTGTCTTTAAACAACAATTGCCTCAACAAGTGGTGCATAAACAAAAAGATGACGGCGACTTAGACGAGATTCAGTGACAATCAACAAAGAGTATACCTTCTTAAGTGTGACTTGATCAATGTGAGCATAGGTAGAGGACATGAAGTTATCATATTCGTGTGTTAATCTAGCTAGAACATCAGTAATAACATTGGCACATTGACTGCCTTTCTTGGTATTGACGTAAAGTTTTCATCAATAAAAAGTAAGCATTGGCATATTGATTGCCTTTCTTGGTGTTGGCATGCTGAGGTTGAATTTAGATGACACAAGCTCTAGATTACAAAGAAAAATATGTTTCAAGAGCTCGCCAAACCTTATGAGAAGTGGTATGTGCGATAGTTTGAGCTAAAACACCTTTAGTCATGAAAGACATAAAGAGTGCTCAGGATGAAGTTGCCCTATCGCACCCTTTGATAATGCATACAATTTGAAATCTAAGTGATTACACCCGTATTAGAAAGCAAAGCATTAATAGTTTTGGCAGGGATTTTGGACGCACCATCAAGGTACCAATACATATCTTGGCCATGAAAATAGAGCACTAGTTATGCCTTCCAAAAAAGATAATTATCGATAGCCGGCTTGATTAAATCAATATTTGAAATGAGAGGGATTATAATGATAGAAAGGGAGGGATTATCAAGTTGGCGGAGGAGGAAGGAAGACGACATGATGAGACGCTTGTATTTTATTTTAAGGTTTTGATACCATATGCAGCAACAACAAAACGAAGGGAGTAAAAGAAACAGAGGATAAATTTTTCTAGCTCTCAATTGATATATTTTTCATATATATATAAACATGATACGTGGGTGATTCTTATAATTCTAGTACAAATAATTTGTTAAAATGTAGTGCTTTTAAAATTTTAAATAGTAGAGGAAATATCAAATAATTTTATCTTCCTTAATCTCCTCATGACTTTCCTCGTTGACATCTACTAGTTTGTTTTCTTGGCTTGTTATTTGGCTTCTTTTTTGGATCCATCTTCCAATAGCGTAGAAAAAGTTACAAGAGATGTTGAAAGGGGCTGATTGCTTTCTTATATGCATGCTGTGATCATTCACAATCATGGAAACCACCCAAAGGGAAGTTTGATAAATCAAAAGAAGCTTCTTTGCTACCTTGATGACCAAAACATACATCACTTCCAATGCAAGGGGAAGGAGATGAAATGTTTTCTTCAGTATTTAGTGATTTCCTATTGCTCCAAAGAGAGAATGATTTGATTGATAAGATCACGAAGCAGAACATACCGTTCAATTGAATTTATCGAGATGAAATGTTAAGGATTCTAAGCATTAATCTGAGACTCCAAATCTTGAACAAAAGCGTTGTGGCAATATTGATGAAACACATGATGAGGTGATGCTTAAAGCCCCAAGCCTAGATGCTGAGGTTAAAGCATCACTAAAATCCGAGGGATGGAGCCCAACACATCCTATAAAGCAGCAGCCACAAGGCATTAGAATCTACCAAAAACAAGGAGTTGATAAATAACATAAGAAAATACCGTCTAATTGCCTAAACTGAAAGTGCAATAACGTACAAAGCACAAGTAGAGATATTCTGCTTCTATCCATGACAGTATATATCTTTCCATCAGAAAGAAAAACCATTCAATAGTTGACATTGATAACTCCTCAAGTTTGGTCTAATCTACAAAAATTACAAGTTGTAAAAAGCACGAAAACAAAACCACCAAGCTCCATCATATTCAAGTACGTACCTGCAGATTATAATGCATGTGTAGAGTGTGGTATCTCATGCCATTTGATAGATCTCCCTTCTCATAGTATATTACTACCGGCAAGGAGATGTTTCCAGGAACAGCAGCATGAAATCAAAGAGGCTACAATAGGAGGTTTTCCTCTTGTATACTAAGAGAGAATGAAATACCAAGGCAAGTGCAGACGGGTAAATAATAAAGATCGGACACCAACTTTATGTTAAGTGGCACAAATCAATGCACAAGGTAAACTTTTCCACGATGAGCTCTGGAAACAGACAAAAATAAAAATAAAAAACACCAGGAGATGCTTCGCTAGGAATAACAAGTGGACTTACAACTGTCTTCTTCGCTAAGCATGCATGAATTTCAACATTCAACTCTTCTTGATTCCCAATATTTTGGAATCTAGGATGGCCAGTTTTCATTTTCAAATTCTGCCAAGTAAGATTACAAACTAAGTTAAGAAAAAAATAAAAATATCCATAGATCAACGCATCTTACAATCAAACACAGATTACGCTTGCATTTGCAGGAGAAGTTGACATAGACTGACATATAGACAAGCATTAATTGGGCCAAAACCAATTAACTAATTCGAGAAAGCCTGGCAACTTTAAGCTACAGTATCGAAAATCATTGTTCCAAGATTTTTTTTTAATGTAGAAGAATTAATGTGTAGGTGTTATTAGCTTATTTTTTGACATCAAATAAAAAATATAATAACGAATCAAAAAATCAATGCTTAGATATAATATAATATAGTAAATATCATATGCGTTAATAAAAACATGTAAGATCTCAAGCTAATTTTAACGTAGTAGAAGAATGAAATAATGTTGCAATTGCTACAGTGAAACACTATTTTCTTAGTCTTTGTATCATAATTTTTTTTTAAAAAAAGTGTAAAGAAAATTTTTAAAAAATTATAAAAGAATAAAGATAAGAACAAAAAGAATTGTATAAATAGGCCAAATATAGAGCAATAAATATTCAAAGTGTAAAAAATAGAAAATAATATTTGTTTTAAAAAAAAAGATGTAAAAAAAAGAAGGAAAAACTAAAAAAGCATTAAAAAAAATAAAGATAAGAAAAAAAATTGTGATAAATAGGCCAAGTGTAAAAATAATAAAAATACCAAGTATAAAGAGATAAAAATGTAAGAAAAACTTATTCTCTAAAAAAAATAAAATCCTGAAAATTACAATTTTACCATCACTACAGTTAAAACAATTGGTAAAATTTACAATTATATCATTTCTACATGAAAATACCATTTCTTTTTAGTATATGTACTAGTTATTTAACCCGCGTTTCGCCACTAGTTTGATAATTTGTTTTAGCAAAATAAATAAATAAATATGCAAACTTTTTCAAATGTGTTTTCTTTATTTATTTTTTTAAATAAAATTATAAATAAAAAAAAATCTATACATGCATTTAATTAAATATATAGAGAACCATCTTTAGCCAATAAATAAAAAAATAAAGTGTCAATGTGTTTATTCAACTCATCTCGCTGTGGATCAAATAATATTTTTTTTTAAATTCAAAAGAATGAATATGTAAGTGTTATTAACATATATTTTTTTAACATTGAGTAAAAAATATAACCGTGAATCAAAAAGTCAATGATTACGTATAATAAAATATAGTAAAGATCATATACTTTACCAAAAACATGTAATATCTAACATGCTCTATTTTTTTTTCAATTCAACCATTTTTTTTGTTTTCCTTTTCTTCTTTCAATTTCATGTTTTTTTCTTTAATTTCATCCTTAGACTTTATTAATAGTCATTCGGGTTGTTTTTTGATTAACGGATCGACCAAGTTGATTGGATCGTGTCGAGAAAACTCTCACACATTTTAATTTTACACTTGAACTAGGTAAGGAGTTGAGTCAAAATATTTTTCTTTTTCATCATTTTTTTCTCAATTTTTTCCTAAGATTTTTTTTACCGGTTGACCAGATTGCTTTTGGATCGGGGAAGTTGTTTGGGACGTATCGGGACACAACTCATATACAATTTAATTTTAAATTCGGGCTATGCAAGGAGTTGGGTTAAGAGTTTTTTTTCCAATCAATTTCATCATTTTTTTTCTTCTCAAATTTCATCTTCCAAATCATCAGTCACTTTGCCTTTGGACCAACCAAGTTAACTAAGGCACATTGTCGCAACATCCACACAATTTAAATTTAAATTTAATCTAGGTAAAGAGTCTAAGTAGGAAGGTTTCAAGATTGATCCACTAATTCATTTTTAATAATAATGTTAAATAATTCTCTATGATCTAAGTATTTTTTGTTATGTTAAAAAATATTTGATTTGATTCATAGCGTAGCATAAGTTTCATGAAAAAAACTGAGGTAAAAAATCTCTTTTAATGAAATAAAAAAAAAGACAAAAGAAAAGAAATCCTTTCCATTTCTCTTGGTGCTCATTTGAGAATTACCATATTAATTATAGTTATTACTATAGTTTTTAAGTATTTGGTAATATTTTTAAAACTTAATTTCATAACCATTTTCATATTTATTTATAGAAGTTAAAGCTTTTCCATAATTATTTTCAAATGGACCTTATAGGGTCTTGTTTCAAAGTCTATTTACCAAAGCACTACCTTGTATGTGGTAAACTAGAGGACAAAACCGTCAACTGAAAAAACCCAATCACCAATATATATACCCCAAACCCTAAATGACAACTCTCCCCGTGGTCTCTCTCTCACCAATTGCTGGGCAGCCGCTCCACACCCTAAACAACAGATCCCTCTCCTCCAAAACCCAAAATGACTACACGCTTCAAGAAGAACAGGAAGAAGAGAGGTCACGTGAGCGCAGGTCATGGTCGGATTGGAAAGCACAGGAAGCATCCTGGAGGTCGTGGAAATGCAGGAGGCATGCACCACCACAGGATCCTCTTCGACAAATACCATCCTGGTTACTTCGGTAAGGTTGGTATGCGTTACTTCCACAAGCTCCGCAACAAGTTCTACTGTCCCATCGTCAACATCGACAAGCTCTGGTCCATGGTCCCCCAAGATGTCAAAGACAAGGCAACCAAGGATACTGTGCCCATGATTGATGTCACTCAGTTCGGTTACTTCAAGGTACTTGGCAAGGGGGTTTTACCTGACAAGCAACCCATTGTTGTCAAGGCCAAACTTATTTCAAAGATTGCTGAGAAGAAGATTAAAGAGGCTGGTGGTGCTGTTGTACTTACAGCCTAGGTTATGTTCCTTTTCAAGATTTTGACCTTTCTTTAAATTAAAGAGTTTAGTGATACTGCTGGATCATTTTATAATTTAATGCCTTTTTGTTTCATATTTTTTTTATCGTAAATTGGGATTTTGCTTATTACATGACATTGTCCCGTGGCTCTATTTGATGCATCCATGTGTTTGGTTAGTTGAATCGATGATTTGATTATAATTATTATACTGTGTTGCTTGGAAATTGTTGACCATGCCTGTATTAGCTATGAGCTGTTCTTGATGATGACTCGTGATGATAGACTCTTTTATACTGTGGTACTTGATGGCCTAAAATCAGGTGTACAAATTATAGATGGCGTTTTTTAAAATTTTGAATTTTATTTTTAATATTTTTAGATCGAAGTAAAAAATAATTTTTAAAAATTAAAAAAATATTATTTTAATATATTTTCGTGCTGAAAGTATCACCAATAGTTATAGTTATAGAGCTGGAAATTTTTTAACAACGATTCATTTAATCATTTAAATCCCTAATGGTACTTCTATCACTGGGACAGTCAAGTGGTATCATTGTCTTTGTTCTGTGCTAACAGCTAGCTAATGAAGCTTCTCTAGTTTGGGCACATTTGTCTTTGTGCCAATTCCCTTTAGATTATTTGTGTCGTACTAGCTTACTTTTGTAATGGTTCTAGTTGTGAATTCATACCTTTTGTATTGGATACATGGAGATTGAGGGGTAGAAGTTGAGCATAATTTTCAAATTTTATAGCAATAGGTTTGTCAAAGATTTTTGTTCTTTTTTTTTTGGAAATGAGTTGTTAAGGTTGAAATTCGACAATCCGTTACAGAGATGGGAGGAGTAAAAGTTGTAGATTTTATAGCTGTGGGCTTGTTAGTTTTGTCAAAGGTTTTTGCTCATTGTTGGTGGAACGAGTGGTAGAACTGTTGAAGTAACTATAGCCATTACACAGAAAATAGAAGAACTGGAATTGAGGCAACTTGAAAAATTAATGTTGGTCTGACCTATACCTGTGGGACATTAGGGACATGCCTTTTCTACATAGAAATTCACTCTAAAACAAATCACTATAGACATTTATTTTATGCCTCTGTTCTTTCCAACCAAGCGTGTTTGTCTCTTTTGTATCATATTCCTTTTGTTCTTAGTGCATGGGGATGTTTTCTTAGGGATCTAGCATATTTTCAAGCGTTTTATAGTGGTAGAATTGTAAGGTCAAAATTTGTTTGTTAAGCTTTTCGACCTTGAGGTGGAGGATCGATCAGTAATGAGTGTTAAACTACTTGGTATGATTAATTTTCTGTGAACATTGGCATGGCTATTGCTTGCGTTCACAAAGTGCTGTTTCATTACGTTCACCTAGTATGGCTGGGGGATTTCTCAAGGAATTGCATTCCCGTAGATATGGCCAGGGTGCTCGTGGGCATCCTCTAGCCCGTCTTGCGAGAAGTATAGGATCTCGAGGGTTCAAGCCTTCGAGGGTTCAGAATTACTTCCATACTTGGGAATCATTATGGAGTTGAACAATGAAGCTGCTTTTTTTCAATTCAACTCTTTTTTTCGATCTTCCTCAATTTTTTTTTATTTCAATTTTGTCTTTCCCCCCTCAATTATTTATAGTTCGAGTTGTTTTTGACCTGTAAAGATCACACATTTTAATTTTAATCACTAGCTATATATGGAGCTGGTTTTTTTTTTTTCTTTTATCAATTTTTTTTATTTCAATTTTATCATTAAACATTTTTTTATTGATTGGCAAAGTTGTTAACTAGGTTATATTACAATAATTTTTATATAATTTAATTTTAAATCTAAGTTAGTCAAGAGATTAGGCATTATATTTTTTTATATCAATTTCATTATTTTTTTAAAAAAATTTATTATCAGATTTTTTTACCATGCCCATCATATTGTTTTTACTAGCAGGTTTTATCCTATCCTATAGTGGCAGTCCATTCTTATGATTTAATTCTTATGATCCAAGGCTAGCCAGAAAATCAAATTTAAAAGTTTCAAAGTTAATCTAGATTCAATAAAAATACAAAATAATTATTTAAGGTTTAGAATATTTTTTGTCGGACCTGAAATATAACGCTTGCCTGCAAACTAGTATCCTACTAAAGAGTCGTCAACCAGTTGCAGGGGCTATCTCGGGATATTTCCTTTGCTTAGCATCTGTCTACCTGGTAAAACAAGAAGAAGTGAAACATCTTGTTAATTCCATTCCTTTCACGCTTCTCTTTCAACCTGTCTGTCTTGAAAGCTAGCTGCTGCATAGTTTCCCTGACAATTTTAATCCTGAAGCCACCTTAAGTTTCTAACTGAATCTTTATCCAGAAACTTTTTTTTCACTTTGGCATGAAGAATTACAATTTGGTCCTTGTAGTTTTAAGTTTTTTCTTCTTGGTAACTTTTTTTTTTTTTTTTTATGTTTCAATCCTTAGATTTTAAAAGGAAAAGGAGTCATCTGTGGGAAGGAGAGAGAAAGTGATTGATCAGCAAAAAAAAACTGATCTTGGTATCATTGTTTCTTTTAACAAAAATAGTGTTATTAACGTGTTTTTGAACTTTTATTTTATATTCAGTTTAATTTTGTAGGTTTTTTACCGATTTAAAAGGTTTTTAATTGTTATTGTTTTTTTTGGTGAAAATAACCTAAAAATAAGTTTATAGATACCAAGCCTTGTCTATTTTTTTAATAAAAGAATAATAAAAATATAAACAATAAGTCCAAAAAAAAAAAAAATAGCTCATAGGCTTGCCTTGAAGACCCACATGCCAGACCTTTCTTTTACTTGAGGCCCATATGCTTAGCATTTTTCTAGGTTTTTTTCCTAATATTTTAAAAATATTTTAATTGAGGTGTATTATGAATAAAATATTTGATAAAATATTTACATTATTATTCAATTTTAACCTAATTCTTAAATAACGCTATAAGTTTCTATTTGAATGTTAACAATTCTTTCTTAATTATTATATACCTTATATAAAAAAACTTCTTTCACGAATATTCATCTAAATAAATTATTATTTTTTATATTATTTTTTAATATGTTATTTTTACTTTATTTTATAACATTAATTAAGTTTTTTTTCTAATTAATATTAAAACTTGCTTTTGAGATCATGATATTTTTTTACTAAAAAACAATGCTTCTAATTAGAAAACATGTTTTTTTTTTAAATAATAAAAAGTTGCATTAATAAAGTGATGAAGATTATTTTGAAGAGACACACTCTTCCTAGATTTTTAACAAATTTTTATTTTAATTATTCGATGCTTTTTAGTTGAAAAATATTCTACTAATAAAAAATTATATAATTATTTTTAAGAAGATTAGAACTTTTATTATAATGATATCATTAATTGCTTTATAGATAATTATGTATTAGTTTGATATGCATAATTTTTATATAATTTACTTATGAAAATTGAATGAGAATAAATTCTTTATTTTTTTTAGTTTTTTTCTAGTAAAGTTTTATATGATTTTCTCAAATTTATTGTTCTAATGTTTTTTATGTGGATGTGTGAAAATGATAAATTCTCAACCTTTTTATTTTTCACTACACAATGCTTCTTATAAATTTTTTTCATAGAAATAATTAAAAACGAGGATGGAATATTAGGCTTTTGATTAAAAATATGCACTTTTGCGCTTGAGATCGTGGCCTAGCGGGAGAAGGGTCCTGTTCCCTTCCTCTGCACCTGGGTTCGATCCTCTCTGTGCATATCTATCATCCTCACGGTGTTTTACCTATCCACTGGGCTTGCATGGTGTTCAGTGGGTCCGGAGATTAGTCGTGGTGCGCGTAAAGCGCCCGGACACCCCAGGTTATCAAATAAATAAATATGCACTTTTTAATTTCTTTTTAGTTTAATTCATTATAGTTTTACTGAACTTTTTTCCTATTATTATTGTTTTTTATTCAATAAACTATACTACTAATAATAAAGGTTTTGTTGTAAAAATAAATACATGGATAAAAAAGATAATTTTAATGAAAAAAATACATTTATCATCCATAATTTTCTTTGGTCTCTCTCCTGACGAATACTTATGTTTATAAGCAAATAATTAAGTAAAAATTAGATTCCAAAAAAATAAATTTACCAAACCTAAACCTAATTAAGCCCATGACATAGGTTGGGCAAATTAATTCGTCTAAGTTTAAAATATTCTTATCTTAATGCTTATATTAAAGAAATGTTAGATCGATGCCTTCTTAATTTTTTTTCAAAAGTCAAATTGGATTTTAATCGCTGGACTAAAGTCAATATACATATTAAGTTGGCCGGGACCAAGTCAACTCCAACCTAATTGAATTTGAAACATTGGTGTGGTGAGTAGCCAAGTCGGTTGATCCACCGTCGGAGAAAAAATAAAATAAAAATCCGTAACTGATTCCTATTTTCTTTCAAGATTTCACACGGCAGCCGGTTCTGGAATAAAGTTCACAAGTTGCATTGAACCAGCAATGAACCCTCTTTCTTTCTAGCTGATTTTGACTGAGGGCTACGTTTCTCATCTCCCGCTCTGCAATTTGCTCCCTGAATCCCGAACCCTAGCTTCCTTAAACTTGGTAACAAAAACAAAACCCCCTTTCTTTTTTGAAAGAAAGTGTGTTATTAGGTTTACCAATTTCAGTTTTTCACGTTGCTGTTTATGGAGATTTCTGAATGAGTTGACTAAGCCAGCATAGTCAAATTTAGAAATGGGTGAAACAGAAAACCCTTTTTCTGCACAAATCATAAGACAAACCCACTCCCTATTCTGCTCATACCAAAATTGCAAATGACACCATTGTAGATTTGGGAAGAAATGGAGTAGATTCCAAGTGAATTACTGACTTTCAGTCTAGTGGATGTGCTGAAATTTCAACTCTTTCCTGTTTTGTTTTTCCTTTTTTCCCTTAACATTGCTGTGGTCGAGGAGGCTGAACAATGGATTCATAACATTAGGCAGTAGAAGATGAACCATCAGAAGTAGAACCAGAGGGCCGGCCTTCAAGGTAGCATAGCCATTTCTTACATTTTCGATAAAGGCTTTTGCCGTGTCATTGCGAGCTGTTCGCAAGAAATCTTTGCATGTTTTTTTAGACTCGGACTTGGTGCAAAAGAAGTTCCCCACCAGTCTAAATCTAGACAGTCAAATAACCCTGTCGAGAGGAGGTTACTTGCCAATTTGGAAGCTGGAAAGAGTCTAGCTGCTAAAACTATTAAGGATTCCATCCTACCTGCTAGAGATGATAATGAGGACGATGTCAACAGTGGGGAAATAGAAAGCAAAACCAATGCATTTGCAAAGAAGAGACCAGGTCCTCTGGTTCCAACTCTACAGGTAAAGAAGAAACAGGAGTAATGTGTTACCTTATCAAAGAGCAAATATAACATTTATGTTTTTTATCTGCTAAATCATTTGTTATGTGCAAAGTTAATGATTGCATACTTTTTTCAATGCAAAATATATTTCAGGAATTTAGATGCTTTCACTGAGCAATCAAGTTAAATAGTTTGTGAGCTAATTAGGCATGCGCAATATAGCTTCTATATGATGTTTCACCTTTAAATTTTCTAAACTGTCTTCGTAATAATTGTTGAATCCTTCGGAAATCTCAGGCTCTTTGATTAGCCTAACAAGCCATCAGACTTGGTAGGTGGTTATCCTAAATAGCATAACATGGTTATAAACACTAGATTGTGTATAGTAGCATGATGGGTATTGCTGTCACACATGTAGACAATTTAAGAGGAATGCTCTACTTTGATAGAAAATGAAACTTGGGGATTCTCTAATGACAAAAAAAGAATATCATTACGCTCATTCCTAACATTGCATTTCCCTACCTAGTGACAAAGGAGAAAATATGGACTACCTTACGGAGGCTGTTCAAGGAAAAGAAAGAAAGAAAAAGAATAGTCCCTCAAATAGCCCAAATCCACCAAGTTCAGCAGCTTTTAAAGGATTATAATGATACCTTCTTTAATGCTTGGGGAATAGGATTTTGCTGCAACCTCATTTAGTTTCATGGAGTCCTCCTCTTAAAGGTGCTGCTTGTCAGTGAACCTAAGGCATGCTGGGGTGGGAGGTTTGGTAAGAGATCGTAAGGAAATCAGGATTCAGGGTTTTCTCAGTCTGCTTGGGATAACTTCAAAAGGGCTGGGCTATCTCTGTCTAGGCATCTGGATGTTGGTTTCTAGATCAAGTTAGATTCAGTGGAGGAAGGTATTCGATGCATATCTAGTGACACTGATCCGTACCACCTCTATCTCTCTTTCATTCATGACTTTTTTCCTCTATTGCACACGGACTTTCTGCATAGAGTTCTACATAAGGGACAGCAACCAGTGTATTGATTTTCTAGCTTGTATTTGATTTAGCAATCTGAATATCCTGCAAGTTTGGGATTGTGCTCACTTAGTTTACAAGTTCATCCTTGTTGCGGACAGCCCTTGCCCCTTGGATGTACAGCCAGTTTCAGTTTTTGTTTATCTTCTGTACCATTAAAAAAAACATTATAAAAAAGCGCATGGTGGCTGCTATCACTGCGCAGCCACCGTGAATCTTTAACGTCCGCTCTTAAACATCCTCTAATCTTGCAACAAGGATTGAGAGCACTTTGGACATTGTATTCCCTGATGCCTGGCCTTTCTTAATGGTTTGTCCATAGTAAGAGTACTTACCAGTAGTTAAAGCCACATGGTCTCTGTAGGCAGTATGACTGGTTCACTTCTTTGCCCTTTTTCATCATAGTACTTGCACCCACGGATAAAGAATTATTTTGAAATCCTTTTCCTCATGACAGATTCTTACATCGCTCCCCCATGACCACAAATGGCCAACAACTAGAAGAGTCGCTCATAAATTTCCAATAATATCAATGATACATGTATAAACTGGACTAGAGCCTGATAAGTTAAGTAGTATAGCTTGAGAAGAAAAGGGATTAGATTCTGGACAAAAGCAAAACTAAATCCTGCTCTTATTGTTTTATCTCTGAAATCTTTTAGTTTAGGGAGAAGACATCTCAAGGACGTTAAACGAGCTTTGAGTGTAGTAAATATTACTTAAAAATCGGAATCTGGATCTTTGGAACACTTGGAGTTTGCAAGTAAAAATGCATATTAATTTAGGAAAGGCAAAAAGAAACAGAAGGCAGAGTTATAAAGAAAAGAAAAAAAGACGAGTAAATCATCTTGCGTTATTGTTTAATCTTCTAATGTCACTGCTAATTGATATTAATAATTTGATCCTCTGATGGACCTTTCCAGTGTGAAGACTCCCTTTAGCTAATTATGCTTTTCGCCTTTCCCTGGGTCTTCGCAGTTCTAGATTCTGCTCATCTTGCTAGTTCCTACTGATCTAAAAATTCCACCACCTCGCAGCCTGCTTAATCAACATTTCTTTCACCCTATCAGTGTCCTATCTTCAAAATTCTTCTTCAGTCGTTTCCATTCAACGAGTTGCTTTCCAAATTGTGTTACTGTCCATTAAACAAGCTTTTTTTTAAAGAAAAACTGTACATCCATGGAAGATTAAAGCATATTAAGATATAAAATGAATTTCTTAATTTAGTATTTCGGTCAAGCACAAGTTAACAGCTATGATGCTACTGTAGCATTTACAGCTTCTGATCGTGGTTGCAAATTCATTAGATTTCAAATTTGATAAATTTCTGGTGTCCCGGGTCTCAAGTAGCATACTTGTAACGTCATATACTAAAATCCTTGGATTCCTAACTAAAAATATAGTTTTTATGAAATCTACAAGGTTTACATGATCCGAGGAGCACATGATCCAAGAGATCCTTTTTAACTTACTAAATATAACTAGTATCTCACTAGACATTCCTCCTTCAAGACACACAACCTCATTAAGCTTATGCTACTCTCCTATGATATATTTTTGTTAGTTTAATATGTTTTGTGTTCAATTAGTTGGTTAGTTATATGTAGTATTATTATATTTATATAAATAAAAATTTATTATTAATAAAAATTTAATTTATTTTTAATATTCATATAATATTAGATTAATAAATTCAAAGTAAAAATAAAATCTATGAGAAAAAAATACTTTGCAAAGAAAATTATAAAGTTGTTATAATTATAGAATTTTTATTGCATCAAAGCATTGTTCCTAAAATATTCCTGGTCGATACCCTCTTAAATACTAGACATTCATTAGAGCCATAAAAACTAATATATTTTACGTTCTTTTTTTTATGAAAGGAAGCAACTGTTCTTATAAGCTGAGGTATAAATAATACTTAGAACTAATATGTAGGTTCTTGTCATAAGATATATACATTAAACTGACATGCATGAGAATTTTATATGAAGAGATCACCTATATCTATGGAAAGACTCACATGATGGTTATATAAGTGATCTTTCAACTTGAGATCACTAAGTTATCTTATATATATAATGTTATACTTAGAAAAATCAAGGACTTGATTGAGTTAATTTCTAAAATTGTCCTGAATTAATATATGGATATTATTCATATGGTAAATTAATATTTTGCCAATTTATACAATTTTTCAGATTTTTCTGTAAATAGTAAGCTATGCCTTTAAAGGTTTTCTTTTAGCCAAAATTAAAAACTATGTAAATATAAAATTAGAGCTAGCATTCTACACATAACAATTTATTTACAACAACCCAACCTTTAAAAAATTATTCAAAGTCGAAAAGAAAATAAATTTTCAGGTAATAAATCCCTAAAAAATTTTGAATTTATCTATCATGATCTTATAAACTCCCAAATAATTTTATTTTATAATTTTTGCTGCTTGGAACTAATGTTTTTTATTTTTTTTACAAGGAAATTAACACTTATTTGAGAAAATATAAAATAGGGGAAGATAAGAAAGCACTTTTTGGCTCCAGGATTGATTCTTAATGTCCCTCTCTCAGTTCAGATTTTACTTGTTAATTTCGACCGAGTGACATGAATTATCGTACGAAAAGTGTTACAGGTATGCCTAGCGGGTGCTATTTTATTCTATGCTATAAATGTAGAAGTCATTTGGCGTAGATTCCCAAAGTAATTATAGGGTTATGTAACAAAAAAATAAAAGCTAATATATATAGGATTAGATCCAGCTCATGCAGGGGATGGGCTAAAAAGAAAAAAAGGGAAAAATCAAGTGATATCCAGCCTTATACACACAGCTCTTTTCTATGCAATATGTGATCCCTATTTACAAGGAGAGGTTATACTTGAGAGGAGGACATTAACATGTACACGATTACACGGTGGAGAAACACTTCGAGTGTCAGTTTGCCAAGTTGGTGTTTTTTTAATATAGGATGTCTGCTCCTCTAAGAAATATAAGTCAGTCTCTCGAGGCATTTGCTTCCTCTACCACCCTCATTCCCTCCAGTACAATTCTGCCACATGTAACAAACAGCGACACTGAGTATTAGCCTCCGGGGCTGTTACATACCCACCCAAATCGTCCTTAACGGCACCGGAACCCCTAAACCTGCCTGTCTCATGTGCATGGGTGCACACACATTTCCAAGACTTCCATTTCCTTAACAGTCGTGCACCTGAAACAAACGTGAGCCTGCATTCTTGCTCTTGGGGTACACACACGTTTCCAATATTTCATGATTATAATTACTCTAGTTTCTGCGCTCTGAATTGCTTCCAAACTCTACAAAAGAGAGAACCAGTGAGCGGTCAGGCAGTTTTATTAAGCCTATGAAGTTTGAAGCGATCTGGTATGGAGACAGGATGGAAGGGAAATTCTGAGATATCACCAAGTTGTCCTCGGTGTGGTTCCTCAAATACTAAATTTTGTTACTACAACAACTACAGCTTAACACAACCGAGATACTTTTGCAAGGGTTGTAGAAGGTATTGGACTAAAGGAGGATCCCTACGAAATGTGCCTGTAGGCGGCGGGTGCAGGAAGAATAGAAGAGGAAAGTCGTTGAGGCTATCTTCTAATGACCACTCTAAGAGTTTCGGTTGTGGAGGCTTGCCTAAGAACTCTATTAGGCATCCACATAGCCATAAAGGAAATTCCTCCATAGAGTCCTCTAGCTCGCCAATGATTCCTGATGGTTCTCATATTGATCTTGCACTTGTTTATGCAAAGTTCCTGAATCCACAGCAAGATTCCAAGAGTGGTTGTGAAGTTCCAGAATTTACAAGTGAGTTTGATCCCTCTCTAATATTCACTAACATCTCGAACACAAATTTGGAACCAAGTTCTCAGTTGTCAGAAGAAAATGGTCTTGCTGGATGCCTCACTATCTCCGACTTCTCGACGAAAGCTCCTTTGAGCGACAATGACCACTTGATGTACTACTATAGTTTAGACTCGGCACACAAGCATCAAGATCACCAAGATAGGACTAAACAATGTACAAGTAATGACACAAGCAGCTTCAACTTGCCACCGTTGCCAGGGCAAGACACAGCCTCTCAAGAGATACTTTGGTCGAATTCTCACCTGATGGGTAATCATAACCTGGAAATGTCTCAACAGCCAGTGCTTGGACCTGAAACTCAAGATCCTAATCTATTGTTTGGTAACTGGAGTCCCTTTGATTTGTCTAGTGATGATACTTTCTCAAGGTCTTGATGAAATTAATGTGTTACTTCATTGTTTCTTTTCCCTTGCTATACATGCATATGACTGTATAGGACCTGAAATAATCTACACATGAACAAGTATATGCTATACCCGTGTTTATAATAATGGCACCTTTAACCGGGCTTTATTTACTGCACCCACGAAAGTAATTATATATCAAGCTTCAAAATTTTGCTCCAATTAGAGATGTTTCCTTTTTTTTTTTTTAATAATTCAAAATTTTATGCTCATTTTATTAGCCCAACTCAATTTTACCTTGATTATACTCAACTAAACATACGTTAATTTCAAACTACCTGAGGTAGACTACCTGGGTTCATTTTCTCTCTTAATTCTTTTCGAAGGTTTTGAACTAGGCATGTGTGTATTGATGTGATGCTAAATGATTGTTTACCTCTTTGATTGAGTTTGTATAGCAATAAGATCACACTAATGGAGTTGGTTTTTCAAGAGGAAACCAAACCTGTATCATTTTCAATTTTCTGACACGTGAAAGATTTATGTTTCGCTTTGACAATAATTAATGGTGGTGTGTATATATATATATATATATATATATATGAGACACGATAAATCAAATATGTGTAGGAAAATTTGTTTAAAAATATGGTTAATGTATATATTTGATGTGAATTTAAAAATAGAATTCATTCACTTTTTAAATTAAAACTTTTTTGAAATTTAATTTTTAATATAAGCTTTCTAACACTAAACACTAACAGGATATAAACAAATTATGAGTGAATAAAAACTAATATCAAAGATAATTGACATGTTTTTATAAAATCCAAAACTTTATAAAAAAACTCTATCCTACATGAGAAACAAAAAACAAAATTTTTTATGTTTATAAAATGAAAAGTTGAGAAGTTAGAATTATTTTTTCCTAACGTATTGGTTTGTCTACTCCATGACAAGAAGAATCTAATAAGTTTTTGCATAATTCTTTCAAGGTTATATGAACAAGCTTTTCAGCTCAAAAGTCACATGATTTTAATCTAAAAACATTCATGTTTAATTTTATTTTTATATGGGTAATCAAAGTTGTTAGTGGGGGCATTGATCTTTAATTCCTAAAATTATCTATAAAAATAGGCTAAGGAAAAGTGTTTGGGGTTGATTAATTCTGCATTATTTTGAGAGAATTTGACACTCTTCTTCACCATAATTTACAACATTGTTTTCTGGTTTTAAACCTTTGTTTTTCCTCTCAAAATTTCTTCTAATCTAGAGCTAAGGTTTAGTCATTGTAGAGAGATCATTAAGCAAAATTTCATTGGTTCATTGGACCTTGTTTAGGAGTGCACCTAAATATAGTGGTGTTGTTAGGATTTTAGACAGTTTATTGAAGAAAGTTCTATTACACAAAGTGAGGAACAACGAAGCATTAAAGACAAAGGATTAATCCTTGAAAACAATAAAGCTTGTTCAATTTTAAAGTGTTTCAACAAGTAAATACCTTTTGGTTTTTATTTAATCTTATACATTATTATGCATTCTATGATTGCCATTCTATTATTTATACAAGATTATATATATGTTTACTAGCATTCTAGTTCTTATTATGATAAATTGAAAAAAATTACCATATTATAAATTGCATGATTATAAACTAAACATATACGTTCACTTGTCTTAATTATTATTTGCTAATAATTTTGGACAACAATCAATATCTTCCATTAGATGTCTGACATTGCTTTATTAATGACATGTTGCATTGATTTATTTTTTAGGTGATCATGTTTGCCCTTGTAAGTTTTGAATTTCATGCTTTGAAGTTAATGAAATCCTTAGTTGAAGATAAAGGGTTCAGAGAAAAATTATACATTTATTATGGAATAATTTTCTATCACTACTAGAAAATTATGAAATACAAATGGAAACACTAATAAAAAAATATTGTCGGTAAATTATGGTGACATTTATCGTTGGAACATAACATTGTTGTTTTCGTTGGTATTCACTGATGAAAAATTTCTGCTGATGAACACTGAGGGAATTACATGTGGAAATCAAAGAATGAAAAAAATTAGACAGGTATTCTCTTGTTATTTCCATTGGAAAATATGACGTGTCAGTATTACTGATAAAATTACCTATGAAATATAACCATTACTAATATTCATCGGTGAATCTCTTAGTAAAATTATAGTTATAACCTTCGAGATCCCTTCTTCTCTTTCCCCATCTCTTCTTCTTCTTCTTCTTCTTTTTAGAAAATAGCACCACTACCCTAATTTTATCCCAAATCAAGCTCTAATCATCACAAATCTAGCCACCCTAACACTTAGTATGTCAGTATCCTTATTCTATTTTTTTTTTAAGATTCACCATATTAAGTAAAAAAAAACCAACTCATTTTTTGTTGTAACCTATTTTTTTATGTTAGTTTTTTTTGGATTGTTTGTGTGTTTACTTGTTTGATAGCTTTTTTCTATAGAAATTTGTTGTATGAATGTATGATTTATACATGTTTTGTTTAAGATTTTGAAAAGGTGTATTTATTTGTCATTTGATGAAATTGAGTTTGATTTTGTAATTTAGGTCTTTCAATGGAATAAATAATGAGTTATTTAATGAGTACGTTTCATATTTTGTCAATTTTATTATTAAATTGAAAATTTAGGTAAACTTGAAGGAATTTGATTTTTTTTGGAGAAAATTGATAATTATTAAATGGTTCTATTAAAATAGATTGAATAATTTTGAATTCAACCAATGATAGTTAAATAACCGGGTACAAATAATTTATTTAGTTAACATTATTAATTAATACACGTTGTCATTATTAATATTTTATATAGGTTTTATATGAGTAATAGATGATCGTTCATGAATGTATTGAGTTTCACCTAAAGAGCTATGCATGATGAATTATTGTAATGGGATTGAAGGTTTATTAATGAACTCTATCTAATCCAAAAAATGTTAGTGGAGGTGGTATTAGATGTGCACATTAGAGGTGTAAAAATAAAAAGTTTCTCGATCTAGCTATTGTTACAATGCATCTTCTATAAAAAGAGCCCATGAAAAAATAGTTGTGTTGGTTTGCACCCGGAGAATCATATGCTACTTATGAGACCATGATAAAAAGAATGGTTGGGTTAACTTCTAGTTCTAGTAATGTGCATGAAATTATAGATGATGATAATAATCGTTATATGAGTATGATTATGGATGCAATGAGAATGGATCAAGGTTATACAAAGGCATGTTCAATTGTAGATGAAGAATCAAATGCACATGCAATTAAGTTTTTTAAACTTTTAAAAGATTATGATGAACCATTATGGGATAGGTGCACAAACCACAGTAAATTATCGGTCATTAAAAGAATTGAAAGCACTCTGGTTTAAGTTACCAAAGACGTATGCACTGTTATACTTTATATAAGTGGGGCTGTTACAAGAGATAAGGGAGATGTGTTTGTTACAAAGGATAAGAATTACATGATATTCAAACGTAGCTAACAATCCTAGGACTATGCCAAGATGTAAGGATCATATATGCAAAGTGCAATTGCAGCGTCTTTACCATGCAGAGTGTAATAGTAGCATCTTCAACGTCAAGAACAAAGACTCTACTACAGTTTATTCAGAGTGGAGATTATGTGTGATGATGTTGATCTTTATCCTTATCATTCCCCCACAAACTAGCAGGGAGATCCAACACTGAGAGTTTGTCCCTAAGAAAATAGAATCGATCAGTTGTATGCCCCTTTGTAAATATATCTGCAGGTTGCAAGGAAGAGGGAACATGTTGTAAGATTATGTCTCGGTTTGTCACCTTCTCTCAAACGAAGTGGTAATCCACTTCAATATGCTTAGACCGTACATGAAAAATAGGATTGGAAGCAAGAGCTAGAGCACTGAAATTGTCACACCAGATAATAGGAGCAGATTCAAGTGAAATTTACAGTTCACATAGGAGCATGCATAACCAATATACTTCAGCTGTGACCAAGGCCAAGCACCGATATTCTGCCTCTGTACTGGATTTGGACACTATAGGTTGTTTCTTGGCTTACCAAGAGATGAGGTTAGGACCCACATACACACCATAACCATACGTTGATCTTTTATCGTCAGGATCGCAGGCCCAATCAGAATCACAGTAAGCGTTCATAGAAAAGGATCCCAGATTATAGAAGAGGCCATAATCAAGGGTATGTTTTAAATAGCGTAACACTCGTTTAGCTGCTATCCAATGAGTAGAAGTGGGAGCCTGCATGTGTTGACATAGCTGGTTTACTGAGTATGCAATGTCAGGCCGTGTGAGAGTGACATACTGCAGGGCACCAACCATTTGCCTATATTCAGATGGATCTGGGAGAAGTTCTCCATCAAATTTAGACAATTTGGAACTCGAAACACAAGGAGCTCGATATGGACAAATGCTGAGAAGTCTGACAAGATTTAATAAATCAATGATATATCTTGTTTGGCGAAGATGTAGACTAGAAGAATTACGTGTGGTTTCAATACCCAGAAAATATGTCAGCTGCCCAAGATCTTTCATAGCAAACTCAAGTTGCAAGTTAGAAATAAGAGATGTAATGAAGCGTTGATCATTGGAGGTGACAAGGATATCATCCACATATACTAATAAAAAGGCATAAACTGAGTCTTGGTGATATGTGAACAGAGACAGATCAACTTATGAGCTGAGAAAACCAAGAGATAAGAGAGCAGTAGATAAGCGATTAAACCATACGAATGGTGACTTATGAAGCTTACAGACAAACTGGGGATGTACAGGGTCTTCAAAACCTTTTGGCTGGGCCATATAAACCTTTTCTTCTAAAATGCCATGAAGAAAGGCGTTGGAAACATCTAGTTGTCGAATATCCTAGTTGAAAGAAACTGCAGTTGCAAGAACCATACGAACAGTGGATGGTTTGATAACAAGGCTGAAAGTGTCATGAAAATCAATACCACTTCTCTGTAAATAACCAACAACCACTTATCTTTCCTTGTGACGATCAATGTTGCCATCGGGTCTATGTTTGAGCTTAAATACCTATTTGTATAGGACCACATTTTTACCAGAGGGACAAGGGCACAATGACCATGTTTCATTCTTCAGCAACGCACGAAATTCATCGGCCATTCTATGCATGCCATTCGAGTATAGCAAATTTGCTTGAATATAAGTACGAGGCTCAGAAATTACCACACCTGCATGCAAAGCTTGAAGAGGGTGACGGGTAGTGTAGTGTAGTTGAAAGTCAGGAAAAGTACGGGGTTTAGAGTGTCCAGTTTGGGATCTAGTAAGCATACGAGAAAAAGAATTAGGAAGAGGGAGTTCACTGGCAGAATGATTAGAAGGTGCAGTTTCATGAGAAGCATTAGAAAAAGTAGCCACATATGTTTTTGAAGAAGGGTGGTTGGGGAAGGTCTCAGGGTGGCCAGTAGGGAGAAATGGTGTGTTGAGTAAAGATGCAGGGGAGGATTTATCAGGGTGAGTGAAAGGAAGGGGGAAATTGGGTTATCGGGTAAGGTGTTGTTAGGGGAGGTTTGATAGGTTGAAACAGTGTTGGAGGAAGACACAAGGAAAAAATTAAATGGAGGAGAAGAGGGAGGTAAAAATAGAGTATTCGAAGTACCTGAGGAGTCCAAGCAATTGGCAGAGTCAGTGAAATGGATTGTTCACGTGCAGGAAAAATACCTTCGT
Source organism: Populus x sibirica (assembly GCA_019202695.1). Taxonomy (NCBI): domain Eukaryota; kingdom Viridiplantae; phylum Streptophyta; class Magnoliopsida; order Malpighiales; family Salicaceae; genus Populus; species Populus x sibirica. Next base: position 1,414,724 of record JAGMVL010000423.1, read on the forward strand.
CAAATATCACATTTCAGGATATGTATACCCGCTTGGAGGATGGATCAAAGCACCAAAAACCTTTTTGATTAGAGCAGTAACCAATGAAAATACAAGGTTTGCTACGGTAAGATAATTTATCAAGTGAGTAAGGACGAAGACAGGGAAAACATTGACAACCAAAAGTACAAAAATAGGAAAAATCAGGTGAAAAAGGCGTTCATAGGGTGAAGAGTAATCCAAAACCTTGGTAGGTAAGCTATTAATGATGAAAATAAAAGTTAGAAAAGCATCGACCCAAAAACCCTTAGGTAAGCCAGATTGGGCAAGGAGAGTGAGTCCCATTTCCATAATATGATGATGTTTTCTTTCAGCGAGACCATTTTGTTAGGATGTGTGTGGACATGAAAAATGATGAAAAATTCCACTGGTAGTTAAAAATTGCTTAAAAACGGTAGAACAATATTCACCCCCATTATCACTTTGAAATTGTTTAATGGTGTAATTAAATTATTTTTCCACTAAAAGCTTAAAATTAACAAACGTAGAGTAAACATCGGATTTATGAGAAATAGGAAAAAGCCAACAAAAACGAGTGTAGTCATCAATAAAAATTACATAATACCGACAACCATTTAAACATGGAGTGAAAGTAGACCAAATATCAGAATGAATTAATTTGAGAGGGGTTGTTGATTCTCTTGAAGAATTTGAAAATGGCAATTGTTTAGATTTGCCTAGTTGACAAGACACACAAATACCCTGTTTATTTATAGAATCAGTAATTGGAAGAGAAAATTTAGAAATAACACGATGTAAAATGTTTGCCGAAGGATGTCCCAAACGACAATGCCAAATGGAAGTAGAAGCCTTGACACCAACAGTCATAGTAAGAGCATGGAATTTGGATGGAGGAAGTTGACGAAGGTTGATTGGGTACAATCCATTTTCATGTGGCCCCGTCGAAGCGTGTCCCTCGTCGGGATGTCCTTCACGAGAAAAGTTAGTGCCAGTGAGTTCAAAGAGAACATTATTATCTTTGCACAATTTATTAATGGAAAGGAGCTTAGCCGAAGCTTGAGGACAAAAAGCAACATCTTTTAAAGTGAGAATAGAAGAATAAGTTTGAATGGCAGTAGTGCCGGTGTGTGATATATTCAAACCTGTCCCGTTACCTACACCCATAAAATCATCACCGTCATAAGGTTGAGACATTGCAAGATTGGCTAGATCTGAGGTTACATGAATGTTGGCGCCATTATCAGCATACCATTGATGTTGATTGAGGTAAGTGGTATTAGCCTCAGCAACCATAACAGCTAACTCTGTTGGAGGACGACGTCCTTGCAAAGAATAGTTCATCCGATTAAAACAATATAGTGCTTGATGTCCATCCCATTTGCAGATCTGACAGGGAGAACGAGAACAAGAGGCAGTGGACGTAGCAGTTGATGACGAGAATGACAGGTGAGGTAATGGTTGCTGAAATTGAGAAAGAGCAGGACTAGAGCCTTTTGATGTTCTAGAAAACCGAATCTTGTTGCTGTTACGAGAGCCTGATTTTGAACCAGGGTTATGCGAATAGAAAGCATAAGACCCCATCTCCTGTTGAATAGTTTGACTATGAAATTTTTGCATCAGATCAAAATTCAACAACTCTACATGGAAGTCTGAGAATGACATAGATTTCTCTTTAGCAATAAGCATATATGTTGTCACAAAGGAATGAAAAGAAGAATTGAGACCATTGAGAACAGAGAGAATTAAATCTGAGTCATCAATTGGTTTCCCAACAACAGATAATTCATCAGCAAGGGACTTGACTACATCTAAAAACTATTGGCACTACATAGAGCCTTGCTGTACAGATTGCAACTTTCTCTTGATAAGAGAAATACGAGATGTAGAGGGTGCAGCAAAACATGCACCAAGGGCTTGCCAAGCAAGCCGAGAGGTCTCAAGACCATAAATGGTGGAAACCACCGCAGGAGATAGTGAAGATATAATCCAGCTAAGAATCGTTTGGTCTTTATACTGCCAAACTACATAACCAGAATTAAGAATGCCTTGGTTTTTATGTTCAGTGCTGGTAAATTGGGGAGGATTGGGTTCAGAACCATCAACTATGCCCATGAGGCCATAGCTGCGAAATAAAGGAAGTAATTGAGCACTCCATGCAAGAAAATTTGTACCATCAAGTCTAATGGAGATAACTTGAGCTGGAAGATGAAATGCAGTGGAAGAGAAGGAAGACTATGTAGTGAGAGACATTCGATCAATAGAAGCATGAGCTGGAGTATGCTTTGATACCATAAAAGAATTGAAAGCACTCTGGTTTAAGTTACCAGAGACGTATACACTGTTATACTTTATATAAGTGGGGCTGTTACAAGAGATAAGGGAGATGTGTTTGTTACAAAGGATAAGAATTACATGATATTCAAACGTAACCAACAATATTAGGACTGTGCCAAGCTGTAAGGATCACATATGCAAAGTGCAATCGCAGCGTCTTTACCATGCAGAGTGTAATAGTAGCATCTTCAACGTCAAGAACAAAGACTCTGCTGCAGTTTATTCAGAGTGGAGATTATGTGTGATGATGTTGATCTTTATCCTTATCAGTCATTAATTCCTAAAGGATGAAAACCATTATGTTTGGTTCCAAATGGTGGAACCCATTGTGTTGTCGTTCTAAAGGAGAGAAACTATTGTGTTGTCGATTCCAAGTCTTTGGAACCCATTCAACTGTTGCTCCAAATAGGTAAGGAGCAACGATGTTATTGTTCCTAGATAGATAAGGACGATCATGCATGTCTTCACTTTGAATGGATGCCGTGGGTTTGAAAATGATTCAGGTCTATAAGAATTTGACATGTGTTCTATTATATTAGGAGAGCAGACCCATCTCATGCTGCAAGACCAAGTTGATTAAAAGTTCAATTAGTCTAGCTGTAAGAACCCTTGCAGATATGTATCTCAATGTTATATTAGAATGCTAGTAAATCTAAACTTATTGTTTTATATTGTATTAAGATGTTTGTAACTCTAAACATGTCATTTCATTTTATAACTTATGTTTTCTTTAGGCAATTGATTAGGATGACATGAAGTAAACATTAATTTAATTTAACTATACTCTTACATTTAAATTTTAGGTCATATTATTTTCTAAAAGTTATTTATGAATGTAATCTTATTGATTTTCGTGTTTACTATTTTTGGGTTGTATTATACAATGTGTTGGAAATAATGAATAAACAAACCTATTGCGTTCTTTATTTATGAAGGAAAGGATTTAGTTCAGTAAAAAGAAAAAATGAACTGTGTAAATGTGTTGGCCTGAAAGACATGATGAATATGTTGTCGATAACTTGATTTTGACCTAATTATGAGGAAATTCTACCATTGTTTTTTTAAAAACAATTCCTAAAAATTAGAACATGAAATAAAATTGGTTAGGGTGTTACAAACCTTAAGAAAAAGTTTAGAAACAAGACGCATGTTGAGGTTTTAATATGTAAAGCTTATATTGTTGAAGAGATCTCAACATTTATCTCATACTATTTTGAGTCTCACTTAAAAACAAGAATCAACTGCATCCCAAGACATGATGATAGTGACAAAGTGCATTCGAGTGGAAATTTGTCAATATTTTCCTATCCTGGACGGTTTTTATAAAACAAAATACAATAAAAGAAAGATACTTGACAGAAATCGAATTCAAACATGCGTATAGTTATGTGTTATTTAACCGCAATTGATAAATTAAGACCTTCTTATTTAGTGAGTATAATATTAACATGTTATTTTAAACAATTTTTCTCTTATACTCTCATAAAGTGATAGATTGAGTAATCTTTGCATGTAACATCGTTAATTTTTACTATCTCATAATTCACATCTGACTGAATCTTATATTTTCTAATTACAAGATAAACAATTTGCCACATGGTTTAGAACACTTGTAAGCAGTACTTAATAACTCTTAACTCTCATAATACTTAATTTCATTATATATTTCTGTTTAATTGTTAATGGTTGTAATCTTGTACTAAGTTTATTAAATGAAAAAGAATGCTAATGACAATTTTAATTTATTGTGTTTGGGTCTTGAAAGAAATGTCAAGTGTTATAACAAGTATTTTGTCAATGAATATGTCTTTCATACTACAAAGTATGGTCAGGGTAGAAAGACTTATAGTAGTGGAGTTTGTGTTAAGCGATCAACTTCTAATGAGTTTGAAGTTAATTATTATGAGAAGTTCGAAGAGGTGATTGAATTGTAATATCATAGCAAGTATAATAGTCTTTTTATTCAATGCTATTAGTATGATACCACTAATAGATGAATAAAAGTAGATCTCCATCATGCTTTGATCGAAGTTAATACAAAGGCTAGATTTTGCAACGTCGATGATGTCTTTATTTTTGCGAAACAATACTAACAAGTTTATTACACATACACTCCTTCTTGTATAAAAGATTGTTCTAGGGTTAACTAGTTAGCCGTAGTGAAAACCAAACCTAGTAGTCGTGTTCAAGTTATTCAGGATGGTAACGATGAAGTAGCTACGACAAAAAATATCTTTCAACTTGATGAGTTAGTTGATGCATATCGAGTCGCTCCATCTATCGACTTAGAAAAAAATCAAATTTTTGTGTAGTTGAGAATATTTTTATTGATGTTGACGCTAAGGAGTTAAATTATATATTGAAAACCAGTGGACATACATAAGTAGATGAAGATGATCATATCAATAAGCTTCAATTCAATAAAGATGATTATGATGGACATGATGATGATGCAATTAACAAAGAAGAAAAAGAGAAAAAGAAAAATAAGATGACAATTTTGATTAAAAAGATTTCAAACTGATTTTAAATGTAATACATCAATATGGAGTGGAATTGACTTTAAAGTAATCTTTCTTGTTATTGGTTTACAATAAACTATTGCTAACACAATTGGAATGTTTGTTGTTGTAATTTTATTATTCTGTTATTGATCATAAATGGTGTTATTGTGTTGTGATTTTACTATATTTGCAGGTTAGATAAATAGGAAATGCAAAAATATTAGGGAAAAAAATTGTTTTATACCAATGGAATTACTGAAGGAATGTAAAATACCAATAGAATTATCATGGACCAAGTGCCTCGAAAAGTTTCAGAGAGTTGAGAAAAATCACAGGACTTTGCCACTGACAATTATAGATGAAATAACCGACGAACCAAGTCCCTTGAAAAGTTTTAGAGAGTTGAAAAAAATTGCAGAACTTGTCAATATTAAATGTAATTCTTTAACGGTTTAATTCCATCGATAATATACATATGATCTCCGATGAACTTACCAATGATTTATTTTGTTGGTAATATGCCATAATCACTAATGGATTTACCGACAGAATAGATACTTGTAATTTTTTTTTGCATGCTATTTTCATCTATAAATCCATCATTGATTATATTATTGATGGAATTATCAACAAAATATAAATCACCAACGATGTCGCGGGGTGTGCCTCGATGTCGATAGGCGATGACGAGGTTTTTATCGTGCCTTATAAGAGGGTGTTATGTTGTTGGGAAGGTTTTTTGGATTTGAGGTTTAATCATAAAATTATGATTAAGGTTCAGGAGTCGCCACCTAGTATTATGGTTACTAGGAACTTATGATCTGCGAGAGTCTGGGTAAAGGACAAGTTGTGCAAGGAAAAAACGTATCACCCTCAGTGCACCCTACTTAAGGTAAGTTGCATTATTATTTGATTGTTTTTCTAGGTTGGGTTTCTATTCGTTGATCTCTTCTATGGTTCAAGGTAGATCTCTCTTCATGAAAGAGTCTCTACCTTATCAGGTTAAATCCTAACTGTTCTAGAGTCTGAATCTTAGCCTCATATTATTTTACACCTTGTATCTTTAATACCTGAGGGTGTACTCTATCGTGTAGTTTTAAACCCCACAGATATTAAAGTCTACATCTAAACTCTAAAAAAAAATTTGGTAAAGAGTTTTTGATATTTTGACGAATCCTAATGGATGATCATAAACTGATTATGATATCCATTTAAAAAAAAAAACATGAGAAAGATGCAAATTTTTTTTCATGAAGATATGCTTGGAAAATATTTAGGATTTGGCCGTATACATGAAAATAAATTATTTTTTTATTTTTGTTTTTGAAAAGATAAATTAATTTGAAAGTTTTGAGATTTTGTTTTTGAAATTTTTGAAATTTTTTAGAAATTTTTTGGAGGAAACCAGGTGTTTTAATACCTGGTTTGTATCTTATAGTGTAAAAATACAACCCGATATTATGCAAAATTAGTAGGAAAACATTTGAAAAAATCACAATTTTTTTGAAAGTATATTTTGAATTTCTTTTTTTTTCTAATAATATAATATTATAATATATATTATATTATAAATAAATATATATTCAATATATATGGGCTAGGCTGACTCAAGAAAGTTTGGGCCGATCTCGGCCCAATAAATTTTTCTTTCCTTTTTGTTTTTGATTTGGGCCGGTCCCGGGCTAGCCATTTGGGCTGTGAACAAAGAATGAATAAAAAAAAGAAGGCTACTTGGTGTGGTGGTGGTCTGGTCGTGAAAGGCGATAAGGTGCTAGCGGTGGATGGCAAAAAAAGAAAAAGAGGAAGAAGAAAATCTGTAGAGGGGAGAGAGAGAGGATAGGAAGGAGAAGAGAGAGATTTGCGGCCGTTGGTGTTCAGGCAGCGGCTTACGATGGAATGGTCGTGGTCATACCAGTGATGAGAGTGGTGGTGGCTTGCGGCCGCTGGTGTTCAGGCAGCAGCTTACGATAGAATGGTCGTGGTCATACCAGTGATGAGAGTGGTGGTGGCCAACGGCCACGATGGAGAGAGAAAAAGGAGAAAATTCATGGTGGCAGTAAAAGGGGGGAGGAAGCTAATTTTTGATGATTTTTGGACCCGATTTTCTTTATCCTCAGGCCATGAAATCCACCCCTATTTATTGAGGATGGAAGAAAGTAATATTGTTTACACAAGGAAAAACTTTCAACCCTTGATTCAATTAGGAATGATCCCAACCTTCGGTTCAAAGTAGACAGCATGAACTGTCAAATCTGGCAATTCAAGGCTGCCTGAGGTGGCCACTATAGACCGGTGCCTGGGACGTTGGGTTGTCACTCAGCCTCAACGGGCCATACTCGGGGATAGAATGTTGTTAGGTGATCATTTTAGTTCAAGAGTTGTCAAATTTAGTGGACATATAAGGAATTAAATGCACCAGAAATGTAGCCACCCGGATAGTATTTCAAGCAAAAAAAGGAAAGACAATGAACAGTGACCAGATGACGCATCGTCTGGTATTTTTTTAATACAAAACGACGTCGTTTAAGGTTAAATTAGGGATTTTTTTCCAACTTTAATTTAATCCTCCAGCTTTTAATGTTGTTCAATCGAACCCCTAATTAACCCTTAAGTTTTGATTTAATGCAATTAAGCCTCTACTGAATTTCAATAGCAGCCCTTAATTTACGCGTCTTTTGTCTTTTGGTTCTTGTTCTCGGATTTACACAATTTAACCCTAATTGACTTTTAAACTTTCAATTTCACATCCGGTTTCAATCGATTAAGCCCCCATAGTTGGCAGCATTTTGCCAAATGGTCTTTGGCTGTAAAATCTTTCAATTTAACCCCTAATTGACCCCAAAAATTTAATGTTCTTGTAATTTTGTTCTTGATTTCAATCAATTAACTTGGTAAAAATTAAATTTGGTCTCTTAAAATTAAATTTTCTCAATTAAGCCTAAATTGGGCTCCCAAACTTAATTTTTCACCAATGAAGCCCTTAATAAAATTAATTTGACCCATTTAAAGTATAATTAAGTCCTTGCACTTAATTAAATCCTTCAATTGAACCCAAATTAATTTTTAACCATAATTAAAATTCAATTTGGCCTAGAATTAAATCAAATTGGCCTATTAAAAAATTAATTATGTTCTTGAACTTAATTTTTATGCAAATTCATCCAATAATCATTTAATCTAACCTTGAATTTGCATTGTTTCTGTATTTTTGGGCATAATGAGAGTACAATTAGGCATTGAATTTCCTTAAAAACTATAGCTTGATTTTTTTGTATTCTTTTGAAATTCTCCTCGACTTTCTTTTTCTACATTGCCAATTTTTATTTTATTTTTATTTTTATTTTGAAAAAAAATGAATTTTTAGAAGTAACTCAGAATTAGGTTATGACAGATGATATATTTTCCGACAATAATTGTTTGTTCATGATTTTGTCAATAAATTCTTTTTTCTACAAAATCAGTGTTTAAATATCAATAAAATATTATGTCGTGGTATGCAATATTCTGGTTATGTATCTTGTAGTGGAAGTGAACGTAAATCTTTAAGCTAAACATGTATTCCACTTTGACTATGACCTGGTTTCGTGAGTGACATGGTGATTAAAGAAATAATTTTGTAAAATCACACCCCTTCGGATAGGTTATATGAATGTATGTATCAGTGAGAGTACTATAACTTGCTATATATATATATATATATGACAATTTTTCTTTTTTTTTTCATCTGAAAAATTAATTAGAGAGTATTGGACTATGCAGGGGAGGTCATCCCTTCGAATGCCAAATCCCTATTCCACCTAGGGTTTAAACTTCGAACCTCAGAATTCTTAATTAGCAAAAGTTTCGAATTTGAATCGCTTAATGTACCACTGAGATAATGATAATTCGTTCTTTGTATATTGTATTTCATACTCTAAGAATATATTAGAATATATCCCCAAAAGTAAACCATAGAAAAACCTTGACTAGCAACATCAGCACTCAGACCATGCTGTAAGTTGTGAAAGTTGCACAAGGGCTACTGGTAATAATCATAAACCTTAAGCCATTCATATAATACTACAACAACCGTTGGTTAGTCTCTTGATTGACGATAAAATGTTTACTCTAAGATATTAAGTTCCTTTTCGGCTATTATTTAATTCTGAGTTTCTAGCAGTTTCAATGCCTGAATAAAACAACCACATTGATGCCGTCTATCGCGTCTCTCAGGCACATGAAAGAGCCTTGAGGGTTTGACCTTTATACGGCCCCGCATGTATGCCAATCATTTTGCCCAAACTACGTACCTAATTCCTTAAACTTTAATATTTCTGGATTGACCCTTTACCCTCATCAAAAGAAAAGACGCAAAAATAGAACTCTTAAAGGCTGAAGGGGAAACTTAGCGGTCCTCATCCATCAACTTGGAGGTGCAAATTTTATAAACCACACAAGTTTCCGTTGGTCTTCGCGAGCACGCTTGAATCTTGAACACTTCAACTACTCTTCAACTGCAGAGGATCAATCAAACTTCTCGATAGTATATTTGTTTAATTAATGATTCACATTCATGGTTAGGTAGGCTAAATCAAAATAATCTCATTTGCTGCTTACAAATGCATCATATGATCCAAGAAAACAACTCCCACGATCGTATATATGTATATATCTTCTACGACATATCAATGGTCTACACTTCAGAGTTTGATAAAATCAAATGTTTTTTAATCCTTTTTTAATATCATTTGTAACGCAACCATTTTATTTTTCTATAAACTGTCATATAACTTTTCAGGGTCTGTTTTTTTATTAATACACTTTATTAATTATTATAAAAAAAATGTTTTTTTAATACAAAATATAGAATTAGTGTTCTTTGTGGTAGTCAAACAATGGTGGGTGTTGTGGGATATAATTTATCTATAACTATTAATTATAGCTGGTTCCTTTGGACTTGTTCGAGAGACATGACCAGCTCTATACGTTGAAATATGAGAGGAGGAGACGGTCGATTAAGGTCTAGCATTAGGCAAAGATCGTTATGACAAGGTACTATGTATCATGATTGAGGCCTTAATTAATTAGGGCTGTGTCCTTTATTACCATTTGTTAGCTCAAGGTTTGTCATTAACATGGTTTGACCGTAGGGTGATGTCACAGTTAGTTTAAGCTCTAGATCGCCAAGCTGTCCATGGAAATTAATGGTTCTAAGTAAGCACTGAATTGATAATATTTTCATGCACCACTGAATTATTTGAGATAAAATATTCCCCCAACTTTGACAAATACTTTTCTTCAGGGCTTAAATCTATTATTAATTTATTTGATACATATATGTATGTGTGTGTTAAGATACTGGTATATTCTGTAATACATGACGAAACTATGGTAGCTATATATATATATATATATATATATATATATATATATATATATATATATATTAGAGTAGTTAGATGATCATTGTTGTCTTAAAGGGCTGTGAGGAAATTAACCTCAAAATCGTTTATTTATTAACTATCAACAATTAAATTCAGTCAATAGATTATAGCTTAACTGATGTTAGTGTTCTTCTCTTTTATAATAATAATAAAAATTAAAATCACTGTAAAATATTTTGCAGAGGAATTAATTAATGGTGGGACTCATGCCAATTCTGTGGGTGTCCTTGCACATGAACTAGAGATTGCATTTTATGCCAGAAATCACGTTTCAAGGCATGTATCACACCGCCAAAATCAATTAATTTTGACAATAATTTAAAGTGTTTTATAACATAATACCAATTCATTTATAAATTAATAATTCCTTAATAGAAACATTCTATTCAAGCACAACAATCAAGTAAAAGTTACTGTTAAACTCAGGACTGGTTACTCTTGTGCTTCAAAAAAAAAGAAAGTAAAAAGGATGGTGACTTTCTCTAGCTTTTACCGAGCATTAGAATAGTATATTAAAACAATATAAAATTATTAATAAAATTAATTTTTTTAAAAAAAATTCTTATAAAATTTAACTAAAAAATTAGATTTCACCTCAATTTCAATGTGGCATTAACAGGTGCTCTTTATTGTTTTATAATAAATCAACTAAACCAGCATTGACCTCGTGGCTAAATTTTTGAAGAAAAGTAACACGCAATGACCTGAAGCCACCGGATGGGATGGGTCTGAATTCAAAAATGGGCGGCTGCCAGTTGAATGTCTTGTACATGATATGGGACCCCCCTGGTCTGAAAAATGCTAGATTTGTCTTAAATATTTAAGACAATCAGATCTGAAAAAGAAATATTCATTAATTACATGTTCTTATCACTTGATCTGTCTTTATCTCAGGTCAATCACTTTTTTATCAAACAAGCTTACACTGCACTTGAGAGCCTAGTCGCTATGATCAATCGTGTGATTTATTCCGTTTTTGTTTTGGATTCGACCCTCTATGTACACGCCTGTCACTCTCGCGGTGCTTTACCTGCTCACTGGGCTTGCAGGATGTCCAGTGAGCCGTGAAGAATAGTCGTGGTGCGCGTAAGGCGGCCGGACACCCCACGCTAAAAAAAAAAAAAAAAAGCTTACACTTAATGAATGTGGATTATTTCTTTTTCAGATAAATAAATAACATCGAAATTTAAAAGAAGATGCCTCCCACGGTAAATTGAATTATTGACAGAAGTCTATAGATGGCTGGTTCTTAAAAAATAAATAAAAAACCTAGAATTTGTAAAAGAAGATTTTATCCAAAAACCCATCAAAATATTTTTTATATTTATAAAACCTCAAAACAAATTTTTCATACTAAAAATCCAAAATATAATCTCTCATTAATTTAATACATTGCTAACAAAATTGGATTTTATATTATAAGATTACATTTGCATGCAATAATAATAAATTAATATTAAATGCATAGTTATATTTCATTAATATACGTACATACATAAACATTTTTGGATAAAAATGTTTTTTACAAGAGGATTTATTTATGTAATTACCCCTTCAATTAATTGGATCATCATCATTATTAATTGTGCTAAAACAAATAACAAAACACTTGATCGATTTGCAAATAATCCTATATAGAGAATTACACATCATAATCATCAAAGAAAACTTGCAGTACTGAAACTAACATCTCTAGATCACGCTTAAATAGGCATCCATGAGGAAATTTAAGGTGTTAATTACCTAGCAATTGAACTAAAAGTTCTATCATAATTCACAAGTAAATATAATGGTCAAACACCTAAAATTAATTCTGTTAATGAACAGACATTCTTACTTTTCATGCATTTATGGTTTTTATCATTGTATTGTAATATTTCAGAATTTCATTGACTTAATGGTCTAATGACCAATCAATAAAATTTCTACTAAAATTACGACCTTCATCATCCTCTAAGAGCAATATCAATATTTATCAGGAATCAGTATGGACGACACCAGCAAGAAAAATAAAATGTTATGAAATGTTGATCCATCATTTCGCTAGATGGAATCTTTAAAATGTTTATTGCACTAGATCGTCAAGTTTGGGCAACAAAAATTAAATTCAGCAACAAAAAGAGCTGGTTATTGGGTCGTGGTGACTTGTGAAGATCTAAACCTCGTTAATAATCATTAATTTCCTCGAAATGGAAAGTCCAATTGCCATGAAACATGCACTGGCTAGTGGACAACACAATTTCGTGCCATTGTATATCTGTTTCTAATATATATTCTCATCAAGAATGAATTATGTACACACAAGAAAGGACAAGAGTAAGCAAAAAGGGAAGTCATGATTCTATCACCATCTCTCAGGCTGGATATGAAGAAAGTAGATTTGCTGGTATGCAACGAGAACTCTTCCAAACTCTCGCATGAATTTTAAGTACCTCTCTGGCCTTGTCTTTGGTCTTGCTTCCGCAATCCACTTGAAGCACCAAACATAGCTTGGCCACGATTCCAATCTGCAACATCTCTTGAAGGACACTGGTTGTTGTCGAGTACTTTGAGATAGACAAGATAATCCTCACTGCCCTCTCACTTGCCACCTGAGAAACCCTAAGTATCTTCTTTGAAACAACTGCTAGGCCTGCACCATGTCCTAACAATTCAGCTCTCCCTTCTGCACATTGGCATAGCAAGTCCAACACCATTAGCACCATCTCACAGGTTCTTCTCTCTGATGAATCAAGTAGAAGATCAATCAAAACCGAGACTGCCTTAGCTTCAATGGCTTTGATTCTGTTTCTTCCCCATGGGCAAAGATTGATTAGTAGTTGTAATGAAGCATTTGAGGCTTTGTGAGATATTTGATCACGTAAAACTTGAACTATTTCGGAGAAGAGTTCATGTTTCAAACTGATGAGTTTCAGCGGATCAGCAACTTCAAGCATTGATTTCAACAACAAGACAGCATAAGCTCGAGACTCGTAGTTTCCACCTTGCATAACTTTCGTTAAGGTCTCAATGATCAATTCACCATTTCTTCCCATAACAAGATTCTTTAGACCGGATTCGGATATTTCTAGACCATAGAGGATACTCAAGGCCTCATCACCTGGTCTTGCTATCTCAAACCCATCATCTGAAGTTTCTTCAAATGATAAAGAATTGAAGTTATTCACCACCGAGACCAAGAACTCCACAGCACCTGCAGCCTCCATGCATCTTTTGTTTGTTTCGTTCTCGTTAGCAATTGAACGTAGCTTCCTTAGACACTTAACCTGTTGCTGTGGTGACTTAGCATCATTGAGAAGCTTGGCAACCTGTGTTTTGTTGATTGGAGGCTTTGGAGTTGGGATTCTTTCAATACCGTAAGAAGCATTGAGAGTGCACCAAGACTGGATCAACCTCCTAAGAGTGTGGTTTGGTGTCACCTCGCAACCTGATATCACTTGTTTTGTAATTGGACATGTATCATTCTTGCCTGAAAACAACCATTTTTCGATGCTCTCGCGATCATAAGTTATCCCGGTTGGGACTATAACCGGGTCTTTCATGATCTGGAGAGAAATAGGGCAGAGAAAAAATGAAGGGACTTCAATATCTTCCATTTTATAGGAAATAAACGTAGAAGATCTTAAAATATAACACTAGGAACCAGCACTTAAGCTAAAACAAGATCAAGAAAGTAGCGGATTCAAGAAAATATATCACAAATGAGATATGAAAGTAGAGGTTAATAGACAAGTAGATGAAAGTAGATTAAATAGCCAAGAATTGAAGGATTTAGAGAATTTAATTTGATCTGAGAGTAGGTTCTGAGGAGTTGTATGGATTGGTTTGATTTGGAGAGAAGATGAGGGGTTGGGGTTTTATACGAGAAGGGTTGAATATTGAGAGGTGTTCAAGATTTACAAAGTCAAAAACACGGAAGATAAGCATTGAGATGGAGAGAAGCAATTGGTTTTGACTTTTCTGAGCAATTGAAAGGCTCAAGAATGACAAACTTTACTAAGTCTATGGATGTGCAGCGGTATTGCGGCTTCCATCCTTGAGATTAAGGTAAAGGATAAATGCCACTCCCTTTTGACTTTCTCTCTCTAGAACTTTTCCCCCTGGCCCTTGCATTAATGTTTTCTCTGTCTACCTCGTGTTTCTTATGCGTTGTGGTGCATGCAGGGGGGGTTATTATTGGGTAAGTATGAGGAGGAGTTAATATTTTTTTATTTTAGAGAGGTGGGCTTAAACGTGTGATTTATTTTTGATTTTCTTTTACTTTATTTTTTACCTGCATGGAAAGAAAACAATATAAAGATATTAACTTTACAGAGCCACCAACTCTTTACCTACATGGAAAGAAAATAATATAAAAATATTATTTTGATAAAATTATTAATTTATCCTAATATAAATTTATACTCAATTAAAAACAAAAATGAAAGCACAATTTACGAGCAAAATTTTTCTACAAAAATATTAAAGCAGAATCACTAATTAATTTATCTTTCATCAAACAAAATAAAATAACTTAAATTTAAAATCTATTTTTGTTTTGTTTTGAGATGTTTGTTAATAATTTGATGAGGTTTTTTTTATAATTCTACTATTTTTGTTTTTTTTTTCTCGGATCGCTAGTTCTACCAATTGTCTTTTGAATTCTTGTTATAGTGATTTTTTTTTCTAATTAATTAGATATATTTTATTGGTTTGTTTTGATTATGCTTAGATTTTTTTTATATATTTTGTTTTTAGCAGAGCCACTAAAATTATTAATTTTTCTTACGATATATGTTTTGATTTTAGGTTGAACCATGAAAAAAATAAAAAGAAATGATTCTTTTTTTGAAAAAAAAGAAAAAATATTGATAACTCACAGCCTACTAAACGAGTTTTTTCAGCAATGAAAATTGTTAAAACAAGACTTTGCAATCGGATAGAGGATGATTTTCTTGCAAATTATTTGATTATCTATATAGAAAAAGAAATTGCCGAAAGATTCACAATTGATATGATAATCGATGATTTCTATTCTATGAAAGAACGACGAGCACAATTAAAATAAATATATAAGAATCATTCTTTATTATTTTTTGTTTTATTTCAAAGTTTATCAAACATAAATAATGCTTCGTTTTAGTTAAAGTTTCCTATATACTTTGTATGTTTATATTTGATAGGTATAAAAACCAACAACATTAAAGTGGTGGATGCACTATAAAGATGAAATTAATTTCATTGCTTTTACTCGATTAGATAATAAATGTTTTGTTTTACCACTCATGTATAATAAATTAAAATAAATATTATATTTTATTATATTAATTTTAGCTTCCTATAACAAATAATTCTAGGTCTGCTGGGTGCATGAATATTGAATAGGTGCCGACAAAAAGGCCATGGTGGGTTCCTGCAGCCTTCCGCCCCTCTCTTCACTCCATGGCTCTACTTCTAGCTCTACTCATAAATCAATCATAAGTAAGCCTCGAATTGTCCAGCTGCATTCGTGCTAGCACAACCAACTATTAATTGGTATGTGGAAAAAAGCATGCATATAAACTTAGAAAAATATCAATTTAGTTATGGCAGGCGCGCGAGCCCATTCATCCTCGCAGGTCTTAGAGTGTGTTTGGCAGTGTAATTATGGATATTTTTCAAATAACTTTTCATATCAAAATACATGTCAATGATTTTTTTATTTTTTAAAAATTATTTTTGACATCAGCACATCAAAACGATCCAAAACATATAAATCATATTAAATTTTAACAAAAAAAAATTCAAATTTTTTGAAACGCAGCCCATAACCGTGTTTCCAAACGTAGCCTTGGACCTTTTAATTAGCTTCTTTTTTTCCTTTAAATAATACCTTCTTAATTATGACATGGCTTGTAAGAGCTTTAATTAATTCATGACGGTTGAGGTTGATTAATCATGTCTATCACTAGGATTTATAAACATTGAAAGTACGTAAGAGAAGAAATTAAAGGGACAGCATGCATATAAACGACGTTCATTAGCAATCTACCTACCACGAAAATTTCACAAATATTGAAGGAGAAAATATATGAACGTACATATGCAACTAATTAATAAAGTTTTAAGTATAATGGGTATTCAGTTGACTTTGTTTTCGGGTTGAATATTTATATATTCAACCCAAAGTTTTATTCAATACCGTATTTCACGTGGTAGAAAATTTAATAATTTCACTTTCATACAGTTGTGGGGTGACAGGTCGGCTGTGGATATATTTCACGTGCTTTTGTCCGAGTGGAGTCAGCAGTGATGGAAGTGGCCGCCACGTCGAACAGCGCCAAGTGGAGTCAGCAGTGATGGAAGTGGCTGGCTTTATATCCCTATATTTGAAATTTCTTAATACTACAAGACGACAAAGAAAGCAATTTCAAGGTGGAGATTGGAGATGGATGGCAGTTGGCTTCAACTTGGAGCCATCTTCTTGGAAGTGTTGGCCGTGGGAATTTAGCGTAGACTCCGTTGAGAAGTCTAATTTATTACCTTTGTTGCTTGCCGTATGCGGCGGCTGCTGCTAAAAAAAAAACATGCTACAGAGTAGATGCCATATCCTGGGGCAGTATTGCAATTTTGCGTTCTTGGGTTGTTAGGAGTGAAAACCAATCCATGATGTGAATAAAGGGAGAAAATATATAGATGAAAACAAAGGATTTACCTTTGAACTATTTTAATGGTGAGTAATAATGAGGTAGTCAATTCAATAGTGTTATTCACACGTTGCCATGACTTACGTCCACCCCTCCCTCGCTTCTTTTTTTTAAAAAAAAAAGAAAAAAAGCTTTTGACCCAGTGATAAATTCCTTTTAGCCTTAACTAGCTATTAAGATTTGGATTTCTTACTTGAAAGTTTCAAGTTTAAACCTTAAAAAGAGCAAGTTAGAAATTAAAGATGAAAAAACCTATCCTATTATTAACTAAAGCACTAAAACAATTAGGGTTTTTTTTTTTAATAGTGTTTCATTGTTCGTGTTAATAATGAGGCGTTTTCTCTTCTTTTTTTTATTTTTATCATTTTATTTTTTTAGTTTCGTCCTCAGATTTTTTTTCAATTCTTTCAATTAGACGTTCGATGATGATTGTTTTTTTTTTCATAAACATGACAAAAAAAAAAGTAGATTGGAGTCTATTTAGAATTTTTTTTAATTTTGTTGATTTTTATTTGAAGTGATTTTGGTATGTTTTGGGTTTGGTAAGTGGTTTATGGAGGTATTTTTTTGTTTGTATGAGAAATATGAGCTTTTCATTTAAGTATTTTATTAGAATTAATATTTTTCATAATTTATCAATTCATATATATTTTTTAATTTGTTTTATTAAGTGTAAATTTCATCTTTGCATTTTTCAATTAAAACAAATCATGATACAATAAAATGCATTCATAACATTGATACATTTTTCTACTACGCTAAAAATTAATTTAAAATCCTACTCACAATGTAAACAACATGCTATATGAAATATTATGTTTGTATTTTTCATTTTTTTTAAATATCATTATATTTTAAAATATATCTACACTATTAATACATTCTTCTATCACATAATTTTATCTGCGGCATGGCATAAGTGATAAAAACTAGTATAACCAAAACTCAACCCTATCACAATAATTTTATCTGAATTAAGAAATCTTTTAATTTTTACACCTCTTACATTAACATCTAATATCGTCTCTACTAATATTTTTCGGATTAGATAGTGCATGATTAATAAAACTCTCAACCCTATTACAATAATCACTACCAGAAAACCGGAGAAAAGCAACGGACTTACCGATGGAAATAATTCCGTCTCCAAATCTGTCGGTATATACCGACGGAATATTTTCGTCGGTAAGTCCGTTGGTATATACCGACGGATATATTCCGTCGGTATATACCGACGGTTTCGCCGACGGGGTATACAGTTCGTCTGGAAATATGCAACGGCGTGGTGACGTCGGGCGATTTTACCGATGGAAATTACCGAGAGATTCAAAGCGAGATAGCCGTACGGTGACGTGGCGGCGCATCACCGAGTAATCACCGACGGATGACTTCCATCGGTGATTCCGTCGGAAAAAACCATTATATGCACCCATCTCGCCGACACTCTCTTCCTCTGTTTCTCCTTCTTCTTCTTTCCCATCCCACCTCTCCCCTCCCAAACCGCAGACCAAACACCCATCCCAAACTCTCCACTATTCTCAACACGAGCACTCAAGTTTCTTATATCTTGTACGTGGTCACAATATCCGTTTCTTGTAGATTTTATCATTTTTTTGTAAGTAAATCTATCCTTTTTAGTTTTAATATTTAATTGTGAATTTTATTGTTTTAGTATATGTATTTTATTAACGTTTGTACTTGTTTAATTGTTATTTGTCAAAGAAACTTGTAGTATGAATGTATAATTTTGTAGTTGTTATAGTTTGTTTTAGATTTTGTCAAATTATATTTGTTTGTAAATTGTTGAAATTTTGTTTGAATTACACCAAATTAAATGTGTCGTTGTGATGAAATAAATAATTAATAGCTTGTTTAAGTGTCTTGTTTAATTGTTATCAATTATATTTTGAAGTTGTGATTTCTGTAAATTTATATATGTATAAATTTGTATGTATGAACGTTGATAGTTGATAATTGATAATGAATATTTAACATAAGTGTTGTTTTAGTTTGTTGGATAATGTCGGGGAAAACCAATATTTTTGTTATATTTTATATAGGTTCAATAGAAGTCATGGATGATTGTTCATGGATGTATCGGGACTCACCCCAAGGATTGCGGAGGATGGATTATTGTAACGGTGTCCAGGGTTTTATTAATTTCGCAACATCTATTCCGAGAAATTTTACTCGATGGCGGTATTAGGTGTCCATGCAGAAGTGTAAAAATTTAAAGTTTCTGCATCAAGATGTTGTAACGATGCATCTTTTAACCAAAGGGTTCATGGAAGATTACCTGTGTTGGTATGCTCACGGAGAACTATTTGTTCCTAATAAGAGCATGTAACAACAGGTGGTTGGGTCAACTTCTAGTGCTAGCAACATGCATGAAGTTGGAAATGAGAACAGTAATCCTTACGAGAATATGGTTATGGATGCAATGAGAATGAGTGAAGGTAATGTCAGGGAATGTCCAATCGTAGAAGAAGAACCTAATGTTGATGCAACAAGGTTTTTTGATCTGTTGAGAGATTCTGACGAACCATTATGGGATGGTTGCACGAACCACAATAAATTATCAGCCGTAGCACAGGTGTTCACCATCAAGTCAGATCACGGGTTGAGTGAGGCCGATTATGACAAGATTATTGAATGGGCGAGAAGCATTTTACCTAAAGGGAACAAGTTGAAAGAGAACTTCTATCTTCGCCAAGTCCATGATGAAACCCCTCGGTTTAGGATACCAGAAAATTGATATATGCCCTAACTTCTCGCATGTTATACTACCTTGAAAATGCTGAGATGACCGAGTGCATGACATGCGGGCATTCCCGTTACAAACCCGTAACCTGGTAGAGGGAAGACCTCGTGGCATATAAAAAACTTAGATACCCCAATCACACCTAGACTGAGCAGAGGTTATTCATGTCACCAAGGACCGCTGAGCACATGACATGGCACCAATCACACCATGCGGTTGATGGAGTGATGGTTCATCCTTCGACGGTGAAGCCTGGAAACACTTTAACAGGTATGCATCCTCCTTTTTCAGCTGAATCAAAGAACGTGCGTCTTGGGTTGTGTACAGACGGATTCAACCCATTCGGGTCATTTGTTGCTCCTTATTCTTGTTGGCCGGTCATACGACGGTTTATAACTTGCCACCGGGGATGTGTATGAGGCCGGAGTTCATGTTTTTATCTATGGTCATACCAGTCCGAGCAGTCCGGGGCGGAATATAGATGTTTGTCTTCGTCCGTTGATTGATGAGTTGACACAATTTGTGGTCCTCTGGAGCTTTGACTTATGACATCTCGAGGAAACAAAATTTTGTTATGAGAGCGGCTTTGATGTGGACTATCAATGATTTCCCGGCTTATGGAATTGTTTCTGGTTGGAGCACGCATGGAAAGCTAGCATGTCCATATTGTATGGAGAACAATAAGGCATTCACGCTAACAAATGGGGGTAAAGCTTCTTTTTTTTACTGTCACCGTCGTTTCTTGCCATATAACCACAGTACGTAAAGAACAGAAAGGATTTCTTTGTTGGCAGAGTTGAAAATGATGTTGCACCCCCGCGTCTTTCCGGTGAAGAATTGTTTGATGTTGTGTCAGAGTACGGTGAAATTGTGTTTGGTCTCCAATCAGGTAAGCAGAAGTTTCCTGGTTTTGGTTTGACCCATAATTGGGTGAAGCGAAGTATATTTTGGGAGCTTCCTTATTGGAAGACCAATCTTCTCCGCCATAACCTTGACGTCATGCACATTGAAAAGAACGTGTTTGAGAACATTTTCAACACCGTCATGGATGTGAAGGGGAAGACAAAGGACAACATCAAGGCTAGATTGGATGTAGCGTTGTTCTCAGAACCGTAAAAATATGGAGTTGGTTTGTGATGGGTCACGGGTCGCAAAACCAAGAGCAAGCTTCGTGCTAGAGAAAACGCACAACTACTAGTCTACAAATGGCTTAAGAGTCTGCGTTTCCCCGATGGACATGCCTCGAACATATCAAGGCTGGTTAATACGGAGGAATGCAGATTATATGGAATGAAGAGTCATGAGCGCCATGTGTTTATGCAAACACTCATCCCATTAGCTTTTCGTGATTTGTTGCCAAAGGGGATATGGGATGCACTAACGGAGATTAGTCATTTCTTCAGAGACATATGCTCCAGCAAGTTGAATGTTGATCACATTGAAAGGCTTGAAAAAAATATCGTCGAGACAATATGCAAACTTGAGATGATATTCCCTCCATTATTTTTTGACTCAATGGAGCATCTACCCGTACATTTACCGTTTGAGGTAAAAGTTGGAGGACCGGTCCAAGATGTATGAATCTATCCATTCGAGAGGTTAGATATTACAGTTGCTATGACATTTATAATTAAATGTTTTTATTTTTATTTTAATGTTTTTAATTGATAATTTTTTATATATATATATATATACAGGTACTTGTTCAATCTTAAAAAAAAGGTTAAGAACAAGGCGCATGTTGAGGCGTCAATATGTGAGGCGTATATTGTTGAGGAGATCTCAACATTTATCTCATACTATTTCAAACCTCATTTGAGAACGAGGATAAACCGTGTTCCACGGCATGATGATGGTGGTGAAGTGCATTCAAGTGGGAACTTGTCAATATTCTCCAATCCCGGACGACCCACACCTAAAAATGCCGTGAGGGGAAGATATTTGTCTCGAAATAGAGTTCGAGACAAGCACACAATTATGTCCTATTTAACCTGTGATGAGCCGAGACCTTTTATTAAGTAAGTAGATGTTCGACTTAAACTTTGTCAAGAGTGTACTATTTATGTTTTGTGATACCATACACTCATATACTTTGGAACAACCTTGCAGGCAACATCGACGATACTTACTCGTCCAATAACTCACATTGACCGAATCCCAGATCTTTCAATTACAAGATGAACAATTTGCCACATGGTTTAGAACACATGTAAGTCCTATCACAAACTCATTATCTCTTGCAATGTAATTAATTGTAATCAATGTTATATAATATCCTTTTATTGATTATTGTTGTATTTAATTTACAAGCTAGGTTTATCAAATGGGAGGTAGTGCTGTTATTTCACTGTCTTTACTATGTCTGGGCCCTGAAAGAAAAGTCAAGTGCTATAATGGATATTTTGTCAATGGATATGTTTTTCATACTGAAGAATACGGGCATGGAAGAAAGACATACAACGATGGTGTTTGTATTAAGGGATCGACTTCTAGTGAGTTTGAAGTTGACTACTACGGTAGATTGGAAGAGGTCATCGAACCGCAATATCATAGCGAGCAAAATAGAGTGTTTTTATTCAAATGCTATTGGTATGACACAACCGACGGAGGAATCGAGTAGATCCTCACTATGGTCTCGTTGAAATCAACTTAAAAGCTAGACACCGCAACGTAAACGACGTCTTTGTTTTCGCAAAGCAATGCCAACAAGTTTATTACACATACACCCTTCCTTTAGAAAGGACCGATCAAGAGTTGATTGGTTATCCATTTTAAAAACAAAACCCAAGGGTCGTGTCGAGGTTGTTCAGGATTAGAACGAAGACATAAGTGTGATAGATGAAGTCTTTCAAGCTAGTGAGTTGGTTGAACCATACCGAGTTGCTCCGTCGATTGACTTAGAAGAAAATTCAAATTTTCGTGTTTTCAACGATAGTCTTGTTGATGTTGACGCAGAGGAGTTGAATGTTATTCTGAGCTCTACTAGTGGAAAAAAGAATGTTGTTGAAGAAGATGATAACAAAATTGAAGAGTGCGATGAAGCCGATGATAACAATTCAATAGAGGACGAAGATGAAAATTCCGACTAACTAAACATGTTATAAAGCCTTATTTTTATAATGTAATAATTTGAAACATGAAATATTTATTCTTCTTTAAGGGTCAGCCTTTGTTATTGTGTTGTGTGTCTTTGCCGTAAGATTGCAATTCAAGATTTTTTGAGAGGGTTACATAAAAAAAATAAGAAAAATTTACCTTTTCACCGACGGATATACCGACGGAATATAAACCGTCGGTATTTCACAGAGAGTTGCAAAAAAATTACGGGATTTTGCCACAATTTCCGACGGATTTCCGACGGCTTTTCCGACGCCAAAACCGACGGAATCACCGATGGATTGTCGCACGCATGTCTGACACGTGTCCATCTGCATGATTACCGACGGGATTTCTGATGTACAATACCGACGGCATTACCGACGAATCACGCATGTCTGACACGTGTCCGTTTGCACGATTACCGACGGCATTTCCGACGTAATGTACCGACGGATCACGCATGTCTGACACGTGTCCGTCTGCGCCATTACTAACAAAAATTCCGACGGATCAAAAAGTTTGGCGGGATTTTTGAACTTTTTTGGTGCGCCTTTCAATTAATTTCCAACGGAATTACTGACGGAAATTAATTCCACCGACAGCAATTAATTTCCGTCGGTAATTCCGTCGAAAATTAAGCTTTGTATACCGCCACCCCCCCCCCCCACACTTTGTTCATTTTCTTCTCTTCTCCCTTTCTCTTCTCCTCTTCTCCTCTTCTCTTCTTCTCTCATTTATATTTAGCTTTTAGAAGGATTTTATTGTTTTGGTGGTAGTTTTAAAAGGTATGTATTTTTTTTTCTTTATCTTTGTATTTTTTTTATTTTAATTATGATTATTTTTTTTGGTGTTCTTTGTTTTGTATATTGTTTGTAGATAAAATCTTAAATTCAACACATTATTAAGGTAAGCATTTTTTATTCCCAAATTTATTTTGAATTGATATAATGTTTTTTAGTTTTGTGTATTGTTTGTTTTGTGTTTATGTTGTGTGTTGTGTAGTGTTTTTTAGTTTTTTAATTTTATTTTTTAATTTTAGTTTTTTAGTTTTGATATCATTGTTTGTATTGCTATAATTGTTATTGTTGAATTTATGTTAAAAATGTTAGTTTATATATAATTGTTATTGTTGATTTATTTTAAAAATGTTAATTTATATATATAGAATTGCATTTAATTAGTTTATCTTAATTTAGGATATTATTGTTTGTATTGCTATAATTGTTATTGTTGAATTTATGTTAAAAATGTTAATTTATATATATAATTGTTATTGTTGATTTATTTTAAAAATGTTAATTTATATATATAGAATTGCATGTAATTAGTTTATCTTAATTTAGGATATTATTGTTTGTATTGCTATAATTGTTATTGTTGAATTTATGTTAAAAATGTTAATTTATATATATAATTGTTATTGTTGATTTATTTTAAAAATGTTAATTTATATATATAGAATTGCATTTAATTAGTTTATCTTAATTTAGGATATTATTGTTTGTATTGCTATAATTGTTATTGTTGAATTTATGTTAAAAATGTTAATTTATATATATAATTGTTATTGTTGATTTATTTTAAAAATGTTAATTTATATATATAGAATTGCATGTAATTAGTTTATCTTAATTTAGGATATTATTGTTTGTATTGCTATAATTGTTATTGTTGAATTTATGTTAAAAATGTTAATTTATATATATAATTGTTATTGTTGATTTATTTTAAAAATGTTAATTTATATATATAGAATTGCATTTAATTAGTTTATCTTAATTTAGGATATTATTGTTTGTATTACTATAATTGTTATTGTTGAATTTATGTTAAAAATGTAATATTAATCCGTAAATTTGAATGTATGACTTTAATTTAATGTTTGTAACTCTAAGTACCAATTTAACAATGAATGTTCATAGTTGTAATTCTATATGATGTTATTGAATAAAATGTTGTGTTGATGATGATGAGTTGAGTTGAGATCCAGGATGATTGGATCGGGATGTGAAATAAAATTGGAAGTGTAATATGATTTTGTCGATAACTTGGGACCCCCAAGATGGGGGAGACTCTCAAATTTGTTTTTAAATAATCGAAGTTAATTATGTAATTATTCGTATACATTTGTGTAGATGCGTAGAATGAAATCTACAAGACGTCGTTAGAAGACGGTTGCAGCTAGTTCTTCTAGCGGACGAGGATGACGTATCCTTAGGTGCTGATCACGGTGAGGAATCTACGCCAACTTGTGATGTTGCCTCTTCTAGCGCGGTTTCACAAATAAGGAAGCGGTGTGCCTTCACACGGGGTCAATTCACCCGTAAGTACCGTGCACAATGGAAGGATGACCTCTCAATATAAGTTTGTTTAGGTTTTAGTTTTTTTATATATATACTTATAACATAATTTATGAACAACTAATTAATATTAATTACTACTTTTATTTAATTTCAGGTTCACAAACATTGAGGTCTGCAAGGACTATAACATTGGCGTTTAAATCGTCGATGGAGATTCCATTGTTTCAATGGAGCCAGGTTTCCAAACATCCTGAGTGGAAACCTAATATCGATGCATGGTTTAAGCGATTTCAGGTTGGTGTTAATTTTTAATTTCCAGCTTATTTTTAATAAATGATTTTTATAATTTTATATCTTGTACTATTTTTATTTTATATGAATTATTTATATACACAGAACAAATTTGAGTGGGATAGGGCGGACAACAATGTTGTGAGGAGGGTATGGGAGAATCACGCGGCAACTAGGTAACATCGAAAATAATATTTATTTTTGTTTTATAATTTTATGTTTTAAATTCTAATTTGTTACTATGGAAGTAGGTTGCGTGATTTTTGGTATGACACCAAAAAAAAAATCAAAAAGACATGCGAGGGATAACGGTCTTGAAGGATGGAATGAGGTGGCGGTTTGGCAGGAATTCAAACCGCCATTCATCTCGGGGGAAATATGGACGGCATATATTGAGCACGTGACCTCAGAGCGGTTCTCACGGCGCTCACAGTCTGGCGCCGACAACCGGAACCCGCAAATTTATGGTTTGGTGACCACGCACACTAGCGGATCCGTCCCATTCAGCCGCACATGCAAAGCGGATGGTAAGATTAATTTTAATGAAATATATCGTTAATTAATTTGTCGTTCCTTATATTATATTTAACTTTCAACCTATTTTTTCCTTACAGGTTGCGTCTCTTGGACGTGAACCGAGTCCAATGGAGCCGTTTCTAGAGACGCATGTGCCGAGTCAAGACCGCCAAAAGGGGGTGCAGCAGTTCGTGGACAACCGTGCTCAAGACTTCGTGGTATGTTCATTCATTCATTTTATTTTGTAAGTTATTATTTTCTTGAATTGCATCTTGAATTGCATTTGATGATTTTTTTACCGACGGAATTTTCGGGAGATCTATAATAGCCGGTTGAGGGAGAGATATGGGGACAATCCGTCGACCCATCCGCATTTCGATCCAGATTTGTGGATGGAGGCGGGATCGTCTCGGTGGACCCGATAAAAATAGGGTCTACGAGCTCTCCAACACTACGGCTGAAACTTGCGTTCGACTCGTAGTGTCTTAACCGTTGGAAGCTCTCCATCGCATCGAACACCCGATCCGAGGAGTTCATTGCGTTGAAACAACAATATCAACAACTCGACGAATTATGATGAGCTCCGTCAAATAGTCATGGAGATGAGATCAAAGATGGGTGACGATACTTGTGCAGCCTTCTTTTTGGCCGTATGGTCCGGGAACAACCAGCCTCCTCCTCCTCCAGCCTCCGCCGCTATTCTAGTTTAATTTTGTTTTTTAAACACATTAAATTTGTAATGAATATTATTTAACATTACTTTTACATTTTTAACGGTTAATGCATTTTTATTTGTTTATTAAGGTTTTTTACTATTAATAAATTATTTTATATATATATTTTAAATACCTACCGACGGATAGTATCCGTCGGTATTTAACAGAGAGTTGCCGAACAATTACCATCCATGCCATCTTTACCGACGGCATCACCGACGGATATTATCCGTCGGTGATTAAATGCCGACGGATAATATCCGTCGGTATTACACGTAGAGTTGCAACAAAATTACCAGCCATGCCATAATTACCGACGGATTTTCCGTCGATAATGCCGTCGGTAATTACCCTTGAAATTACCGACGGATTTATTCCGTCGGTAATGTTCCCGCGGGAAACTTTTTTTTTGGCGCACGCGTATCCGTCTGTAAGACCGTCGGTGGGTGGTTTTTTTTATTTGCGACAGAATTAGCGACGGAAATGGGATTTACCGACGACTGTTATACCGATAGACGTGTTTCGTCGGTATTATTTTTTACCGACGGATTTCATTGTTGTCACCGACAAAATGAGTCTGTCGGTAAAACTGGATAATGTTGTAGTGAATCCATCTCACGCAACGTTTCGGGTGAAACTTGATACATCTAATAATGATCATCCATTACTTATATAAAAAATATATAAAATATTAGTGACAACATGTATTAATTAATAATGTGAACTAAATAAATTATTGGTGCTCAACTAATTAGCTATCATTGGTTTAACTCAAACTTATTTAATTTGTTTTAATATCACCCTTAAATCATTATCATTGTTCTCTAAACATTCAAATTCCTTCAAATTTATCAAAATTTTCAACTTAACAATAAAATTGATTAAATGTGAAACGTACCCATTAAATAAATCATTATTTATTTAATTATAAAACACCTAAATTATAAAATCAAACTCAATTTCATCAAATGACAAATAAATATAATTTTTTAAAATATCAAACAAACCCTAACATAAACAAATCATACATTCATACAACAAATTTCTATAAAAAAAAAACTATAAAACAAGCAAACACATAAACAAATTACATATAAAACATAAAAATTCCCAAAAAATAGTATTTTAAAAATGGGTTACAACAAAAAAAAATAGATATTTTTGCTTACTTTATGTGGAGAATCTAAAAAAAAAATTAAAGTGTAATAGAGATATTGACAAACTGAGTATTGTGTGACCACATTTATAAAGGGGACAAAAGTGCTATATGCTATTTTTAGCATAATAAAAAGGAAAAAAAAAAGAAGAAATGAGAAAGGGAGAGATGAGGGTTGTCTGTCAAATTATAACTTAAATATTACCAAAGGATTCACCGACGAGTATTAGCAACGAACATATTTTATCGGTATTTCTTTTATCATAATGAGATGTCATTTTTTTTATTCCTTGATTTCCAATTATAATTCTCTCAGTATTCACTAACGAAATTTTTATGTTAGTGAATACCAAGGAAAATAGAGATGTCATGATTTGTCGGTAAATATCACTTTAATTTACTGATGATATTTTTTCATTTAGTATTCCAGTTTGTATTTGAAATTTTTCTGGTAGTGGAAATGAATAATAATTAAAAAAAAAAGATGATGGTGAAAGTGCGGCAAGGTATGGCTATAACCAAGGTTATCAATCCTGTTTCGGTTAACGTTTCTTTGTTTTCAATTGGAACGATATGTTTTGGTTTTAGAGCATTTTAGCGAGCCGTTTCGGGGGTTGTGGTGTTTATAATTCCAAATTTTAATTCAACAAATATAATTTCAATTCAAATCCAAAGATAAACTAACTTGAAATTATGCAATTCAAATTTCAAATATGAGTAAAAAAATAGAAGTTGAACCGATATAACCCAATTGCATAATACTATTTGGCCAGAACGGAATGACTAGAATGGAATTGGAATGTTCCGGTTAGAATTTGGGTGGAATTTTCAAAACATGTCAAGATTCCGAACGAGATGAAATCGTTCAGCTTTGTTCTATTTTTTAAATTGGAATGAGATATATCAGTCATTACAAACCGAATGAAATAAAATTGATAACCTTTATCATAACAATTTAATTATGGTAACAAAAGAGTTGTCATTAAGATATTTTATCATAGGGGTGATAATGACAATAATAGAATTGATTATATTGATTAAGATGATGGTTGAGGTGATAACTAAAATGGAAGTGGTAATACTTATACTATTAATCATATGTAATAATATATGAATTCTAAAAATTTAAATGCCACCTGTGGTGGTGAGATTGAATAGACTAAAATCTTTAATCTATTCATTTAAACGTTTCACGAAACATAAATTTAATTAGGAAGCGAAAAAAAAAATTAGAAGGAAAATCACTATAGCATGATTGAAAAACAAAGTAGAGAAAGAATGAATTAAAAGCTTTAAAAAAACCTGCAGCCAGAGGTACTGCAATATATTGGGTATTTTTCTATCTTTATTTCTTATATATAAATCTGTATTTGATAATGTAGTGTTTTATGTTTTTTTTAATTAAAAATATATTATAATATTTTTTATAATTTATTTTTAGATTTTTAATATTAACATATCAAAATTATAAAAGAAAATTGAAAAAAAAATTATTTTAATACTTTTTTTACAAAAATACAATTTAAAAATATTTTAAAAAACAATTCTCACATCATCATGTAATCACTTTAATTTTATTTTTTAAATGTACATAAACGTCCCTTTCCTCTAAGCTAGGTAGGTTGTCTAATGTTAACAACCCATTTTCATTGCTATAATTTGTTAGGTAGTGTTTGGTATTATAATAATGATTGTTTTTAAAATATTTTTTATTTAAAAATATATTAAAATAATATATATTTTTTATTTTTTAAAATTTATTTTTAACATTAACATGTTAAAACAATTTAAAAATATAAAAAATAATTTTAAATAAAATAAATTCAAATTTGAGCAAACATGCGCTAGCGTAGCCAAAAGATGCCTTAATATAATACTTGTTATACTTTTACCTAAATTGATCACATCATCAATTATTATTATTGTTATCAGCAGCTGTGGTTTTGGGCCTAACAAATGGTCTGCTTCATCTAAATTAAATCACGTGATCAGAGGTAATTACAACATGAACTCCACGTGCTGTATTAACATGTGTACGTTATTCTCAATACCTTTTTAGATGAGTTGGGTGCGAAAACATTTCACTTTGTTTTTTCTATTGTTGGATTCTAACTGATATCAGATCGTTTTCAGATGGAAAAGAAATAATCAGATTGTGTGCAAATCACTCAGCAGGTGGTGGCCCTTCCAATTTAGAACAGCCTCGATTATTTGTCATGATTTGAAGAGCTCTTTTTCTTTTTTTGAATTTAGGACAGTAAAAAAATAACATAATTAAAAAAATATTTAAGACAATATTACAATTTACATATAAAATCTACAATTTGCAAATAATATGTGACTTGCCAAAAAAAAAAAAAAAAGGGTCATAACAGTTTTTTTATCCTCTCAACTCCTTACCAAAAAAAAAATCAACCTAACAATTCACAATTCATAAACATAATTTACAATTCATCTCCAAATCACAATTAAAAAATCATCACATTTCACAATTCATCTAAATCAACAATTTATAATTAAACACAATGAAAATTCACATAATACTTTTTAAATGTAAACAAAACTCAGAATTCTTATAACATTAAATCATATAATTTAATTACTTCTAAAAATTGCCCCAACTCGTGAATGAGCCTAGAACGCTTGTGTACGAGCCTACACCATCCTAACTCGTCCAACTCGAGAAAAGGTATATAGCGCTCATGGAGGGGTCAACACCAAAATTACCCTAGCTAGTAAACAAGTCTAGAATGCTTGTGGAGGATCCTGAAATGCTTATATTGATGGACCTGCCTCCCTATATGCATGTCCTCATTCATGATAATTGATATCATCATCCACTAAGGCTGTTTCGACTTTTGAGACGTATTATGAAAAAAAAGATCATCTTATATAGCTATTTAGATCAATTGTCGGATGTTGCTCCATAAATATCCAATCTCTATTGCCATATTAAAGATCTAGATAAGTTGTATGACTCACCAACCAATTTCATTCACATTTACCTTTGATGATTGATGCTATACAGCTTATCACCAATATCAACACAATCCTAGATATGCTGAGACAGACCAAACTACAACATTATCCAATTAGGGCAAAACATCTCAAGGATATCAAAGCAATGCAACATACCTGTGCTAACCACAAATCATCTTCCATCCTAGCATATCGGTGAAACTCCTAATATCAAATAATCGATGTCATAACCCATTTTTTACCTCAAAAGTTTTTATGTAAAATTATATTTTTGGTCTAATTTCATTTTTATATTTAATTTAATTTTTATCATGATGATAATAAAAAGAAAAGAAAAAAAATGTTTAGGGAGTGAAACAAGAAGAAAGAAAAACAATGGATTAAGGTAATTAGAGACTAAAAATAATAATGAGAGATTATGCAAAAGAGAAAAATAAATAAATAGGAGCAAGCAAAATAATGTTTTTTATGAAAAAGATCCTATACATTAAGAAGAGGAAATTTAATTAATTAGAAATCTATGGTCAATAAGAAAACAATATAATTACTTAATATTATTTTTTCTATTTAGTTTTTTCTATTTTGCAGACATTATAAATTGGAGACATTCAAACAAAGACATGCTGCACACATAGAGATTTAAAGGATATTCTCTTGCAAAATAAACTAGCGAAAAACCTAGCACAAGGAAGAAGAAAAACAAGAGGAAAAAAATACACAATAGTCCAATTTGTCTAGCAGCAGAAGCCACTTCTTGATGTTGGATCTCTTAGCACAATAAGAGGTGGTCGACACCTCTCACACTAATAGAAAGAAATAAGAGTCTTGCATAGAAGGGAGTGGTTTGCTCACCTCTTTGGGCTAGTAGCACATGGAACGACACTCTAAAAGTAAATCTTTCAGTACGAGCATGCATCCCATGCGACGAGTTATTTTGTTTTTTTTTCTTTGGTAATTTTTCTCCCATTCCATCCATCTTCATTACTCTTAAAGGTCAATCTAATTACATGTATAATATATTTATTGTACAAATAATTGTTTTTATTTGTTTTTATTAATATTTGAATCGCAAATGAATGTTGATGTTGATGTTGATGTTGTTTTGTATAAATTAACGATGTGTTCATGATTCTCTTTTCATGTTTTTTTTTATGCTCGTTTTTATCAATTAAGTTGGGTGGGATACTTGTGGTTATTTATAATGAATATGCATGGTAAAATAATTAGTTTATGGTGGGTTAATATATATTGGATAATTAAAAGAAACAATTCAAAACTCAAGTCTCTGTTAATTATTATTTACAATCTTGCACCCATAATAATAATAAAAAAAGTGAGTTACGTTTCATTGTCAAGTCAAAATCCCAAATCATTGTCCTATGAATTTTTACCTCTAATAAACATATCTATTTAGTTTAGGTGAAATATTAACATGTATGTGTGACAAGTATTTTTATTATAAAATCAAATAACAATGTAATTTATCTTAAATAAGATGTTTTAGGGTAATTTTCATCTTCTCTTTAGCATAACCAACCCTCTATTGAAAAATCTTTGAAGACCAATTAGAGTTTCTAGTAACCATAAAACTAGGTGGTGATTTTTTTTCTTGTTTTTACCGCTTTTATAATAATAACTCAGATCATCGAGATGTCCATTACAACAAAATAGTTACTCTACCAGAGATTTAGGGCTAAGTTTTGAATGTTTGATTTTGTAATAATATGCTTGACATGTTTTGTATATATTTTATGCTTGATTGCCTAAACTAATTAATATGTGTTTATTATTTCTTATTTGCATGTTCTATGTTCTTATATATATCTTTGACTATATGAATTTTTATGTTGTATTTTATACATCATTCATCTTTATTATTCTCATGAATCATTCTTTGAATTAGATATGGTCTATACTCATGCCTTTATTATATAGCACTTTGTTTTACACACATTTCGTTTAAGTTTATTTTATAAGTTTTATCTTATTTATCAAATAGGTTAATTTTGATTACTAAGTACAAATAATTTTTATTTTTATAAATAAATTATACAAATATAGCTTATTGATCTAAACTTTATGAGGAAAACATTCAAAGATAAATTATAATAATCTCTTTAAAGATTATAAAATTATAAAAATAATTCAAAATTTTTTATTAAAAAAAAAGTAAACTAAAATATTTAAAATATGAGGAAGTTTGTATTAAGTAATAATTAAATTAAAACAAATTGATAAAAAAAAAGCTAGACTTTGCTAGATATGATAGGCTAGTCCAACTTGCTTGGTTCAAATATTTTTTTTTTAAAAAAAGATGATGATATGTCATTCACATTAGTGTTTTCTTTTAAAAAACATTAATAGATGACATGTTATCTGTCAGGAGCCCAAAACAAATCCATTTTCGAATTACCTTCAATGGCTGAAAAATCAATATATAAGTTTTTTAACCCTAAGAATCCATTTTCAAATCATTTTTACTTGAAAATACTTTAAAAATATTATAGGAACCCCAATAAACCCAACCCATAGGAACCCCGATAAACCCAACCCCTCATCTAAAATACAAAAATTAAACCAATAAGAAAAATTATAGCCCTAGTCTACTTTCTGTTAGCATGGTTAAAGGGTAACACCAACTTCATTGAACTCTCTTCGCAAAGACAATCTTATTGACACTAAGATTGATCTTTTTTTTATTGTTAGAATGTGGTCTCCCAAATGGTTTCTATCTCATTTTCTTTTTTGGTGACTTTCTCTTTCCTCTCTAAACATCTAGGGACTGAAATGTAATAATAATGAATTAAAAATTAAAATGAAAAAAAAATCTAAAACAATAAGGATTGAATTGTGCATACATTGAAATTTTAGGGATTAAATAGAACTTTGTTTTTCCTTTCAAACAGTGACAATGAAAAAATCACATGATTTTTTATTTGTGTTGATTTTCATCGTTGTTCTTTCAATTATTTTTTAACTATAACCTACAATTTTATTTTGTAGTATCAATCTTTAATTTAACATTCAAACACTTCAAACTATAATTTTATTTTGTAACATCAATTTTTAATTTAATGCTCAAATACTTTGTATATATGAGAGTACGCAAAGCAAAACAAATTACTATACATAAAACCATGCTAATATATCATGCGAGGATAAAATTATAAAGAAATATATTTGATAATGTAATTAAAAAAAACAGGGACAAAAAAAAAAGAAAATAGTTGAGTGAACAGGAAAGTGTGTTTTGGTGAATAATCTGCACACCATTTTTCTTTTTTAGTTTATAGTATAATGCAATGGTGTTTTTTTTTCAAACACTTCATATAATTTATTTTTTTTACTAATGAGCTTAATTAGTCTTACAGTGTAATATTTAATTGGATGAGTGTTGCCTAGTTTGGTATGAGAATATAACTTTGCTAAGGAAAAAAGACGGTGCCATAGATAGACAATTAATAAATCGACGGCAAGCAACCACCATATCCATATTTCTTCCGGGACCCCTTATTTTCAATGGGTGTGGAACTCATTCTATAATACAAGTGAGAGCCCATTAAGAAAACGCACAAAACACAGTCACAGACTTTAAATCCTTTTTATTAATGGCCCAATCTTCAACCCATACAATTGTTTTTTTTTTTCTGTTCTTTAGTTAGCTAAAGCATTAAATACATATCAATCACCAAATTTGGGAGCAAGTGGAGAACTCAAGCAGCCAGTGATCCCAGATTAAATGATAATTTTAGCTTCAACACCAGTAGTAAAATTTTATGTGTATTGATGCGAAATGCTCATTGTCGAATATAAAACGAAGTTGTTTTTATACTCATTCCAAAAACCAAACTAAATGTAGCAGAATGGGTTACAATTGTGAGATCCATGGTCGAAATCACTCATTTAAAGGTGGAAACAATCCGGTGTAGAATAATGTAGCAGCAAATTTCGAGCAGGCATATATTGAGCACTGTCCAGCAAGAAGAATGCTCGATTCGGTAGATTCAATTGTCCAAATTGCTTCATTAGGAAAAAAGGGATTCTGGGGCGCAATTATTGTCGTAAATTTTGTCAAGAAAAAGAGAGGAGTGTCGGCCGGTTCTTTAGAAGTGAAGGCCTCCGCGTGGCTCATCCATCGTTACATATTTTTGAAATAATTATTATAATAGCCTAGAAGTTAAAAGTAAGTCAAGACTGAATTGGATTTGCTCTCCGAATTAAACTATTTAAATCTTGTATAAAACTTGAAATTATTTGAAAATCAGTTTATGTATCTTTTGATGTAATCAGACTTGAGATAATAGATAATTTTAATAGTTAAATATGAATCTGTCATAACTAGATAATAATCTGTACTAGATAAATTACATAAATAACCTAGCAGATATATTTATCAACTAATAAGAGAGATCTATACCAAAAAGAAGTTATGTTCTATCTAAATCAGAATAATGGCTTAAAACTCTTGATTCGATCATTGGATTGAGTTTAAATTTTTATAAGAGTTTTCCGAACCATCAAATATTAAAATATAAAAAATCTCGTTAAAGGACCTCGGTTTGAGAAGTTTTGTTATTTTCCTTATTTTTCTTGGATTTCTTGCTTTGTTTTGGATTTTATGGTTATTTCCTTTGTATTTTTGTATTTTTATTTTGTTTCCTAAGGTATAATTTTTGGTCTATTTTAAGTTTTGCAAACCTTAAAAAAACAAAATCCATTAATATTAGTTTTAGAGAGAATAAATCTTTGAATTTGAGGTTCTCATCTTCAGCCCATTTTGCTTATCAATGTTTTTTTGTTTTGTATTTATTTATTGTTTTTTTTGTCTATATCATTTTTAATTTTTCATTTTTATATTTTAATATATTTAAAATCAAGTATTTTTATTATTATTTTCAACATTCTCACCATATTTTACATATAAAACTAAATCTCTCTATATTTTATATAAAACTATCTAATAACTTAAATACTCACAAATTTAATAACCTTGAATCGATTTTAAAGTTTTTTTCTATGATATTAATTTTGATTTTCGGAATTAAAATTTTAAGATCATAACTTTAATTCATTCTCCATCTAGAAAGTTTGGTTTTAAAATATAATAAAAGGGAGGATTTTAAAGCTACTAGTGTTTTTTTTTTTTTTTTCAAAAAAAGTATAGCATACATAAGCACTCACGTGTAAATCACATTGAATCTTACGGACCGCTAATTAAATTGGACCTTCACACACTTTTTTTTTTTGGCTGTTTGACCATCCATAATGATTTAAACTTAAGAAATTAGAAGAGGATAGTCACGAGTTGATCATAATGTGAAGGATAAGTTGGGAGAAAAGAGATGCTCCCCCTTGCTATATATTTTCAGTTGGAGAGGTACGTTGATGATACACCCTTCTAGTCATTAATAGGCTTATATGCTCCTTCGTAATTTTAAATATTTTCTAACTTCCTTCTAACTAGGTTAAAGTTACATTTCTTTCTAATTAATAAAAAATAAATACAAGATAATATAAGTTTGTATAAAGTATAATTTTAAAAATCAAATGAATATATTAAAATATAATATAAATTATATATTAAAATTTCATCTAACACCTTAAATTAGGTCAAGATAGATTTTATTATTATTGTTATTATAAACTACTCTAGCTAGCTATGAGCTAAATCAATCAAGATTGTGTGTGTTTATATATATATATATATATATACACACACACACCATTTGCAGCCCCGCTAGCCTACTTGGTAGGAAGTATAAATTAATAGGAATTGTCCCATGCCATCACCAATATGTAGAAAGTGTATCCTTAATTAAGCATTTGGAAATTATATAATTAAAAACAAAAAATAGAAATAATCACAATATGGAAGCTTTGTGCATCACATGGCAAGTTTTCCTGTAGACCAAACATGGTCCCGAAGCTATTAGCTAGCATTTTCATTACCGGGGTTCACATTTGTTTGGTCCAAAATTGTATTACTAATTAAAAATAAGAAACGGGTAGGAAGGAGAAAAATATGCAGAATTCGAAATCAACTAGCTGGATACCTGGAACTCAAGACTCGAGAGAGAAGAAAAAATGCAAGGAGAGTTCTTCCACTTGTCAGAGTGTGATCTAAGGATTTCCCTAGCTTTGTCCTTCAAATATGTTGCACAGTCTGCTTGAAGCAACATACATAGCTTTGTCACAGCTTTAACATCCGCCATTTCTTGGATCACCATACTTGTTCCTGAGAATTTACATATCTGTGAAAGGATCAGAATGGCTCGATCATCCACAGCTGGAGAAACCCTCAATATTCTCTTTGCAACCACAGCAATGCTACCTCCATGGCTTAAGAATTGAGCCCTTCCCTCAGCACAACAACATAAATGAAAAAGAACACCCAAATTGAGCTCTGTGGTTCTTCTTTCAGGTGATCCCAATTCAAGCTCAATAAGCTCAAAAACTGCACCGGATTCCACCATCATTTTCCGATTTCTTCCCCAGGGACAAGCATTTAACAACACTTGCAAGGCGGCATTAATACCTTGATGAGTGATTCTCTCTCTCAAAACACCAACAATCCTCTCAAAGAATCCAGGTTTAAGCCTCTCCAATCCACTAGAACTCGCTTCTTCAAGTAGCATTTTCAACACCGAAGCTGCATGGGATTTAACTGTGGCATAATTCTCCATTTTGCACCCTAAAACCCAAGTCAAGGATTCGATAATCTTATCATCATTTTCACTAAAAAAGGCCCTTGATTCGCTTCGAGGAATTCTAATAAAACATAGTATACTAAGAGCTTCTTGAATACCAGAAACTTGACCTTTCTTGAAACATGCTGCTATAAACAATAACATGGCCTTGGGCAGGCCAGCATCCACCATGCAATTCCTGTTTCTTTCATTCTCCGCCGCAAGTAATTCCAATCGTGTAAGAGTTTTAATTTGCAACTCGTGATGCGAAAGATTTTTGATGAGTTTAAGGACATGGGCTTTGTCAAGACAAGGTTTAGGGGTGGGGATTCTATCAACACCATGGGATGCATTCTCGGTGCACCAAGCTTGGATTAACCTGCGTAAGGTGTGATTAGGGGTTAAATCTGAATTTTTTTGCAAGGGCTGTTTGGTGACTGGACAAGCTGTGTTTTGACTAGTGAATAACCAGTGCTCAATGCTCTCTCGATCATATGTGATGCCAGTTATGGTTGTAACCGGGTCTTTCATGATTTGGAGAGATATTGGGCAGACAAAAAACTTTGGAACTTCAATATCATCCATGAAAAATTATCGAAAGTAAAATCTATGTGTAGTGAAGGATTAGCTAGGAGGCTGCAAAATGGAGAGATTGATGATAAATGATCAAATGTGGAGATGAGAATTTGTTTTTGTCTTGAAGATTGGTAAGAGAATGCGGCTAATTTATTGAGAGAGAGAGAGAGAGAGAGAGAGAAAGAGAGAGAGAGAGAGAGAGAGAGAGAGAGAGAGAGAGAGAGAGAGAGAGAGAGAGAGAGAGAGAGGGCACTGGTCGTCTCTCTCACTGGTCATATTCTCTCGGGGAATTTTAATTACAGTATATTGTAGGGAAGCATTCGGCGGTCAAAGAAAGAAAAGTTGTTGGCTATATATGAAATAAAGATTGCACGTAATCGCCTTTATTACAACCATCTATAGAAAATTATTAATGATTCCTTATAGTGTATTTGAACATAATGAAAGCTTGTACCTGACCATGCACGAGGAGGCAAAAATTTATGATTATAAGAACTCAAAAGCATTGTTTTGATTGTTATGCAACACTCAAATGAGTTTTTTTTTTTATTTATTTTGTTTCATTTAAAATTTAAAGAAACTACTTAAAAATATTAATAAATATATTCTTCTAAATATACCATATAGATGTAATACTACTAGGAAATTGACATGAAAAATAATTAAAGGGTATTAATTTGAATAAGTTTGAATTAAACAAATGATGGATAATTAGTTGGATGTCAATTATTTGTTGTTAATTTGATTGTTTAATTCACATTTTGATGCTACATTGTATTTGTGTAGAGATAATAATTGGTGATTGGATTTTGAATTTATTTTTAATAAAAAATTATATTTTTAATAAAAAATTAAAATTTTAATTGATGGTTACATTATTAATAAATATTGTCATCAATATTTTATATAAGTTTATAAGTAATGAATCATCCTTCTTGGATGTATCGAAATTCATTCAAAGGATTGTATAGGCAAGACCATCTTCAAGGGGTTAAAAGTTTTTATTAATTTTGCACTTTCTAATCCAAAAAATATTAGTGTGGGTAAAATTAGATGTTCATGTGTGAAGTGTAAAAATAAAAAGTTCCACTATAAAGATGTTGTGATGATTCATCTACTTAAAAAAAGGTTCATCAAGAAATATTTATCTTTGGTTGGCACAAGAAGAGCTCTATGTTCCTTACAAGATGATGTTAGAAAGAATGATTGGCTTAACTTCTAGGTTTAGTAATATAATTAGGTTTATGGATGATAATAATAATCTTTATCGGAGTATAATGATGGATGTATTGAGAATGAATCAGGGTTTATTTAGGTGAAGGTTCATGTAATATCCCTTTAGATGAAGAACCAAATATAAATACAGCTAGGTTTTTTAAACTTTTAAAAGATCTAAATGAACCATTATAGGATGGGTACATAACTCATACAAAACAATCAGCCATTACAAGAGTATTTTCCATCAAGATAGATTATAGGTTGAGTGAGATCGATTATGATAACATCGTTGAAATGATTAAAAGCATGTTACTTAAAGGGAATAGGCTAAAAGAGAATTTTTATACTGTAAAACCTATGATGAAACCTCTTAGACTAGGATACCAGAAAACTGATGTGTGTCTAAACTTTTGCATGATATACTATGGTGAATATGCAAATTTTACCGAGTGCAAAACTTGTCACCATTCTCGTTATAAACCTAATAGTGGTAGAGAAAGGATATTTTTCATATATAAAAAATTGAGACGTTTCTCAATCACTCTTAGTCTGCAAAGGTTTCTTATGTCTTAAAAGGCTATTGAGTATATGACATGGTATTTTTCACATGATACGGTGGATAGAGTCATGCATGGTGCATCCTTTTGATGGTGAAGATTGAAAGTATTTTAATAGTTTGCATCCTTATTTTTCAATGGAACCACAAAGCGTACATCTTATCTAGTGTATAGATGGATTTAATCTATTTGGATCATTTGTTTCACCATATTCTTATTAGCTGATCATACTAACAACTTACAACCTACCTTTAAAGATGTGTGCGAAGCCAGAATTCATGTTCTTGTTCGTGATTATACCTAATCCTTATAGTCCATGTATGAATATAGATGTTTGTTTTCAACTATTGATTGATAAGTTGAGTTAATTATAGTCAATTAGGGCT
This sequence comes from Populus x sibirica, assembly GCA_019202695.1. Classification (NCBI taxonomy): domain Eukaryota; kingdom Viridiplantae; phylum Streptophyta; class Magnoliopsida; order Malpighiales; family Salicaceae; genus Populus; species Populus x sibirica. Next base: position 1,454,894 of record JAGMVL010000423.1, read on the forward strand.
TTGGCATATGATGTCATAAGAAAATAGAATTTTCAGATGAAGACAACATTGGTGTGAACTATAAATGATTTTCCTGCATATAGGATGATTTTTGGGTTAGAGCACACATGGAAAATTAACTTGTCTATATTATGTAGAAAATAATAAGGTATTTGCCTTAATGAAATGTGGTAAAGCTTTTTTTTAATTGCCACTGGAGGTTCTTACCAAGTTGTCATTGATACAGAAACAACAAAAAGGACTTTTTAAAAGGTAAAGCTAAAAGGGATGTTGCATCATCGATACTTTCGAGTAAAGAATTGTATAATATAGTTTTGTAGTATAAGGGCATTATATTTGGTTTTTATTTTGGTAAGCAGAAGTTTTCTGGTTTTAATATGATCCATAATTAATTAAAACATATTATATTTTGGGATCTTCCTTATTGAAGCACTAATGTCATCCATCATAATTTAGATGTCATGCATATCAAGAATAATATGTTTGACAATATTTTTAACATAGTCATTAACATGACAGGGTAAACAAAGGACAATATGAAAGCTAGAATGGATCTAGCTTTTTATTGTGAACATTAGAATATGGAGTTGCTTAATGATGGATTATGTATCGCAAAACCCAAATCCATCTTCACTTTAGATAATAATACACAACTTCTTGTTTATAAAAAAAATTAAGAGTTTATGATTTCCTGATGGATATGCATCAAATATAACTACATTGGTGAACTTGAGAGAATACAAATTATATAGAATGGAGAGTTATGATTGTCATGTGTTTATGTAAATACTCATTTCAATTGCTTATAGAAATTTATTATCGAAAAGGATATGAGATGTACTAACAGAAATTAGTCATTTTTTAAGAGATATTTATTCGAGCAAGTTGCATATTTACCATATGGAACAACTTGAAACAAACATCATTGAGATAATCTACAAACTTTAAATGATCATCCCCCTCCCCCTAGTTTATTAGATTTAATGGAGCATCTACCCATACATTTAGCGTATGAAAAAAAGAATTAGAGGGCTTGTGCAATACAAATAGATGTATCCATTTGAGATGTTAAGGACTACATACATCATAAGTAACCATCCATTATTTTTTTTTTATAAACATTCAACTATTCATCTCTAATTACTTGTATGCAGATACTTGTTCAACCTTAAAAAAAAAATTAAAAACAAAATACATGTTGAGGCTTCAATATATAAAGTTTATATTGTTGAAGATATATTAATATTTACCTTATATTATTTTGAACCTCACTTGAAAACAAGAATTAATTACATTCCAAGAAATAATGGTGTGGTAAATTGATATTATAAAATTTTATTGTTCAATTAAAAGCTTCAATTGAATTTGTCTAACTTTGGGAGGAAAAAATAAAAAGTGTTGTAATTCATGCAAAGATAAATACGCTTAAAATTATCGAGAAAAAAATAAAACTTCCTCGGGAGTATAAATCATCATGACCAGGCCATGATGGGCTCCCAACGGATCAGAATTCTATAAAAAAGGAATATACCATATTAGTCCCGATTGACCACGCGACTAAAACAGAAAGTGACGGTTTTAACCTCATGCTGGTTCGGATGTGAAGAAGCAAATATGCTTTGTTAATATTTCAGGATCAAAGTAATATATATATAGACATGAAAACTTCTTTAATACAAAGAAGATTTTCAAATGAATCGATCGAACAAATAAAAGTTTTTCTATTTCAAGGATAAAAATGAAACCAATTTTTATTCTTTCAAGAAAATACAATCAAGACATGTCTCTAGGTCGACATGAATTAAAAAACTTTTTTTTTCCTTAAAATTATCCCTTCAAAACAATCACAATTCCAATTTATAACCATTAAATTTCTAAAGAGCTAATTTGGATCTTAGATTGAAACCTCTAAATTAAAAAAATAAAAAATATATATATACAAAAGAGAAAAAAATGAAGGGAAGAGAGAGAAAATTGTATTACAATCTTCTTCTTCTTCTTCTTCTTCTTTTTGTATTTTTTTCAAATGAATATTGAAGAAGATTAATTACCGAATCAGAATATAATTTATTTTATATTTTTTATAATTTATAATAATGAAACAAATAATTTTAAAACTAAATTAAAATCCATTTTAAAACTTGGAAATTTTCTTAAAAATCAAAGGAAGAATTTTTTACTAAACTAATATGGTTTTTTTGCACATTGTTAATATGGTTTTTTTTGCACATTGTTAAAGGAAAAGATTTTAGTGTTAATAATAAAAAAGTAAAATAGAATTTTTCATATTTTGTACTATATATCTTGTTCTCATTCAACTAAATACAACTTTATGATCTTGATTTCCAGTTTCGTCTATTATTTAGCCTTATCTCTCATGTTATAATACAACATTCAAAAACTATATATTAACTAAAATTTCAAGTCATAGTCCGCAAAACGAAAGGTAAAAAGTGCATTTCTTCTAGAAATGCACCAACCAATACATTATTTAGACGTTAACGACATGGGATCTTGATATATAGTCGTCTTTTCCATAAGATTAACATGCAGATGCTATGGCTATCTCGTCAGGAATTCCAAAGAGATGCAAGGTCATGGAAGTGGCTCATTATTGAGTAAAAAAAAAAAAAAATTTGCACTGTCAACGGGTGGTTTTAGAGGTTCAGATTTGTTGGTGAATCTCGGTGGTAAGTGAAAACTGAGGGAAGAATCTATTGTTAAGGGAGAAAAAAAAAAAGAATACTTCTGTAATTAAATTGTCTAAGAAAAGGAAAGGCTTTTGAAGAGCTTGCATCGCCTTGACCACCACCACTAGTAGGAGCTCCATCCAATTCAACTTTTTAGGCACATATCATGAAGGAATTCACTGCTTTATACCATCATTACTTACTAATCTTTTACAGGATGCTAGGTAGGAGCTCCATCGTAGAGTAGAAATAGATTGATGCAATCGAAATTAAAACAATAGATCATGTATACAAATTTCAAATAAAAAGGGATTTAAATTTACAAATAAATAATCATTTATCGATCAAGAAATTCTTTCCTTTACTATTTTATTGGTAGAGATCAATATTTAACTCTTTAGCTGAATCAGACACAATTATCGAGTTTTTCAATTGCCATCATGCCTAAAAGAGAGATAGTCAACACATTTATTTTGATCCCATCATGCATAAATTGGAAAGTTTTAGGTGAATGCATGTATTGTCTTCAAAAGAAAATTTGATCACAGCATTCCATGCCTATTAGTGACTGTTGAGAAATCTTAAGAAGTGGAAAAGCAAAAAATCTACATAGAAGATGTGAGATTATAATCTCGTTGTACAAACTCTAACCTCGAATATACGAGAATGTTTTTTTATTATTATTATAGTAATTATTTTTAAAAATATTTTTCGTTTGGAAATATATCGAAATAATATTTTTTTATTTTTTAATATTTATTCTTGATATGAACACATCAAAACGATATAAAAACAAAAAAAAAAAATTTGAAACATAGAAAAAAATTAAAAAATATTTTTGAAAAGCAATAATAAACATGTTCTAACTAGCTATTAATAGAAAAAGGAAAACAAAAATGAATATGTTATACAATTGAAAAAAAATTATACATCTATTGCTTATATATGTTTTAAATTTTGGAAAACTCTATAACCTAAGTCGAATATCTTTACTATGGTAGGAATCACTAATATTATTATGATACTTTAAATACTAGTCCAGCATGATATTTTTTAACATGTGTATGGTATTGTAACTAGTCCAGCATTTTTAAAAAATATTTTTTATTTAAAATATATTGAAATAATTTTTTATTTTCTATATTAATATATTAAAATCATAAAAAAAACCTAAAAACAAATGTTCAATCTAATATTTTATTCGCTAAATAAACTTTTAAAATACACTCATGATGAAACAAATGGTGTTTTAAACTATAAAAGTTCCCACAATTGGAACTTTTAAGTCAATCCACGCGGATTCCGTCGAGCAATTAGCTAGCAGCTAGCAGCTATACCTAAAAAAACCATTAGGCAAGTCAAGTCAAATTTCTTAAATATACAAATTTGTAATTTGCAGCACATCACCAGTCAATCCATTCGCACGCAGGTCTCCGCCACTCGCTTTCATGTATGAATAGTTTATTTTCTTACAAATAAAAAAATAAATATGAATAACATATCCATGAAATCTTATTTAGAGGTTGATGGATCGGTGTTTGGAAGCGCTATTACTCCTGCTTTTAGATATTTTTTTAATATTTTTAATACATTATTAATTAAACAAAAGAATATTCTTAAGAATTATAATTCACTGGAATATATATGAACAATGGATAACGTATCATGTCTGCATTCAATAATTCAATGTTCATACTTTCAATTAATGGAACTTTGCTGAAAATGATTATGTAAGAAGAAGTCAATCCAAAAACAAAATACCGTGCTTGATTGATTTCTACTATCTCAGATTTGTAGTCTGGCCTAAATTGTCGGCTGGTCCCGGAATCCTTTACTACTTTGAATTCCATCGCTTCTAAGTCCACCTCTTTTGTCCGTTTTCTACTGCTTTTTCTCGTAAATATATGCCAACTTGTCCATCCATCTGTCCTCCGCATACCCTGTCAAACTTTAACCCAAGAACCTGCATTATATTGATAAACGATATTAATTTATATAAAAAAATAAATTATAAAAATAATTTTTTAACCATTCTAATATTAAAAGATAAAATTGATAAAAAAAATATAACAATTTCTTTTTAAATAATAATTAAAACATTATGAATTATTATTATAATCAACAATGCAATGCAATGAATATAAGTGAATAGTAAAACAGATTTATCCTTGGAGTGCTAATGTGTTTTATGATACTAGTCACTTGGTTCTTAAAATAAGGGTGCGGCCAGGGTGTTTGTTTACGTGGTTGCTTTTACTTTTGAAGCAAATCACATAAAATACATGTTTGGTAAAATATAAAATGTTGTGTTACTGTTTGTGAAAGCAACTCCAAGCTGCTTCACGGGAAGTGCGAGTGAATTTCACTGCACTGTTCACTTTTGTAAAGTGAACAGTGCAAAGTGAATCAATTCATTTGCACAGTTCACGTGAACAATTAATAACATCTTCACTGTTCATGGTCGGATCGGGTCCGTTCCGAACCTAAATGTATTGGACCGGGTCCGACCCAGTAATTTTTTTTTTTAATTGTGTTTTATTCAAAAAAAATAGTGTTTAACATTATTCAATAACACTACACAAATTAGAAGGAGATCGCATGATGACGTAGTATTTGCGAGAATTTGATCGTAATCCCAATTTCATTTTTTTATGATATTTTACCTGATTTTGTTGCACGCTCAAAAAACCATGAAAATTGTAGTCATTGTTAGATGAATTCCGTACGTGATAGAATTGTAGATAGTTTAATGGAACAATAAAAAATATTTTATATAAAGTATTATTTATTTCAAGATGTAATAGCAGTAGTTAAATCTACAATATTTAAATTAAAAACCATTAATATTAATATATATCTTTTTTAGTTATTTTATAATCTCAATTTAAAAAACATTCTTAATCAAACACATTAAACTATTTTTTGTTCAACCTCAGTTTCAACCACAGTTTTAACCAAACATATATAAATACCAAATCAACCTCAACCAAAAGTACTTTTACAAAATATTTTTTTTCAAACCACAACTATAATGGTCTGACAAGTAAACTAGAAAAAATAAATGGTGATCCAAGCTCCCATCAATAACTTTCTTTAATGATACAACTAATATAATATAAAAAAAAAATATTTAAAAGAAATATGATTTAATTGAAGGATAAACATTAATGCTTATAATACAGTTTAATACAATATATGGATACAATATATATTGATATACTCAAGATACACATATACATTTATGGGTCCCATTATCATAAAAGAAAATGGACATATTGAATACTTCAGCTTTTCTCTATTAAACTAGTCACTTGAGAAAACCTGGCTAGATAAAAATGCATAACCCGAGCATATAAAAGAACATGTTAGCAATAGATAGGCTTGCCACAGCCTGGGAAGCCTGGCCTATCTCCCACGTATAAAAAACACAAATGGTATACTTGTTACATATGTGTGCATCCTTGAGATTACTTTAGTTCCATTGGTAACAACAAAGACATCATCATGTCTACTTAATTGTTATTCATCAACATCAAAGACATTCATCCACTAATTAATCTTTAAAGATATTGGTGGCAAAAGAAAGGATGATTATGCCCATCTCTCTTAGTAATTTGAGCAGATCTCGTAACTATATAAATATTCCTAAAGTTTAAGGTTAGATGATCATCTTTTCACTAAGACTTCCATTTTATTCTTTGCATTATATTTAACATCATTTTTGTTGTTTCAAGCATACCTCCTCCCTTGTAAACTAAATTAGTCATTGAAAGGTTTTTTAGCCAATATAAAAGACTGGTTTTGTAAAAACACTAGATATCATCCTCGTCTTTAGTTATTACCCATCATATCCACTTAGCTTGCAAAAAGCCATAACATATTTTAAGAATTTATAACCTTATCAATGGCATTGTATATGAAGACTTAAGTAAAAAGCTAGTTCCATTCTTTTTTTGATCAAAATGTAAGTATATATAAAAGATAAAAATATACAAGGCTGAAAAACTAGCAAATTTATATACAAGGATATACAAAAAGGAACAGGCTCCCTGACAAAACATTTACATCAAGCCCATCTAAAAAGAGCTATCGAATCAAAGGGAGGAGCTGACATTGGTTAAATGGAGAACCTAATTTGAGATGAGGTGCCCGACCTAACCAAAAAGCAAAAGGCAACGCAAAATAACATTACTTAACAGAGCCAAACACAAGACGCGCACAGTGGAAAGCCAGGACTGCTTCAGAGCAGGTAGCAAAAGGAACGCAACATACACTATACACAGAGAGAAAAACAACAAAAATGAAGTGAGGAAGTTCCATTCTTTTTTCCTCCTCATCTAAGCTTTTTTTTTTTCATAGTTGAAAACCCATAAACACCAAGTCTAGGGGTTTTCTTAAACCTTATAAGGTATTAGTTTATAACCTATAAACATTCTCCAACAACAATAGTGAGAGAAAAGATTAATAAAGGCCTTTTTAGCCATGCAATAGCAACTAATGGGTTTTCCTATTCCGTTAGCACTACTAATGCCACCAATCATTCCTCTTTAAATGAAAACCACCCTTTTGTACCTCTATTAAAAGTGCATAAACATTTTTTTTTAGATAAGAATGTAATTAACTTGATAATGAGAACAGTGAAAGAAGAAAAAACAATTAATCCTTCATCCCCTAAACAAGTTTTATTATTGTGAAAAAAAGTTAGTGAGTCAAGGTTTGAAAAAAAAAAGAGGGTGAGTAAAGAAATGGTTGGAATGTCATTGCAATTAGAGAATCGTCAAAAGGGATATCATGTAAAAGGTTTACACTTCTAGATGAATTTAATTAGTCTTGAACCTAAAAGCCTTTACTAAGGTATAAGGTCAATAATGGTTTAACATCCTGAGCATAACTATTATGACCACCAAGTCCAAACCTCTGTCCTTGTTCTATATATCTTAAACATTAAAATATCTAAGGAATTTATCTTTATAAAGATGAATTTGAATAGTTATGATGGTTTGAGTGACCCTTGATAACACATGTAAAATATAAGTGGTACTGTTAAGTTAATACTCTAGATAATGAATACCAAGTGAAAACACCTCCCCGTTATTTTTAGAGGTTTAACGAGAAAATGGTATAATAATTTGCACCCTATGTCCATACATAGTTTTAAGGACCTATCTTTTGAACTTGTTACTCAACACTGCCAATGATGCAACCATATTATTCGATAGTTTCACCCACATTTAACTAGTGTTTTGCCTATGTTTTATATATAAAATACCTTGATATTCTTTATTTTATGTTTTGAAGGCACTTTTGGATGAAAGATGCAAAAAAGAGTAAATTGGAGGTAATTGGCAGATTTGATGTTCAGTCAATGTTTTGTGCAGAGCGTGAGTTCTAGAGATCGAAATGAAGTGATTCCAGTGGAACTAAAAAGCTAACATCCATACCTTTCTGGAAATGTAATGCAAGAAGAATAAAAAGAGAAAGATCATGGAAATCACATCCTGCAAAGTCAAATCTCGCATTCTGCCAGTGTTGACCTTTGGCCATTCAAAATTTAATATCTGGAGCTACAGAAGTCGAATTGATGCAAACTCAATTTTTTTGGATTCATGACTTAAAGACCTATCAATGCTCCAAATTGCAGCCAAAAAAGATGTCATATGAGGGAGATATGATTTTTCAAAGATGATAACTGAATTCTGCTAGCAAACAGGTTTCGTGAAGAAACAAGTCCAAATTACATTCCGAAGCATCTAAACCGACATCCAAGTTTTTATATCAGCAATTTAGCTCCTCTAAGTCAGAGCTTGAAGATTTCATGCAAGGCTATTTCTCCTTTTAGGAAAAATAGTTATTGAAGTACTTAAATGTAAACCGCCAACTCAAGGGAGGACTACTTTGTAAAATAGAGACTAGGATTTCTTAGCATATAAAAAGAAAGAGAGAAGGAGAGCGGCGGCCCGGCGAGAAAAGAGGGAGAGCAGAAGGAGGCGGCGGCCAGCGAGAGAATAAACACAAATTCTCTCCTCTACAAACCCAAAAATCATGCTCTTTTCATTCTTTAGAAGTAGTTGTTCAATAGTTATGCAAGGCTAAGCTCTTTTCTTGGTTGCAAGGACATAACAAACCTTCGGATTTCAAGAACTGTGAGATTTATTTTACCTTTTCTTTTCGGTTTATATGATGAATATATTTGTTCTCCTATGCTTATTTTTCCTATGATTGTTTATTTTAATTGCTAGAGCGGACTCTAAGTTATTATTGTAGACAATCTATTGTTAAGTTTGATATCAAAACCGGAGTTGTGGTATATGAACTTGTGAAGCAACCGAGTTTAATAATTGTGGCGGATCTACGTTATTAATCTTAGGGAGAACATTCAATCAAATCAAACATAGGCTATGGGACGGTTATGTTTTCTTGATTAATCAACTTATCTAGTTCTTAAGGCTGCCATTGAATTAAATTACTAGTGCGGACACTGTGGTTGTTTGATGGTTAGGGCTAGTTATACGGCGGATCCGTTAACTAACCAATGTTAAGAAGAGATAAATATTCAGAATATAAATTGATGTTTCGTTTCCATGATCGGTTCGATTTACGTAGGTGGATGTGTGCTTGTGACCAAGGTTTGTTCTCTTGATAATTTTCGATTTTATTAAATTTAGTTTGATAGTTTTCTGTTTTCTTTTGCTTTAGCCTAGATAACGTCCAAACCCCCCCCCAAATTGCATATCATCTAGCATAAAAATCTGACTTGAATCTTCCTCGTGGGATCGACCCCTTGCTTGCTCTATACTATCTTGTGTGTTGTGTTTGAAGCTAGGGTAATTAATTTGTGCGACCGCGACATCGCAACAAATTTTGGCGCCGTTGCCGGGGAAGTAATTTTAGTTGATTCTTGTGCTATTATTTTTATTTGCTGTGATTGTTATTTCTTTTTCGAAAAAAAAAAAACAGAATTTTTGTTTTTCATGGGTACTGTTCAAAACAGATTTTTTGGTGGAATTAGGTATCGGCCATTTGTTTCCTAAAGGGAAACGACGTTCTAAACAGGACTAGTGGTAAACCACTAGCCCCACCCTATCGAGGCCAAATTCCGCTGTTTTCTAGGGTTTTTAGGCAGTTTTTGTTTTCTACCGTAGGATTTTCGTACAATTTGCATTGTTTTCGATCTCTTGTGTGGTTGGTTTATTTTGAGTTTTCTTGATGATTTATGCCAGTAACCCGTTCTACTAATCAAAGTCAAGTGCATTTGGATCTCAAAATAGAAAAAACTTTACGCAGGTTACGAAAGGAAGCTCGCCTTAACACCATGGCTCTTGCACGACAACAAACACTCAAGGAGCTTGCTCGCTCCTAACGTGGAAAATCAGCCATTGTGCATAAACATCGACAATAATGTAAACTTTGAGCTCAAATCTGGTTTTATACATTTGCTACCAACTTTCAATGGTCTTGCAGGAGAAGATCCTCATACTCATCTCAAGGAATTCCATATGGTTTGCGTTGGCATGAAACCGAATGGAGTTGATGAAGAACAGGTTAAGTTGAAAGCTTTCCCTTTCTCTTTAAAAGGGGCAGCAAAAGCATGGTTTTTCTCTATTCTCCCAGGTTCCATTGGAACTTGGAATGCCATGAAGAAGATTTTCCTTGAAAAGTATTTCCAAAGCATCTCGAGTTGCCAACATAAGGAAAGAAATATGTGGGATTCAACAATCTCATGGAGAGACACTTTCCGAGTATTGGGAAAGATTTGAGCAAGCTGTGCATTCAATGCCCTCATCATCAAATACCCGATCAGCTGCTCATTCAATATTTCTATGAAGGATTGATGCCTACGACCGTAGTATCATTGATGCTGCAAGTGGAGGGGCATTGGTAGATAAGACATCCGAGGCCGCACGCCAATTGATCTCAAACATGGCAGCCAACTCGAAACAGTTTGGCACTCGTGGAGACTTCGCAAATAAACGAGTAAATGAGGTAAGTATTTCTAACCTTGAAAATAAAGTTAATGATCTTACTTCTCTTGTGCGTTCTTTGGCTTGTGAAAATGTGCAGCAGGTGAAAGTTTGTAACATATGCTCCTTACAAGGACATGCTTCGGATATGTGCCCAACAATGCAAGAAGACTACATTGAACAAGCTCATGCAATTGATGGAGCATTCAACGGACAGCCCCAGCATAAATATGATCCCTTTTCCAACACGTACAATCCCGGATGGAGAGATCATCCCAACTTACGCTACGGCAACCCATCCCAACAAGGCAATCAAGGCCGACAGTTCCATCCCCATGGATTTCAGCCCCAATAAAATTATCAAGCAAGACAACCCCCTCCATACACAAACTCCAATGTTATGGGATCATCATCCAAATGATGATCTTCGTGAGATGATGAAAACCGTGGCTTCTAATACTGTTACCTTGCAACAAAATGTCATGTCTTTTCAATAGGAAACAAGGTCAAGTATTCACAACTTGGAGAAGCAAATCGGGCAAGTAGCTTCAAGTGTGGGGAAATTGGAAGCACAAATGAATGGAAAGTTGCCCTCCCAAGCATTGAATCCAATAGAGAATGTTAGTGCGATCATCTTTGCGAAGTGGGAAAGAACTTGAAGAGAAAACGTCGAAACAAATTGAGATGGAGGAAGAAGAAGAGATAGAAACTGAATTGAGTACAAAAAAGAAACATCCTTCTCCTTCACAAATTGAAACCACGACCAACACTCTAAAGGTAAGTCCTCAATCAATGACTTCCAGTTTTAAAACAATTCCACCCTTTCCTGTGAGTTCTTCTAAGTCAAAGAAAGAGGACAAAGAAAAAGAGATTTTAGAGGTTTTCAAGAAAGTAGAACTCAACATTCCTTTGCTTGATGCTATCAAGCAAATTCCCAAGTATGCAAAATTCTTGAAGGAGTTGTGTACTACCAAGAGAGCTTTCAAACCGAAAGGTCATGAAACGGTAAGTATGGGTGAAGTTGTATCTGCCGTTGTTCAAAAGAATCTGCCTTTGAAACAAAAAGACCTGGGGCGTTTACTATCCCATGTGTTATTGGTAATGCTAGTTTTAAAAGAGCTTTATGCGATTTAGGTGCATCCATTAGTGTTATGCCCAAACATGTTTATGATTCTCTTAGTCTTGAGCCTTTGAATAAAACTAGCATTGTAATACAACTTGCGGATCGTAGTTTTGTTTACCCACTTGGTGTGATAGAAGATGTCCTAGTCAAGATTGATAGTTTGGTCATTCCATGCGACTTTTATATTCTTGATATGGAACATGATTCTTGTGATTCATCAACCAACACTCCTATATTGTTTGGGAGACCATTCTTGAAAGCGCCAACACAAAGATTGATTGTGGTAAGGATACCTTGTCTATGGAGGTAGGAGATGAAAAAATTGAATTCAATTTTCATGATGCAATGACATATCCTTATAGCAATGTTTATTCTATCATATGTTATGACCAAATTGATAAGTGTGTGCAACAAGTTTGTGATTTTGATAGTGAGGATGGACTAAGCGTAGCTTTGAGCTATGACTATGATTTTACCAAGATAGAAAAGATGGACAGGCATATATGTGTTCCCCAAAACATGCATGAACCAAGCATTGGCTTTGCAAGCTTTGCAAACTGTTCCCCATGATAACAGAGTCATTTACCCCATTATGGACAAGTGAATAGGTGACGCCTATCCTTTTGGTGCCTAAAAAGATTGGAATTACATTGGAAGAAATACAAAATGATACTTATGAGAATGCAAGGATTTACAAAGAAAAGACTAAGAGTCTTCATGACCGAATGCTTACAAGAAAGGAGTTTCATGTTGGAGACAAAGTCCTTCTTTATCATTCGCGTTTGAAACTTTTTCCTGGAAAATTGCGCTCTCGTTGGATTGGACCATTTGTTATTTCTAATATTTTTTCTTATGGTGCAGTTGAAATTACAAGTTTAGAAACCAACAAAGTACTCAAGGTCAATGGGCATCGCTTGAAACCTTTCTATGAAGGTTGGACGACAGAACTCACCGCTCTGCGGAGTTAGCTGAACCAATCTATGAAGAATGAGCATGCAACATGTCGAGCCAATGACATAAAACAAAAGCGCTTCGGGAGGCAACCCAAGCACAAAAAAAAAAGATTTGCTTTCTTTTTCCCTTATCTTTTATTTTTCGCATTTTACTTTATTTTTGTCATTATCCAATATTCCTTTTCTTTTATTTCAACATTGAGGACAATGTTGTGTTTTAAGTGTGGGGGTATTGGGAGAATGTTGGTTTTCTAATTTTGGTTTTCTAATTTTGGTTTTCTTTGTTATTTTTCAAAATAAAAAAAAATTATGTTTGATCTTTTGAACTCCCATTGGTTTTTGAGAATATGAGTATTATGTATGAGAATTAGTTGAGATAGATGAAGATATAAATCAAATGAAGGAGTGTGCATGCAAGTTTTAAGGTTTAATTGGTTTAGGGATTGACTTTGAGAATATGCCATGTTGACTTTATAGTGTTATACCAATGCAAGCTTTTGAGCCTTCAACATTATATTCTTTTATTGTGCCTTCTTTCAATGATATGTATCTTTAGAACTTGCTTCATATCTTGTTGAGATTACATTCATATTACATATATACATGAAGATGATAAAGGCATTAGGAATTTTAACCACTTGAGCCAAAAAAGCCAACCTAAAGCATATTATCCTTAGTGAGCCCCTTTTGAGCTTGTTTATCTTTTCTTTGCTTTATCCATGTATAAGCCTTAACTTTTTATATGTTTTCCTTTTCCCCTGGCCAAGGATTAGTAGAGCGTATACTTATGATATCTCATGGAATTATGGTTGGAAATTATATGAAAAGAAAGAAGAAGTGATGTTTGATGAAAAGATGGGCAAAGTTGCCAAAAAAAAAAGGAAAGAAAAAAAGGAAAGAAAAAGAAAAGAAAAAGAAAAAGAAAAAGAAAAAAAGTGTTCCTTTATGTTCTTAAGATTTTATATTGAAAAAGCTTGAAATCAAAAGAAGTTAAGCATTGGTGATTAAAGATGGAAAATTTATGTGCTTTGATGGAATATCTTGTTTGAAATATCATTTTTCAGAATGCTCTACTTTCTTTGGTTTGAACCTTTTCTTTTACTCTCTTTTACCTCACCTTTACCTTAGCCCCATTACAACCGAGAAAATAAGACCTTTTGATTCATGCATTGTCCGTAATATGTTATTAATGGAGATGAGATTGAAGAGCAAGCTTATGGTAGAACATATTCATTGATTGAATTTGAGAGATTTAAACACATAAGCCCTAAACACGTGAGTGTTGGAGTGTATATCAATGAGAGGACCTATCACTTTGGCATGACATAGATTTCATTTAAATCTCGACGATTAATTGACTTTTGAAGTTTGCATGTAAATAAATTCATGAAAATTTATACTCTTTATCCTTCTTAATTGTGTTCTTGTTTATAATGCATATATTCTTGGATATTGATGGGAGATTAGAAGATTAGTCATAGTGATTTCATTTAATTTAACTTCAATTTGATTTTACCTATCCTTTCTCGAGGACGAGCAAGAGCTAAGTGTGGGGGTATTTGATGCAACCATATTATTCGATAGTTTCACCCACATTTAACTAGTGTTTTGCCTATGTTTTATATATAAAATACCTTGATATTCTTTATTTTATGTTTTGAAGGCACTTTTGGATGAAAGATGCAAAAAAGAGTAAATTGGAGGTAATTGGCAGATTTGATGTTCAGTCAATGTTTTGTGCAGAGCGTGAGTTCTAGAGATCGAAATGAAGTGATTCTAGTGGCACTAAAAAGCTAACATCCATACCTTTCTGGAAATGTAATGCAAGAAGAATAAAAAGAGAAAGATCATGGAAATCACATCCTACAAAGTCAAATCTCGCATTCTGCCAATGTTGACCTTTGGCCATTCAAAATTTAATATCTGGAGCTAGAGAAGTCTAATTGATGCAAACTCAATTTTCTTGGATTCCTGACTTAAAGACCTATCCATTCTCCAAATTTCAGCCAAAAAAGATGTCATATGAGGGAGATATGATTTTTCAAAGATGATAACTGAATTCTGCCAGCAAACAGGTTTCGTGAAGAAACAAGTCCAAATTACATTCCTAAGCATCTAAACCGACATCCAAGTTTTTATATCAGCAATTTAGCTCCTCTAAGTCAGAGCTTGAAGATTTCATGCAAGGCTATTTCTCCTTTTAGGAAAAATAGTTATTGAAGTACTTAAATGTAAAGCGCCAACTCAAGGGAGGACTACTTTGTAAAATAGAGACTAGGATTTCTTAGCATATAAAAAGAAAGAGAGAAGGAGGCAGCAGCCAGCGAAAAGAGGGAGAGCGAGAAGGAGGCAGCAGCCAGCGGGAGAATAAACACAAATTCTCTCCTCTACAAACCCAAAAATCATGCTCTTTTCATTTTTTAGAAGTAGTTGTTCAATAGTTATGCAAGGCTAAGCTCTTTTCTTGGTTGCAAGGACACAACAAACCTTCGGATTTCAAGAACTGTGAGATTTATTTTACCTTTTCTTTTCAGTTTATATGATGAATATATTTGTTCTCCTATGCTTATTTTTCCTATGATTGTTTATTTTAATTGCTAGAGCGGACTCTAAGTTATTATTGTAGACAATCTATTGTTAAGTTTGATATCAAAACCGGAGTTGTGGTATATGAACTTGTGAAGCAACCGAGTTTAATAATTGTGGCGGATCTACGTTATTAATCTTAGGGAGAACATTCAATCAAATCAAACATAGATAGCTGCGGACAGTTATGTTTTCTTGATTAATCAACTTATCTAGTTCTTAAGGCTGCCATTGAATTAAATTACTAGTGCGGACACTGTGGTTGTTTGATGGTTAGGGCTAGTTATACGGCGGATCCGTTAACTAACCAATGTTAAGAAGAGATAAATATTCAGAATATAAATTGATGTTTCGTTTCCATGATCGGTTCGATTTACGTAGGTGGATGTGTGCTTGTGACCAAGGTTTGTTCTCTTGATAATTTTCTGATTTTATTAAATTTAGTTTGATAGTTTTCTGTTTTCTTTTGCTTTAGCCTAGATAACGTCCAAACGCCCCCCAAATTGCATATCATCTAGCATAAAAATCTGACTTGAATCTTCCTCGTGGGATCGACCCCTTGCTTGCTCTATACTATCTTGTGTGTTGTGTTTGAAGCTAGGGTAATTAATTTGTTCGACCGCGACATCGCAACAGCCAAGAAAAGTTCCATTAATGTTTTTTCATCATCATATAAATGAAAAATAAGAGTAACAAAGCTTACCTCTCTAGATTTATTAATAAAATACTAAGAGTTGCTGGCTTATGGAGTTAGTGGCCATATAAACCTCGAAAGGCAAGAAGTATTATGCTAATCTATAAAGTGAGTTCTATACTTTTTTAGACAGAAATCTCTTTCAAGTAAATTATGTAATAGAGATCTAAATTTACTTAAAAGATGTCAATGATGCAAGATAAGCTCACCTTTATTTTTTAATGTTAAAGAAGAAGAGAATCCAAAGAGACAAGTCTCTATATAATTTTCAAATCCCAAAGAAAACCTTAAAAGGTTTATTCACGACCTCATAGATTATTTAGCTTTAAACTCTCTCTAAATATCCCTCAAATAGAAATATATGTTATCATGTAAAGAGAAAATTATATTTTTTCCTAACCTTGCCTGAAAGATGCCCAATATCACAATCCATAAAATACTATTTTTTATACTAAGACCTCGTGAAATTGATGATTGCTTTATACTAATGAAGGAGATATAAAGTGTACTAGGGAAAGGCTACCTTAAACATTTTATAAAAAATAAGACCAACTCAGACTAGAACCGAGGAAAGCCAAGTGAATATCTTAACCTTTATACAAAGTTTAACTTATTTCTAGACAAGTTTTCAGTAAATGGAGACTTTAATAAAAATAAGAAAGTTCTATAAAAAGCATATTCTCACCATCTTATAAACACCAAATCATTGGTATAAACTTATCATTCATCACCACCACCATCATTTCCAATCACTTAATACATTGAGTCCTTATGGATAATGGTAGCATCGATCATAAGTATTTTCTCCAAATAAGTCTTTGGCCTAATAAAGATTAATACCTCCAAGTTATGCTCGATCAAGACTTTTTTAATACGGATAAAGAGAGAAAAAAAGTAACTATAAAGGGAGCCATTAAGATACTAGTTACCACGAGCATGTACCCTTAGTGTAAAATATTCTACTAAATCTTCATGGTCATTAAAATAAATCTAGCATACAATATCATTATTAGAAGACCCCTCCGTGACATTAATATAACCATTAACATTAAGTGCTCAACTTTAAAGTTCCCTACAAAGGACAACATGGTTACTACTAAAAGCAACCAATTAACCTTTTATAAATACACTTTTTCGTGTCTAAAATGAAGAAAACCATCATGTTTAATAACCAAAAAGGTTTGACATTAAAGAGAAGAGAAAGTTGGACTAAATTCATTACAGAATTACATGATATGATTTTAAAGGAGGAAGATCTAGACTCTTTAATGAAGATTGGTTCAACTTTAATGGTTGAATAAAGTGAACTTGTTGAGATCCTAAAAATTAAAAGATTGATTTCATTTTAGGTTGGTGGATATTCCTAGAATCATCTAAGACATGCTTTTTTATTGACTTAATATCAACTATTTTTTTCCTTATATTTGTTAGACGAATAAGAGTTTTGAAGGGGAAAAAAAATTAAAAGATGATATCCAATGAAGTTGTAAACTTCTAAAAGCGAGAATCATTCAAAAAGTCATATACCCTTATTCGGTTTGCCAATGTCACCGACTTCAACATGTCTTGCCCGAAAGATAACTTCTTTCTTATTAATATTGATATGATATTGACTCAATCATTGATTTTGAGTTCTTTAGATGACAAATCTAGCTATCATAAGATACCCATGTATCCTTATGATGAGAAAAAAAAAAACCTATTTCATCATAAATAGATGAGCATATTATTATAAGGTCATACCTTTCAACCTCAAAAACATAAGGAAAACCTATTAAATAATGGTGGATAAGGTATTTAACGATCAGTTAGGTAGGGATTTTAAAGCCTATGTGGATGACATGCTAGTTACATATAAGAGTTTTAAAGAGCACATCTGAGGCCTACAGAAGGTCTTCTTAGTTCTTATAAAAATACTAGAGAAATATAAGTTGTTTTAAGTATGTATTTTTTATATGTAAAGTAAATTATTAGGGTTACTCATGAGCATCAAAGGGATTAATCCTAATCTCGAGAGAGTTTAGGTCATTCTAGACATGATCATCCCTAATTATTGAAAGATGTATGAAAGCTTCCTAACCAACAAGCTGTCCTGAATCACTTTATTTTCCAGATAGAAAAACAACGTCTTACTTTCTTTAGCACCTTTAAAATATCAGTAACTTTTAATGGACTCTAATGTGTGAAAAAGTATTTGAAGAGCTAAAAGCCTTCCTATCTTTTTCATATAACTTATCACAATCAATGGAAAAGAATACTATTTTATCTATATTTAGAGGTATGTGATATTATTGCTAACACCACCCTAGTTTGAAAAGAAAAGAAACCATAAAAATTGATTTATTATACCAGTTAGACTTTATAACATATAGAAAAAAAAGGTATCTAAAGGTGGAAAAAATGGTCTTCGTATTGGTTAGCATATTTAGGAAATCCATCCCTACTTTTAGGCTCACCTAATTATAGTGCTTACCGACCAACTATTTAGACAGATCCTCTATAAACCAAACATACAAGGGTAGTTAGTCCATTAGACCATTAAGTTGGTAGAATTCGGACTACAATATCAGATTTAACTAATCATTAAGGCTCAGGCTCTCATTGACTTTAAATTGAATGTTCCTTCAATGAACTTACTATAAAGAAATAAACAAGCTCCAATTATTTAGAGAAAGAAGTTGTCTATAAATGATTCCTCTAACATTCATAAAAGTGGCACAGATGTAGTCTTTATTTGTTCAAATCGATATTATATATATATATATATATATATATATATATATATATATGCTTTAATATAAGTTCATCTTTTTCAATAATATGATAAAATGAGTTCAACCCAATATAAGCCTTAAAAGCTTACACTCTTCAAGTGTATAGTGACTCTCTATTGATAATGAGGGAATATAGGGGATAATATATAGTAAGGGAGCCATCTATATATAAGTTCACTAATGGGCATTAAAACACCTCAAATACAGGGGGGAAAGATCACAATCTCATAAATCCTAATGGAAAAAAGCATTCAGGAAGATCTCTTGTTAAAAACTTAGTAACACTAATCTTATT
Source organism: Populus x sibirica (assembly GCA_019202695.1). NCBI lineage: Eukaryota > Viridiplantae > Streptophyta > Magnoliopsida > Malpighiales > Salicaceae > Populus > Populus x sibirica. Next base: position 1,473,970 of record JAGMVL010000423.1, read on the forward strand.
GATCTCTTATTGGGGTATATATAAAAGTTTTGGATAAGCCAAACACCAAAGATAAAATGACTTGATGATCTACTTTATGGCCTAAAATTCTTCCCTAAAAGATTGATGAGTGTCATTATAGAAAGATACTTAAATGATAAAGAGATCTCATCAGTCACGATAGATATACATTTATATAGAAGGTTTATAACATATATATAAAAGGTCTACTAATGAACAATACTAATATAACAACTATCAAAAGTTTATTTTCCTTACTAGAAGAGTAATCGAGTATTATTTGATAAATAAATAGTTATACAAAAGGTCTATAATAACCCCTCTCTAAGAATAGAACTCTTACACTCAAACCAGTTACTAGACCAATATAAAAAATATGATCTTTTTTAACATGCTTAAGAAAATCGAGAAGGCAAAAAAAGAATGAGCTATACTTTTTTATGAGATCTTATGGGCATATAAAATAACATGAAAGACCTCTATAAGGACAATATTATTCTTGTTAGCCTAAAGGAGAAATGTCATGATCCTAATAGAAATTGGTTGTCATAATTACCAAGTACAAGGTTATTTGGGCATAACAAATAAACAAAAAAATAAAGACCAACATGGATATTATGGAAAAGATTTTTCTAGCCATCATTGTCATATGTGAGGCTTATAGATGGAAGGTAAATTAGTATCATAACACTCTAATAACAAATAAATGTTTCTACATTAGATATCTCTAATTGAGAAAATCAAAAGCACATGGAATATAAAGGGTAGAGGAAAGCTGGAGCTAAGTAGGATAGACCATACAGGGTCATATACACTATCAAGGTAAAAACTTGTCATCTGCAAGATATAAATTGAAAGATTTTACCTTACCCATGACACTATAACCATCTTAAGATGTATTACTAATAAGCATAACTTAACCAACTTGTAATTTAAATATCTTAATAAAATTTTAAATTAGCTAGTTCTCCAAGTTTAACTTTAATAAATTACACTCCTAACATAGTCATTTTACCTGGCTGTAAAAGTCACCCTCTCTTAGTTGTGTGGTCTTTCCTTGCCAAGATATAAAGACATACCCTACCTAAATATAAAGGCATGACATCACTTAAAAAAACCATGTTCTCTTAAGAATGAACCACCATTTCGAGTAAGATAAAAGAACAAAAAAAATATTAGTATGAATCCATCTTGGGTATCGATGTTCTAGTAACAACATTATGTGTTATAAGGGATTTAATGTGAATTTGGTTAATGCTTAATCAAACAAAATACCATTTACCTAACCATGCATTTAATAGAGTCTTTAAGGGCTTTAAATCCCTCATTTGATTCAAGATAATATATTTGATTCGTGTCAAGAGTCTTACTCATTCCCAGCCTTAATAAAACACCAAGAAGTGACCCTTTGACCCATCTAAGTTCTAAGTGAACATGATAATTCTATTTTGATCCTGTCTCCATAAAAAAGAAGTAAATTGGATCCTATATATCTTAAAACCTATAGGATTTTAAATTTTATATATAATAGCAAGAGGGAATTTAACCCAAACAACCAAAAATAAAGAAAAAAAATGAAAGGTATAAAAAGAAAAAAATTGTAATAATAAAAGGGCAACGAGAGATAATTATCTATAAATAAAAAAAATTAACCGCATAAAACTAGGTTAAAAATTATTAGAGCTTAGTTTATCTTAACAATATCTCTAAGCCCCTATATGGTTTCTTGGTGCTCTCATTGATAGTTGGCTTTATCCAAGCTTTTTAGACATTACTCGGCTGGGGAGGGAACAAGTCAGCAGCTAGTAGAATGCCAATCACAAGTCTATCCTTCTTAGGGATTGGATCTTAGAAAAACAAAACAAGAAATCAAAATCAAGTACCTCGCCATTATTGAAAACTTAAGAGAAGTCTATAAAGATATTTTAGGCCTTATTATAGAAGTGAAAATTAGTTAGAATATATATCACTCGATTATCAAAGATGTCTTTCGATCTGAGAGTACTTTAAAAAAAAATATTAGAGAACTCTTTTGGCCTTATTATGAATTTTTTTTCAATGCCAAAGACAAGGGGAATCATATTTAACCACCCACTTAGTTGGTGCTAGTATTGAAACCTTTGATGGTGTTAAGGATACCATATAAGAATTGGTGGGTTAAGAAACAACAATGTTCTCTGGTCTATGTCTTTCAGTCGGGGTAAAAGCACCAGAAGGCTTCATGTTTTTCCTTTTGCAAGTTTCATACTAGCATTCCCTATACTCATTATACTCTCTAGATTTACCTATTTGATAGTGGACACCTCTAGAGGTGGTTAAATATGAATCATTGATAGATAAAAATTATTGGTCGTATAGACCCACATTCTCTAAGAAAGTAAAAGTATCTTTATCTAGGAATGACTTATACCATCTTCCTTGTACTCATTACTCTCTTTAAGAGCTAAAGGGATCACCTTCCTTAGCAGAACCAACTAGTTTAGAAAGGTCAATGTTCTTAATGTCTTCTACAAACCGAGACCATTTTTAGTACCAAATACAAACAAAACTAAAACAACAATAAAAGTTAAGTATCATACCCATAAGACTATGGTTTAACATCCATTCTTGAGCTAAAAGGTAGATCCAATACATAACACCTCTCTTCTTAACCATCTCCTAGTAGTTTTGTCCTTATTACATAGAAGAGGCATGTTATTGTGATTCAACAATGGATTTTTCTATTTTAAGAAAAAGACACATCACACACACCAATCCATATAGAGGTATGAATCATATGTACTTAACCATAAATCATTCACTTCTCCATTATTTCATATCGTTGGTTTTATCTATAATTACCCTTTAAACATGACTCTTCTTCTTAAATAAAAAGGAGCCTAATGGAAAAGGACTACACCAAATTGTTTCTAAAAATTCTTGAAGATAGCTATTATGGCCCAACCATTCAAATGCAACTAACTAACATACATGTTATAGTAATGGAATGTGTCCATCATAAACTTGGTCAATGAGAGGTTGGAATTGGTTTACAAAAACCTTGCACACAAGCACATTAATCTTTGTATGCCATCATTTTACCTTAATCGGATGCTTGCTAATCCTATCTAATAGATGATGATGATAATAAAATACTATATTTTTAAGTTCTTATTGAATGAGACTAGTCTCTACATATACCTCACTTGTATAAGTATCATCCAAGGGATTCCTAGGCTTGTTAACTCACATACACATGGTGGGTCTGGGTCTCCTATGACATGTTTAATCTTGGTTGGACAATTGCACTGACTATCATTCTTGCCTTTAATTAGTATCCCGTCCATCCGACTTAACTATGCAAAGAGCCATATTATCCTTCAAGAATTTACAACCTTAGCATATTTAAGTTGTAACCTATTTAGTGGTGAGCAAGAGTGTTGGGGATTTTTAAGATTATCATTTTATTTCTCCTGGAAGAAGTCTGTTGCTTGAGGTTGTTTTTTCGAAAGCATTTGCTGGGAAACTTGTATTAAAAGCTATCGAAACTCCCTACTGTTTCTATTCTATGCAGCTATTAGGGCAAAGCAAATATGTGAGGGCCTGCGGCTGCTTGCCAAAATTAAAGAGAAGAAAGAAATACTAGCTTAGCTTGCTACGTCGGGCTAATACCTCATCCATTATTAGCCAGATAGGCTCTTTCAAATCGGCCCATAGAAATTTAGACCTAACTTTAAACAAAGGCTGACTTGCAACGAAAAAAGGAAAACATTTAAAAAAAAAAGGAACCAATGTCTTCTCGACAGACAGAGCAGAGGAAGGGAAAGCTTTCCCAGTTTATCTTTGAATGCGAAATCAAAAGAAAAGGAAATAAAAGGTTACGAGGTTTTTTATTTATTTATTGTGACTTTTCTTTCTAATTCCGTTTAATTTTATCTGCCTATCTATCTGCTACTTCACTATCTTCTGTTTAAATTTCCTTTTACCTTTGCTTTTGCTGCTTCTCGTTTGCATTTCCACTCCCACAAAATTTTAGCTTTTATTTCTTTCTTGTACAAGAATCAAGAATTTCACTTCTTTTTGTAAAACCTCCATTATCTAGAGGAGATTGTGCAACTCTTGCGTTTTCTTTCTTCATTCCTGTTGTTTCTTTACCTCAAGAGGTTGCTTATAGATGATGTCAACTTGGTGAAGTGGGTAGCTAGAGAAAATGAATTAAATTGTGGGTTTCAAAGTTGACGGTCAAATTGCATGCCTATTTCATATATGGGGCTGTTTCATTATGGCCTGTTTTTGTATAATTTTGTGGCTTTTTTTATCTTTAATCTCTTTAGATGAATAATGAGTAGCTATGGAACTAAATTTGTGAAACCTGTTCTTGTAAAGATGATCCTTTCATGTTTTTGTGTCAAGTTTGAATGATCTTGGATCAATTTAAGCTTTAGACCGCCAAACCGTTCTTATTTCTGTTATTTGAGTTTTTAATTGGTTAGGTGATACAATTCTTCTATTATTGAAAAGGATTGATGTATGTAACTTAGTTGAAAATGCTCGTAGAGTTCAACTAATCAAGTTTTAGACCATTTCAATCTTTCGAGTTACTCGGGTTCTGATCTGGTAGTTTGGATCAATTAAGCATGTGATCTTAAAAGTGACAGCTAACTCAGTATATATAACTCTTAATAGCGTTTGATTAGTTTTGTATTTCTAATTATCGCTTTCAATATTCCTATGTTCTTATAACTATGCACTTGCATTTTTTTCTCATTTAGATTCTCATTCGTTTGCAGGAGCCATAATGGGCAAAAAAAATACTTATAAGTGCTGATTGCTTTGATGGAATCTCCAGTAAGTTTTCTCACTTGTCCGTCATAGTGATTTTCTTCATTTCAACATGCATGTCAATTCTTGATTCCGTTTAGCTGTTTATTCTTGATGAGAAAAAAAGAACTGATAATTCTTATTCCTTCCTTTGCTGGGAGAGGATCTTTCACTTTGCATGATCATTGAGTTTTGAGAGTACATAAGAGGCGAAGTCCAATGCTATGTGATTTTCTTTTGAGAGGTTGTGTGCCGACAATCTGAGTGAACCATGCTAATATTGTGTGGTTTCTGTGTGTTAGTCTTGCCATAGTTCAATGCTGCATGTAATCCTGCTGAATGATTGTAAATGATTTGTTTCTTTTACGGCTATACAGGATTTCCCTTACAAGTATCGCCATGTTTGAGAATTCTTGTTCCCTCAACTATTGCAGATTTTTCTTAGTTGCACAATGCATCTAACTCTGCTTATGGTTTTTCTTGATGCATTATTCTTACATGAAGGAGCCAAGTAGGATTGGTGATCGTTCAACCAGTGATGTTGTTGTCCGACTCCGAACACATGAAGGCCGAGATGATTGGTTTTATTGCCATTCTTTTATCTTGATAGAAAAGAGCAAATATTTTGGTGACCGCCTTTCTGAGAACTGGCCTACATGTCAGATCCTTGACTCACGGAACTGTGTTGAAGTTTACTGTGAAGAATCAGACTTTGATCACTATGTCAATTTTTTACGACTTCTCTATGTTGTTATAGATGGTTCATTGGAAGACATATGGCATGGTGTGAAGAATGCCCTTGGCATTCTGCGTGTGGCTGTGGAACTTGGGTGCCCACAAATTGTTAATGCTTGTGGGAACTACTTGGAAGCAATGCCATGGGAAGAAGCTGAGGAGGATGAGATCCTAAAAATCATACCAGGCATGGGATCGAAATCCCAACCAATTCTTGCCCGTGTCCAACCAGTCAATCCATCAGCTGTATTGAGAATTTTTCTGTCAGCTATTAAATTTGCCACATCATCACCTCCTTCACCCATGAATGATCTTAAAACTACTGCACAAGAGCAGCTCGAATACATGCTGACTGAAGATGATGATGCCCCTCTACTAACAGCTGATCAAGAGGTCAAATTTGAAGTAAAAGAATGTGTGAAGGGACTGTTCACCAGATTTAACAATATGCTAGAAGCTCTGTTATGTGAGCCTGTGGAATCAGCCAATGAGAAAGGGAAAATGCAATCTTTTCAATCATATCTATCAGATTTATCGTGGGCTTGTCAGATACTAAATAAATTGGAAATCATGAAGGAATTTGTCAATAGTTGGGTAGGCGCATCAGATAAGATAGTTCTGGTTGTTGAGCAAGCTAGTTCGGTAGCTGAAATTATTGAGACAAAGTCGAAGGTTATAGAGGTGGCAGCAAAGGTTTTAGAAGCAATAGGATATGGTAACGTTATTCTGCCTACTGCAAAACGGTTTCACATGGTCAAGGTTTGGCTTCCATTTGTGAGGGTTACCAAACCATTAATTGATTCTGCCACGACTAATGCCAAAGATGCTCCAGAACTTAGGATTGATGGTGAGCTATGGCAGTCCTTAGAATCCACATTTGTTTCTATGGTTCTTACACTGCCATCAGAAGACCAGGCAGAGATTTTGACAGAATGGTTAGGGAATGAACATATTCACTATCCAGACTTCACTGAGGCATTTGAGGTGTGGTGTTACAGGTCCAAGGTTGCGAAGAGAAGATTAGCAGACATATTGGGCAACCACGGTATGGCCAATAGCACACTTTGACCATCTGTTTTTTCATCTTTTTGGTAAGAATAGTTACATCGTGCTTGATCATAAATCATTTTCCTATCCTTTGCGAAGATCAGGGCTTGGTTTAGAAAGTGTTGTTGACAAGAGGTTCCTAAACTGGGTGCACTAACTTTTAGCTTCTCGTCCAAAAGTGATTGCATTCTAAGGTTTGTAAATGAAGTAATGTTTAGGCTTCTGTTTGATTGTAAATCCGTAATTGTGAATGTCTAGCGTAATCAAACTCGATAAATCTTCTGGGCTTGTGCTATCTTATTGTCCAATTTGCTCATGCCAATTTTCATTTGTTTATTTATTTGTTTACTAGATTATTTTCTAGTTAAAGTCCTGATGCTTAATCAATTTTATTTTCTACTCTAAGGAGAGGGAAATGAAAGTCCGCAGGGAATGCCTGGGTGAAGGGCAGTAAGCTTAATAAATGCTTTGTACTTCATCTTAACTTAATAAATACTTTGTAATATAATGCTATTCGCCTATTCCCTCCGTTGTACAGGGCAAGGAACTACCAAAAGAACATGATACATGATACGAGAAAACCTTATCCATGGTGGTCAATTGTGGGCAGAGGTTAAGGTCTTAAGGATATCAGTATCCTGGCCAAAGAGGCACTCCTTCAAAACAAAGAAATAAACATGGACAATTTTGCACTTTACGTCCTTCTTTTATCTATTTATATCCATTAAGCAATAGTTTCTTCACTTCTCTTTTTCTATTGAGCAATGATTCTGGACCGTTTGGATTGGTTATTTTTGCATTCGGTCTTGCACCTTTTGACTTTATTTTTCTACCCTAGCTAGTCTTTCTTCAGACTTTTCTTGAGCAGAGGACCTTTCTGGGTTCCTCATCTAGTCATCTAATTTCCCAGCATTCATGCATCAGAAAACTATATATTTGTAACTATTGCTGACTTTTCTTTGAAAATGTTGTTTGAATGGGACTTGTAATGTTTATGCTTCACTAAGCTCTCCCCCTATAGCACTGTGTGTGGATATAAAGGAGGTTTTCTTCCAATGTATCGTTTCTAGATCTTGATTTGAAGAAGAAAAAAAATTTATCGATGCTGATGTCTGCAATCTCCCATTCTTTTATCTTCGTTTCTTGCGTGTAGCTTGCAATCAATTGAGTGTCACACTTCATACATACTTCTTTTTATTTGATGAAATACACGATGACATCATGATTTCTCACAATCAATATACTACGTTGGTATACCCCAATAACTAACTGTTATGACACCAATCCATCTATCCATCTTCAGAACTTACAAAAATAATATACAATCCTCAACCATATACTAAATCCTAAGCTGTCTTAGAACTCAATGGTTCTATGCCAAGTATAGACCTATACTAAGTAAATTTTCTTCTTTCTTTACACTACCATGCATCTTCCTTGTTCCTTAGCAATACATGGAACAGTGAAAAGAGATTCTGAAGCCTCGGCCTCTTTGTCCTAATGTATCAGGCCACAAAGTCTGGCAACAGTTGTGCTATAAACCTCTTTCGGTTCTGAATGTCAATGCTCTCGTATGCAGTTGAAGAGTGAGGCGTGGATGTGTTAAGGGCTCCATACTCATTTGGTTCGCCGATCTCTACTCTTCTTCCCAGTTGAATGTTTTGGTTAGGAAGAAAAGTTTGATGAGTACCTGATAAGGAGAGGTTTTCACAATGGGGTAGCCCAAGAGTGAGAGAGACACCATTGCCAGAAAACCTTGGCGTGAACTGCTCTCCATCAAACCTCCCAATTTCCCCCATTGGGTATTGCCCAAAACCTCCAATGAAGTTGGTTTGGCCTCCCATGAATGAGTAGCCATCCCTACTCTGCCTCTCATCGCCGAATTTCATAGAAACCTGCTCATTGTTTGCCTCGCCAGGCTTGATATCCATGTTAATGGATGGCACACTAGTTGGGGATTGTATCAAATCATGGCTTCTTGGCTTCTTTGGGCTCCCTTGTGTGATCCCGTCTAATTCTGATGACCCCATAAAAGAAAATCCAGACTGGTTTCGGAGATTTCCTCCAACAGGAGATGTTGAAGATGTGGGTATTGAGATTGCAGAAGGAGCATCCGGTGAATTGTCCAAGGACTTGAAGCTTCTAGTTTGATTTCCGTTAACTGAACCTTTCTCTTGCAGAACTGACCTTGAAGCAGCATCTTCATTGTGTTCGCTCTTGCTTGTTTTGTCCTCTGATCCATTCTGTTCTTGTTCCTTTATTTCCTCCATGTACATTTCTTCTACCATTGGCTTCCAAAGTCGAACTCGAGCATTTATGAACCAATTAGACACCTGTATAATAACAAACACATAAATATAAGAATTTCCTCAACTGCGATAGGAATGCTGAGAAATGCAGGAGTTGGTTCATACCTGGCTCCTCGTGAGCCCTGTTTGTTTTGCGAGCATGTGTTTGTCTGAATCCTTGGGATAGCTGAAACATGAAAGGTTCACAAATCAGATATGAACAAAAACTAAAACCCAGGGATTTTTGTGGGATCATGACAAACAACTATGATTATCTACATGAAAATAGTCATCAATAGGAAAGGGCCAAAAAAAAAATGTAATTCCTAGAATTCTGAGGGTGCTTACGGGTGGAGAAAGTGTTCGAAGAGCCAAGCACGGAGAACTGAAACTGATCTTTCAGGCAATCCTCTCTGGGGTCTCCAAGCATTGTGCTGGATCATTCCCAACTGCTGAAGTGCACGCTGTTGTCGAAGGTGATGATCGACAAATTTGAGCCTTGAACCTTCAATCTTTCCTCCTAAGCAATCCTCTTCACCTAAGCTTTTGTTTGCAGCTTTAATTTGACCTGTTATTGCATCTTTCAAGCACCTAAACTGCTTGGAGATTGTTTTCAATGCAAGGGCTGTGTATGTCTTTGCTGAACCAATTCCTGCTGCTTGCTCAAACGAGGAAATCACTATCTGCATCTGGTGATGATACTGCCTGTACCTCTGCTCCACCTGCAGATGATAAAAACAAAAATGAATAAAAAATATCCCATTTATCTGCTGTGACAACAGGGTACATATTGAATTGAAAGCCTCGAGACTCCCTCTGTTCCTATCTTGTGAAAATTGAAGTTCTAAATTTTAAGAGCATATAGCAAGGGTCCAAAAAGATGAGAGACTTGAAAACATTACGAGTTGAATACAACACCAGACTGAAATTCGGACACGGTTTCCTTAGATGGGTTTCTTACAGTGATAGAGACCTAACTCAATCCCGTGTGATCTCAGCCAATATTTTTCGCAATACAAACAAGAACGTTCCAAGAAACTATCCTCAGTTTCTTTAAACGAACTTAACTAAACCTCACCGACACAAATGATCAACACACAAATTGAAAACAAAGCATAGTTGAACATATAAACTGCAAGTGCGTACCTCATCGAGCATGCTAATAAGCTTAGCCTTCTTCATCTGAATTTCCTGCCTCTCTGCAGTGGAAAGCTCCGGTCCGCGCTTCCCACTTGCTTCTCCTTCGCCAGACCCTTCTCCGGTTGATGACTCTCCAATCACCTTATTGCTATTATTACTACTAATCCCGTTACTCTTCTTTGACAATTCACTCTTGATTCCATTACTATTCACATTAACAACCTCATCAAGTAGCTCTTCAGTGGCCTTCAAGTACTTTGAGCTCAACAAGACCCCTTGCATACCCGGTACCCCATTTGTCACACCCGAACCTGGTGACACCAACCCACCAGACACCCTTATATCTTCACCAGACACAGCTTGAGCCTGTGATCCAAAACCGCCTTGCTGTTGTGAGGAGAGGCTCAAAGACAGGCCTTGTTGGGCGCGTGGTGTTTCACGCGCAGTCGATGTAGAGTCAATTGGATTATAAAAATTGTAATGGACACGGGGAATAAGTCCATGCAAAGTAGAAGCCTCATGGGAGTTAGGGTCCAAAGGGATACCGACGAATTGTTGGGTGTTCGATGGCGCGTGGCCCGAGAGGTGCGGCGGAGGAGAGAGGCTGTTGGCAGCAGCAGAAGCAGCGGCGTTAAGGAATACAAGGTTGTTGGATTGTGGTGGTGGAGGGGTTTCGGAGTATTGGACATAAGTAGGGTTCATAAGCACAAGAGTTTGAAGACCTTCCGCTGATGCAGCAGCTGCTTGGATTTCAGGATTCCCATGAAAGTATGTCGCCATCGGATTGGTTTTCTCGAAAAACTATGTTCAGTCTTGTATCTACACTTGAAAAGAGACTACGTTAGTTATCAGCCTTCACATCCAAATATCAAATCCAAAGACACGTACAAACATAAATCCACACCACTCCTCATCTTTCTACATGCAGACAACCCCATATATGTATAATTCAATGAGTTTTTTATGTTACCTTTATGAGAGTGGAATTTGTGATCAACCCATCAAAAACGAAGTGTTAGAAACAGATGGGATCGAGTTTTATAGAAACTGCGTTGATCTCTTCTTACTGTAAGCCTGTGAATCAAGAAGAGGATGCATGAGGAATCCAGAAAAAATTGAAGTGTAGATCATCAAAGAATTTCTTGTGCGAATTCATTTGAACAAGATTTTAATAGTACGATCAAATCAAGATTTTAAAAGAATTCTTGTTTGTTAATGTTTATACGTTTCCATCTTCTACAGCTTGAAAATCAACACAACACCTAGAAACAGAAGAAGAAAGAACTAGAAAAGAAGAGGGAAAGGGAGTGGATTCAGGAGAGGTGTTGTTTATATATATAGGGATAGAGAGAGAGATAGTGCAGAGATTGATAGAGAAAGAGAAAGAGAGAGATAGAATTGATTATAGTATTAGTTTTTATATAATTGGAACCTGTTGTGATGGAAAACTGAGTGTGCACGTGCTTCATGATCATCTGCACTTCAAGGGGAAAGAACAATTTTTCACTTACAATGACCTAAAGCCCATGAATTTTGAGAGAGAGAGAGAGAGAGGGAAGTATATACAGTTGAGGCTAAAATACATGAGATAAGGAAAGGGGAGGACACTTGGATATGTGTGTGTTTATATATACTTGAAAAACACGAAGGAGCACGCACACACAGCCACCTGTTTCTTGTATGATCTATCTATGGATTTAACAGTCTCTTCACTACTTGAGAGGAAAGACCTTTGTCAGACTCAAATCTCTGCAACTCCCTCTTTGAGAAGGAAAGGGAGTTGTAAAGAGAAAGATGGGGTTAAAAAGGCTAAGAGAAAGATACCCTTCTTTATTCACTCATATTATCCAAACATACAAGTGTTTATGAGCCCTCATTTTATTCACACAAAAGAAGAAAAAATAAAAAATTGCGCTAACAGGAATCACTTGACTAGTTAATTCATGTGCTAGTACATATATATTGATTGTGTTCTTTCTTGAGTGGTGGTGGGGGTACTGTGGTGTGTAAGTATATCTTCTATATCATTAGAGGTTGTTATCTATCAGTTCTGCTGCACTTGAGGACTCCATATATATCTTTCTTATAGTATACTTGCAGAGACACACCTTCCTTCTCTTTCTCTTTTATGGCTTTTGAGTGAGGTACCTGCGAATAGATCAAAACAAGGGAAGTTCTGTGATTTGACCTTCCCTTTTCATATCATTTGATGCCTTGGGCATCTTTGATGAGCCACAAGGAACCTTTTTCTTCTTATTTAGAGTGCGAGTCTGTGAGAAAGAGAAGAAGAGGAAGGTGTGCGTGTTGTGTATAAAAAGAGTGGAAAGAAAAACAATAAAAATTAAGATTTCATCGGAGGGTGTCGAAAGATACACACAATCAGCTGAAAAACGAGAAAAACGTCTCCCTTCCAAGATCCAAAAGCTTAGTAAACGAAAAATATAAAGAAATGATGACGAGAACTGTATGTGGGTGGTGGAGGGGAGGGGTCCCTGTTGATGCATTCAATAATAAAAATATCTCCTTGTCCTCTTCGCGTTTTTGTTTGTTTGTTTTCTTTATTTATTTTCTTATTTTTCATTTCTTGGGTATATTTTTTGTGGTTGGATGACAGAGTTTGAAGATAAAGCAACTAAATCACCAAGGAACATAGAACCAACCACCACAGCACCTACTTTAATGTTCAAAAAGCTTATATATACTCAGTTATCTAAAATCTTAAACCACCGTCTCTGTGTAAGGAATATGTGTATATCAAAAACTCGTATATATCTATCTATATATATATATATATATATATATATATATAAACATCAAAATATGAGAAATTCAATAGTGGAACAATTCAAATGCATGCATTTGCATCGAGGTAGCCAAAATACATGGGCCCTGTCTACGCATAGGATCTCACTGTTTTTCTTTTTCCTTCTTCTGGGTGGGTAAAGCATCCAACCTGCTATCTAATTATTAAGAACAAATTAATTACTTGTTTCTTAATTATGGATGAATTTTCTTGTATTTGCTCTATACCCTTTTCTGTCTTCACTATTTTTCCCACTATTCTTCTTCGAGCAACACCTCTTGGGAGGGGGCCTCCAAACCACCCCAGTATTGGAAAATACAAAGCAAGGGGTCGATAGCTAGCTGTGTAGCTAGGTTTTTTAACAAGATAATGACTATAATAAATAAAGAAGAAACAGTCTTCAGCGCAGGACAAGTTCATCAATTCTCAACAGCGATCTTTAGCTCTTGAATCTAAGTCTGATATCTTAGAATATCAGAGAACAGTTCCATCACCATCAGAAACAATGATAACACAAGAATATGAGTTTTGTGAAGTCAATATACAGGACTAGTGTACAAACAAACAAGACTCATTCATGATGTTCTTCAGGTAAACAATGTGTGTGTTGCAGGGCAATTAATGTATACATTATAGGGTTTATTATAACGTGAAAGGGGATTTGTGTGATTGTATTCAATTCCGAAGTCATCCTAGGATTCTCTCAAGAAAACTTTGTACGAACTTTACAATTTAGTTTCTCAGACCTAACTCACTTCCAGTGGAAAGAAAAAAGCTGCTGCCATATGAAGTGTGCTTTCTTAATCTCACCTATCTGAAGTACCTGTTTGGGCAGTCAGGTACACCTTGAATATATAACCAGAGATACAAGGGTGGTAACTTTCATGGAAGATCAGGTCCCTCCAACGTCTATTGATGCTGCAAGGTAATTACTATACATATGATAATTAATATTTAATTACTTCCTCGAAGGTAATTAATATATATGTCCCATGCGAGAGTCTTCATCATAATTAGGAGAGCTCTTCAATTTGAAAGCTAAATAATTCAAATTGAGGATTGACATTGGAGGAAAGCAAATAAGTTTCTTGACAAAATTTCCTTGGAGGCACCCTCCAAATTAAGTCACTTCATTGTACAAGAAATTATCAACTCCAAATAATGTGCCAATAATTGTCCACTGAGTTTTTTAATTATTAAAATATATATAGATTGTTCACCTGGTCATTTGATATTTCAACTTTTATTTATACTTTTGGATGTTATCATTAAATTAAAAAATTACTATCAGAAAATCAATAAATATAAAAAAAATACCGATAGAAATAATTTCATTGATAAATTATGGTGAACTTTATTGATTGAAATTTTCTATAGAAAATTTCATCAGTATATTGATTTTCTCAGTATTTTCTGATATCAATGGAATAAGCGATGAAATACCGACATTGAAAATTTGTTCGTCTAGGCATTCTATCTTGTCATCATTAGAAAATACCAATAAAATTGCCTAAAAAATATTTCATCGGCATTGGAAAGAATATTATGTCAGTGTTTTGTTTATTATGATCCTCAAGCCAATAATTGCTCACCTATACAACAAATTAATGGATTCTAATACAAATTTTGGATTTTAAAAGACTATGATCTCATTGGATTAAAACACCATATATTCACTAACCAAGAACCAAATAACCTTAGATTTTAATGGCTATTTATTTATCTACATTCTAAAGACATGGAAAATTTCAAAAGGAATAAACTATGTTATATTGAAATAAAATATTCTTCATATGTTAATGAAGTTCAAGCAAAAAGATATGTTAGGCTAGAGAAACAAGTAATGTTGCATTCTCTTTCAAGCACTACCAGAAAATTGACAAATACAAATGGAACACCGACATGATTTTTCTGTTGATATATTGCGATGACCTTTATCAAGAGAATTTTTCATCTCTATGTCCATCGGTAAACACTGACAGAAAGGTTTTCTTGGTATATACCAAGGGAATTGCAGTGATAAAATAAATAATGAAAAAAAAAGTCAAACAATACAATGACGTGTAACTTTTACAGATGACATTACTGACAGAATTAACTCAATGGTAAAGTACATCCGTTAATATGCCAATGAAACACTTTCCTCGGTATATACTCAATGTACCTCTCTCTCTCTCTCTCTCTCTCTCTCTCTCTCTCTCTCTCATTTTTTATTCAAAAATATTGTAAGCTAGTATGCGGGCTATCTTTGCAATGCAATCTCTCTTTTTTATTATTATTATTAATATGGATGTTTAGGCCAGCTTATGCGTACCTCAATTAATCTTACGGGTCCGTAAATATGCCAATGAAAAACTTTCCTCAGTATATACCGAGAGAATTACGAATGGTATTACAATGAGATTCCAAGAAAGCAAAATGTATAGTGACATGATATTTTTACCGACAAAATGACCAATGGAATTATCGATGAAATTATTCCATTGGTAATGTCATCAGTAATATTTAATTTATGACTTGGTGATTAACCCTCCTCTCCCCCTCCCCTATTTCTCATTCTTCTTTGTGCATCCCTCCCCTCCCCATAATCTCAACAAAATTGAACCTTCCACAACAAATTTAGCCACTGCAACACTTAATTTGTCGACATTCGTGTTCTTATTTGAATTTTATTAAGGATTCTCCATTTTAAGTAAGCAAGTCTACCCCTTTTTATTTGAACTCAATTTTAAAATGTTAATTGTTTTGCATATTTTTATAGCATGTGTATTTTGTTTGGATGTTTACTTGTTTTATATTTTTTTTCTCATACAAATTTATTGTATGGATTTATGATTTGTACATGTTAGGGTTTGTTTTAGATTTTATAAAATTATATTTATTTGTAAATTGATGAAACTTATGTTGAATTTTTGACTTAGGTGTTTTGTGATGAAATAAATAATGGCTTATTTAATGGGTTCGTTTAATATTTTGTCAATTTTATTGTCGAGTTGAAATTTTTGATAAATGTATAGAAATTTGAATTTATATAGATAATTGACAATGAATTAAGAGAACTATTAAAATAGATTGAATAAGTTTGAGCTAAATTAATATTTTTGCAAATTTATTTAGTTAACGCAGATAATTAATACATGTTGTCATCATTATTTTATATAGGTTTGATATATGTAATGCATGGTCGTTCATGGATGTATAGAGATTTACCTCAAGATTTGCGGATGATGGATTATTGTAATAGGATTATTGTAATAACATTCAGGGTTTTATTACTTATGCACAACCTAATCCAATAAATATTAGTGAAGAAGATCTTAGATGTTCATGCAATAGGTGTAAAAATAAAAAATTTCTTGGTCCAAATGTTGTAACGATACATCTTTTATATATAAAAAAAAAAGGTTCATGAAGAAATACATGTGTTGGTATGGACACGGAGAACCATATGTGTCCTTACGATACTTTGGTAGAAAACATGGTTGGGTCAACTTCTAGTTCTAGTAACGTGTTTGGAGTTGTAGATGACAATAGTAATCCTTATAGGAATATGGTTATAGATGCGATAAAAATAAATTAAGATCATGTCGGTCAATATGAAAATAAATTAAGATCATGTCGGTCAATGTCCAATCGTAGATAAAGAACCCAATATAGACGCGACCAGGTTTTTAGATCTTTTAAAAAATTCTAACGAACCATTATATGATAGTTGCATAAATTATCAGTCGTTGCATAGGTGTTCACCATCAAATCAGATCATGAGTTGAATGAAGTTGGTTATGATAAAATTATCGAATGGACAATAAGCATTTTAACTGAAAGTAACAAACTAAAAGAGAACTTCTATATTGTTAAGTCCATGATGAAACCCCTCGATCTAGGATACTAGAAAATTAACATATGTCTAAATTTTTACATGTTGTACTACCTTGAAAATACAAAGTTGACCGAGTACAAAACATGTGGGCATTCTCGTTATAAACCCATGACTGGTAAGGAAAGAACTCTTGTCACACACAGAAAACTTAAATACTTCTCAATCACACTTAGAATGCAGAGGTTATTCATGTCACTAAAGACTATTGAGCACTTGACATGACATCAATCACATGATGCGCTAAATGGAGTGATGGTACATTCTTTTAATGGTGAAGCCTAGAAACAATTTAACAATGTGCATCCTCAGTTTTTAGTGGAGACAAGGAAAGTGCATCTTTGGTTATATACAGACGGATTCAATCCATTATGGTCATTTGCTCCTCTTTATTTTTATTGGCTGGTGATACTCATGATTTACAAATTATCATCGAAGATGTGTATGAGGCCGGATTTCATGTTTTTATCTACAGTCATACCCAAACCTAATAGTTTGGGTTGGAATATAGATTTTTATCTTCAACCGTTAATTGATGAGTTGAAGCAATTGTGGTCATCTAGGGCTTTGACTTATGATATATCGAGGAAATATAATTTTCTGATGAAGACAGCTTTGATGTAGACTATTAATATCAATGATTTTCTAGCTTAAGAAATGGTTTCTGATTGAAGCACACATGGAAAACTAACATGAAAAATAACAGGGCATTCACGCTAACAAACGGCAGCAAAAAAAATTTTGTTAACTGTCATCGGCAGTTCTTGCTAACGAATCAGAAATTCAGAAAGAATATAAAAAACTTCTTTGTTGGCATAGTTGAAAGGGATGTTACACCGCTGCTTCTTTCGAGTGAAGAATTATATGACATAGTGTCGAAGTACGGTGACATTGTGTTTGGTTTTCAATCCATTGTTGATGATGTCTTTATTTTCGCCAAGCAATGCTAGCAAGATTATTACATATACACTCCTTCCTTTAGAAAGGATCGTTCAAGAGTTGATTGGTTTTCCGTAAAGAAAACCAAACTCAGGGGTTATGTCGAGGTTATTCAGGATGACAACAATGAATTAACTATGGGAGATGATATCTTTCAACTTGGTGAGTTAGTTTATCCATATCGAGTTGCTCTGTCTAATGATTTAGAAGAAAATTTAAATTTTTACATCGTCAAGAATATTTTTGTTGATGTTGACATTGAGGTGCTAAATGATGTTTTGAGATCCAGTAAACATGCACAAGTTGATGAAGATCATATTGATGAAATCAACGTAGAAGATTGCGATGGAGATAAGGATAAGTCAATTGATGAAGAACAGGACAATTCTGATTAATTTGCACAACACGAATGTGTAATGCCATAAATTATAATGTAATATTTATGGATGAAATTCATTTCACTTCAGTGTAATGACAATGATGTTAATTTATTATTGAATGAAAAAGAAATATTTATTTTATTATTGTGGTGTGAACTGATGTTATTGTGTCGAGTGTGCGATAATTTTATTATTGAAAGAACAACCTTTCAATGTAAGTTTGTTTTGCTTTCATAACAATATATTTAATAATTTTTAAAAAATTAATTTCATTTAACAAATGCAATTTCAGGTTTACAAATATTAAGGTTGTGAGAACAATAACATCGACCTTTAAATCATTAATGAAAATTCTATTGTTTTGGAGTTAGGTTTCCAAACATCCTGAATAAAAACCGTAGGTCGGTGCATGGTCTTCAAGGTTCAAGGTCAGTATTAACTTAAATATTTTTTTATATTAATTTGGTTAGTTTATTTAAATTATTAAAATTTTTCTTTTATAAATTTTACTTCAAGGAAAAATTTAAATGAGAAAGAACTAATAATATTGCTGACATATTAAATTGCTGAAAATTTTTTATTGATTTTTTTTTTATTTTGTTGAAATTTCTATAAAAAATTAATAATGAAAATATTTCATCTTTATTTTCAAAAATAAAAAATGACAAAATAATTTTTTATTGGTGTTTCTGTTGTTTTTTTATAATGGCATTAAACTCCAAATGGTTAGCTTTTTTTTAAGTGGATTTATGGATGCAACCAGACTTGTGACCTTCCAAAGTCCTTTTCAAGTACATCAATTTATAATATTACCAATCGGCAAATTTAATTTACAAGCCAAATTGCTGTAGGACTTAGCACAGATCATGTTCTAGCTCTACTATAGCATTGCTATGTTAATGATTTTGATTGAGAAAATGTATGCCAAGGAAGTTTCGATACTGGAACCGAAGAGTAAAAGTAACCATGAGTGATGGTGACTTTAGATAGAATCAATTACAATTCTGACAAAACCTATTTTATATTTCTTTTTTTTATTGTTAATTCTCTAAATTCTTAATTCAAGTCGATTTTTTTGTCATATATATATATATATATGTATATTTATTAATCACAGATTTACATATAAATTAAAAAATTAAAATAATAAGATTGAAATAAAAAAAAATATGATGTCCCTCTAATTAATTTTTTACCGCTTCACTTGAGCTTAATATAGCTCACAATACTTTCGTTGCAAGTGATACGTTGATGCTTTAACCTAGTACGTATGGCCGTACTGATATTATCGTGTCCCCATCCATTTAAAAGAATGCAAGTGGGGCATATCACATCAAAGCCATCCCCTCACTTCTGTGCCACCATCGATATACTCAATGTACCTCTCTCTCTCTCATTTTTTATTGAAAAATATTGTAAGTATGCGGGCTACGCTGCAATGCAATCTCTGTTTTTTTCTTTTTTTAAAAAAAAAAATGAATGCTTAGTTAGCTTCCGTATATTTTAATTCATCTTACTAATTTTAAAATTAATAATAATATAAATTTTTAATAATTTTAATATTTGTGAAACTCAAATTAATAATTTTAAAAAAACAAATTTAAAATTTAACTAGTTGAATTATACCCCTTAAAATTACAATATAATTTTTCTTTTAAAAACATTATAGGTGCTTTTTTTGTCACTGGTTGTCTCATGTTCTTAAATTTTTTATTTATTTTGCAAGAAAATGGTTAATCTTAGGAGTTTAATTTTGTATTTTTCTTGAAAAAAAAAATTTAGAAAACATTTTATATTATTTTTAAAAATAAATTATTTTTCAATAGTTGACTTTTTAATTTGAAAATTATTACTAATTATCTAGTAATGATATCAAATAATGATATAATAATGGTGTTAATAATAATGTTGCTATGTTTATTATGCTACGAGGAATTGACAATGTAGAGAATGGTCAAAACTCATAATAATAGCATTCTTATTTGTGTGTTAAGCACGAGATTTATATAAAAATAAATAAATAACTATAATATTCTTAATTAAATACTTTTGAAAGATTATGATATTTTTAAATTATTTAAATAATTATTATGTATTTACTATGTTTTCTATATATTTGTGTAACATGTTAAATGTTCAAATAAATAATTTTCTTCTTCTCAGCTCAGGTAGCAACAAATCAATAGTAAAGTTTTAAGTACTTCCAAAAATAGTTCTAATCAGGGGTTTAAAGATCATTCGATTATGAGGAAAACAATAAATAACTTTAAAAAAACTTTAAATTTCAACAATAAACGATGTTTATTCTTATATTTTAGATTGATTAATGCTCTAATATATATATATATATATATATATATATATATATATATATATATATATAAATAAAGGTTATGAATCCTTACTTAGATGATTCAAGGTGTATTTATATCTCCCGAACCTTGTCGTTTTTTAAAAAATAAAAGACTAAAATCCCTTGCTTTTAATGATATTAATGAAAAACAAATATTATATACATATTTTTAATGAGATGGTAAATATGATAAGTCCTTTAAAAGACCTTTTGTATATTTATAAGTATACAGAGAGTATTACGTTTGATGTGATACTTATAAAATTAATATTTTTTGAGTTTTTATTGTTTGTGTGTGCGCGCTAAATAAGCTTTTAAATTATTATTATGTATTGTATCAATTCATAAATAGAAATATTAAATATATAATTGAATAATACGCATGCAAGAAAACAAGCATATGGAAAGGTTTAGATATTGAAAAGGATTCATGCTTGTGTCACATAGGAGCATAAAACATTACGAAGGTGAAAATCGGAATGTGGAAATATATATACATATTAATTCTTTAATAATGTGTACCAAATAAGCAAAACCAAAAACAACCCACCCCAGTCAATATCATCATCATCATCATCATCATCAATAATTTATGAACTACTACGAAATAATGGAGTCGATATATGGGACCCTTCTTCTCAAGCTTCACTGTTAGTTTGGTAAACTATCTCATTAAGGGGGCCAAAACCAAATTCTTGATATAGATTAGGCAGAGAATCTAATCTAAACCTCCACTTTTCTGTGAAAACATACCACCAGACGGATATCAAAACCTGTTACAATACACTTGATTGATCTTTTCTTTTCTTTCTTTCCTGAAAATTAAGTTAGAAACTAGCTAGAATCTTTCGTCCTATTAATGTATCCATATATGTGTGTGTTCGTCAATAAGAAGAGGAAGAAATGCATTATTAATGGTTTCCAAAGGCCGAGTCATTAATCAACAATGGCTGCTTATGTTTGTTTTTCTGTATGTGCATGTATACTTGTGTTTGAATCTCAAGCTTGTTTCTTCTCTCTCACCCGGGTGTTTTCTGCTCGCAAGCATGCTGTGTGTTTTTTTTTTTTAATCAATTTACGAGTCTCCTGAGTTATCGAAAATCAAAGTGAGTTCATGATGTTTCAATAATTATGCCTCGAATTTGCATGGTGGGTATGCATAGCTTCTGTAACCATAACTCTTTCTCACATAGAAAGAGGAGAAAATAAAAGCAAATTAATTATTATTGGCGAAGATAACTGGCCCTACTATAATTAAGCTTGTTGCTTTCAAGCTGGATCCAAGTAGCTCCAAGTCTTGCTACCTGCCAAAAGGGTGGCTGCTTCTTTGCTCTACCGCGTGACTAATGTCTTATTTATTTATTTATTTATATTATTTTGATCCTCTTTTTGTCGCCATGGAGAGTACCGCGGTCTCAAGATGCAACCACCATTTGGGTTATGTCCGTAGACTCTCAGCACACAGTACAAACACTTTGGGCTACCATTACCTCCTTGTGATCCCATCTATACTACAAGAATCACGTGCAAACAGAGACGCAAGACTATATATATATATATAGTCTTTAAGGAGACCTTCTAACCTTAAAATTTGAAGTTTTCCCCTGAGATCTTCAAGTCCGAAACCTCAAAATGACGGGACAAAGATGAGGGATTGAAAGAGTATTATCCATTTCTACTAATAATGCGTGGAATGTAAAGAATCTGAGAGTGAGAAATCCAGCCAACTTGTATATATTATAATGAATTAGACAAATAAAAGTGTTTGATATGCATTTTAATTTTATTTTTTAATCCAAATATCTGTTTGTACATCAATCTAAAGTAAATTTCTTATATATGTCCAAAGATTTTTAATCATATGACGACAATAAACGCTCGAAGGTCGGGTTTTTATTATATTTATATTATACCCATTACAAAACAGACAAGAAATTCAAGTATTTATATTTTACTAGTCGGTTTCCAAATAATTATATAGATATACTCGTAATGTCGTGTATGTATATTAAACAAATATTGAGATATATATATCATAATAGATTAAAAAAAAAGGTAAATGTTTTATATCCAAATGTATATGATATTGGTCCATCAAGGTGGTTTGGATTGACGTCCCTCGTTCCACGTATTAATTTCTTACTTTAAAAAGCTGTCATTATTATTAACATGGTGTTTCTTGAACTACTATTAGCAGCTTATATACGATCTTCCCTCCCTCTGCTTTTTCTAAAACGTTTTGAAAACCTCTGATCATTTTACAATATCTTTAACTTGTCGGGTAGTCATTTATAATCTTTTTGTAAATGTCAAATTCATTGAATCGCCCTCAACCATATGCAAGCTAATTTGATTGTTTCGAGGAGGGGGAAAAAAAGAAAGTTGAATTGACAATATACAGGAGAGATCTCTTCGCCGCATTAGCTGGTGAGGCAGATGGCGGACGTGCCAGCGTCCTCTTCCAAGAACAGTTTTTTTTTTTTTGTTCAATTGAATATATAAAACCAAATTGACCAAGATCTTTTTTGAAAAATTGATTAATGCCCTTCTGGCTATATGATCGGAACTCCCACGTGTGAATAGTTATTTTAATACAGTACGACTTTTGATTTTGATTTTGATTTTTTGCTTTGACGAGTTGCGAAAAGGTAAGAAACTAAGGATCCATTTGAAAAAACCATGACTTTTAGCTGAAAAAATAACGCATGAAAGGGGTTGTGATTTTAATTTTTAAAGCAGTATCAAACATTTAAAAGTTATAGCCATGACTAAAAGCCATAGCCACAGTAAAAGTTTTTATGTTTGTTGAAATTCAGAATACCAAGATAAAGCATAAGACGTTCGTGGACCATTTTCTTTTTAGAAAGAAAATAATTGAGGTTGATTGCTTACAAGAAGAAAGTAATCTTTGAAAATGCTATGCAAATCATGTTTTATAAAAATTTAAATTTTTTTTGTTAAAATTAATTTTTTTATTTTAAATTGTTTTGATGCGCTGATCTCAAAAATAATTTTTAAAAAATAAAAAAAAATATTATTTTAATGTATTTAGACACTAAAAGTATTTTGAAAAGTAACCGTAACCACACTTTCAAATAAACACTAAAACATCAAAATAGGTTAAAAGACACGTTGTCTTTTTTGTTTTTAAGAAATAAACCAAAAAAAATCACTTTCTTCTTCTTCTTTTTTAAATCATAAGTATTTTGCCAAACGAACCCAACTGTCAAATAGCCGAAGATAATATTTGAGCTCTTCATGTAAACCATCTTTCATCAACACCAATGGGTTTTGGGGTTAGTGGTGGCATGTAGCTATCTACTAGATAATTGCATGTGATGTGATACGGATTGGATAAAAAAAAATTGAAAGCAAAAAAAATATTAGGCATTGTTAATGTATTTTTTAGCATAAAATAATTAAATTATATGAGTATTGACTTGATATATCCTAGTTGACTTGACAAATCAAAATATAACTCGAATGACCGATAAAAATATAGTTTGACTAAAAAAAATCAAGATGACATCTTTTTCTAAAAATATTGAAACGACAACATATTAGATTGACTCAGATCAACTCGGGTTAACCTGTCAAACTCATTACTCATGTCATGAGACCCTAATAACCCTATAGAAAAGCAAATAAAAAATATATTATTAAACTCAATTTTCAATCAACTCAATATTAAAGGATAGTATTGAAAACGAAATTCAACTAAAAAAACAAGTTGAGTCAACCCGGGTTAACATGTCAAACTTAGATTATGAGACCAGGATAACCTCTTGGAAAGCATATCGAAACAAATTATGAAACTCAATTTTCAATCAACCCAATATTAAAGGATGAAAATTTAAAATAAAATCAATTAAAAAAAGAACATAAAACAACCACTCGAGTTAACCGACCATACTTGTGACCCGGTTAATAAGACCAAGACAACCTTATACAATATAAACTGAAATAAATTATAAAATTTAATTCTTAATCAATTCAATATTGAAGAAAATTCAAGTAAAAAAGGGACAAAAAAATCCAAGTCAATCTGCCTAATTCGTAACCCAAGTCATAAGACCTTGATAAACCTATAGAAAGCAAATAAAGAAAAACAAAAATTAAGAAGCCATATTCTCAATCAATCCAATGTTGAAGGATTAAATTAAAAAAAAAAGTCGAGTCAACTTGGTTTAGGGGATTGAGATAAATCTATAAAAAGAAAATCATAAAACATTATAAAGTACAATTATCAATCAACCAAATGTTAAAAGATGAAATTGAAAAAGAATATTCAATTAAAAAAAGACAAGAAAAACTTGAGTCAACCTAGCTACACGCAAAACTTACGACTCGGGTCATGATATCGTGATAACCCCATAAAAAAATAAAAACAAATATAAAGTTTAATTCTCAATCAACCTAATGTTGAATGATGAAGTTGATAAAAAATAATATAAAAAAATAATCCGAGTCAATACGGCTAACCTACAAAACTCGTGATCTAGGTCATGAGATCATACTAACTATATAGAAAGAAAATCAAAATAAATTATGAAATCTAATACCTAGAAAACCCAATATTGAAGGATGAAATTGAAATATAAATTGATAAACATAATATCATCAATTTGAATTAAAAATTGAAATTAAAAACCACTAAAACTTTTATAAAATAGCCAAGGAAAAAAAATAGATATCAAAAGAATGAGAACCACATAAGAAAATATAATATTTGGTAAATTAGGATTGAAAGATAAAATAAAAAACTTATAAAACTTATACAAAAGAGTCAGGATAAAAAAAAATCAGAAATCAAAATAATAAAAACTGAAGTTGAAATTTCAACAATTAAAAGGGTTAAGCTATAATTTTTGAGGGATGAGAGAGAGAAGAAGGAGAAAAGTGGCTTGTCAACGCCAAACTGGACTATCAACAATGACACGTGTCTCACCAAGAAGAAGAGGACGGAACAACACTTTCAATAACACAATGAAATGATATTTTTTTATGTTGGAAGACGTCGCACGCGCTGTCCAAAGGGCGTGGCACCTCCCACACACCCCCGGGTGCCATACAAGCACACCCACCTTTTTTTTATTTAGTCAGATATAGAATTTCTCTTAAGCTGACTTTGTAATTAAAAAAAAACATTAAGAAAAGCCAAAAACACCCTTTGATCTCAAACTTAATTTTTATTTTTATTTTAAGGGTATTTTCATAGTTTCAATGTGCCATTTAATTGTTTATTATTTTATATATTTCTACAAATACCAAAGTTCACCTCAACTTGAATTATAATAGCCAGAAACCATTGTAAAAATATAAAAGTACCTATTAATGCTAGATTTTTTATGCTTCTAAAGGTATTTGAATATTTTCATTGAAATATTTTTTTTTTCTAGAGCTTCTAGTGTTTTTTTTTCTATTTTGTTGCTGTCATGTAGGATATTTGAATTTTTTTCTGAATTGATAATATTAGAATTAGACAACATAGTATTAAATTTGATTAAAAATTAAATTAGTTACATAAGTATTACAGTTAAAAAGAATTCTTCTGCAAGACAGATTTTTCGTTATAGAATTAGGAAAATTAGATGTTCAGTTTTTTTTAATAGTCAATATTTTAATAAGTTATAATTCTTTAATCTAAATTAGGTATCATTATTTGTGTGAAATTTAAAAGAAAAACGTAACAACGCCACCTGTCATCAGCTAAATGTGAAAAAAAATCGTCTGCAAGTCCAACCTCAGGGTTTTAATTTGATTTTGTATCATGAACACCATGTCAAATTACAACTATTAAACTTTAAATTCAGAGCTATGTTATTTTTTAAAAAAATAAAAAAAGGTTTGCAATCACTAATAACCGGGCCTGACTAGCTAGGTTTAAACTTTAAGAGCTGAACTAATTACTTGAAAAAATAAGATTAATTGAATAAACTATTAATAATATAAGAAATAAAATTGTGGAAGGGAGGGCTTGAAAAAGAAATAAGTAACCAAAAATCTTGCCGTAAAATGCATTAAAATGGAGGAGACCTTGTAGCCATGCCGGGGCCTTACATCTTGCAATTTGCAAGCATTTTCAGCGGCATTATTTCTTGTTAATTGAATTGTAGCTCTCAAGATTCTCAATCCTCATCAAATTCCTGGATTCTCTGAGTTGAGTTGAGCCCAAAACCTGCCCACGTCATCAACACGCACTAAATTCTAGAGTTAGGCATGCAAACCAGGTCCCACAGCTTAGAACCCACGTGCCACACCCTTCAAAAAGCACTTTTGTTAATTTGGCACACTTGGGCCCACTTTTCTTTTTTTAAAAAAAGAGTTGGGTTTGGACTTTAGCTAGAAATCAGAAAAGAAATGGACCCCACTCCCAGCATCACTGTACACGCGTCAAAGAAACAAACCATCTAAGCCTCTCTTAATTTATCTATGTATATTTTTTTTCAAATTATTTTTGGGCTTTAATGAAGATTCGCCTCCCCTTGTAAGAAAAAAACCTCTCTTTTCTTCTTGTGGACCCACCACCCCATCAAAACTTCCACGAATTGAAGGGGCCCACGTGTCCACAAAGTCAAGAAAGAAACCAATAGGAGCAGAGGCTGCGTCTCTGGGGCAACTACTTTGCCTTTTTCTTTAATTAATATTGCTATATATCTAATCTTCAAGCTTGTCTTTGTCGGCTTTTATTATGAATTGAGAAGGACACTTGTCGCACGCTGGTACCACTTCACCTGTTTGTCCCTTCCTAACCTTTGTATTGCCACGTCAGTATCGTATGTCCTTTTCATTAAATTGACAGTTTCGCCCTCCTGGAAAATTTCATGGAACTTCTCGAAGTTATTAGCTTGTTTTAAGTATTTAAAAATATATTAAAATAGTATTTTTAAAATCCTTGATTTTCGTATACCGAAATAATAAAAATATTTTAAAAAAATTATTATTTTTTTTAAAAATATAATTAAACAGCAATATCAATCATATTATAATTACTAATTGTTGGAGTTTTTGAATCATTCTCAGTCAAATGGAGGTTTTTATTCAGATGGCATGCTTTTAACTATTAATTGAATTAATTAACATATAGTAATTCCTTATCTTAACACATGATGATTTACAACTTTGAAACATTATGGAAGAAGACCGACGTATTAGTATCATAATATCATTAATCACTCAACTAATTATAATTTCAAAACAGTATGATTAATCTGAAGTGACTTAAACTTTAAAAATTAACCTTTAATTTTTCAAATCATACCTGTCATTCATTTGCTCCATCTTTATTTTTTCTCAGTAAACAAACACCATCATATATTTACATTCATGAATATATTACCATTTAATCAGTGTAAAATTATTGCATCAGAATGCGTTAGGGTATATTCTCTTAAATGAGAAGGGTTACGAGGTTTAGGGTTCAGCTCTTTTTAATTATTTTTTTGGCCAAAAAAAAAAAAACTTTGCACAATTATATAGGTTCATCAATAACACGGTGGAGATAAATAACTTATTTGATAATTTAAAGTATATTTTATCTGTAAATATTTTAAAATAATATTTTTTTTTATTTTTTAAAATTTATTTTTAATATCAACACATCAAAATAAATTAAAAATATAAAAAATATTAATCTTAAATAAATAAAAAAATTTAAATTTTTTCTTTTTTTAAAAAAAAATTAACACTCTTAATGACTTGAAAGAAATGTGCAGGGGCTGATGTGTGGATGATTATTTCTTGGGTTGCGTGTAAGTACGTGATTGGATGATGACGTAATACGAACGCAGTACTAACATCCTTACAAACGACAAAAATCCATCGTGAAATGATCATCTAAATTTTGAATAATAAGCTAGTGAGAGATATCCACGCACAGTAGAGGCGCGTCATTAGCACGGGCCATTTGAAAGGGACAGAAGGGGTGCTGTCAAAGATTTTGACATTTGGTGACTTGCCTATCCCTTTCTATTAATACATGGGAATGCCCTCGATATTTCAAGCTCTGCATCTTTTTTTACCTTATTTAACTGCGTTTCATTTAGGATAAATAAATATTTCCATCAATTTTACTGAGATTCCATCCATAAGATTGTTGCTCGTCATAGTGTTATAGCCACTACACAAAATTATGTTCTTACACTCTTGAATTTTTTTTTTACTGAATAAATTATTAATCTTTCATGGTAATTATGAGTCTTTTATATGAAAAATCCGTTAATTTATAGATAAGATTAATCCTACGAACATTAATAGAATGATTTGATTTCAAGCAAGTTATAGATAAATTATTTCATGGATATATGTAATCAGATGCTACCATGAAAGAATAATGAATAAATAATATAGTTTGGTAATTACTAGTCCGCGACTGCAGCAGCAATCCCAATCATGCAAGCATCCATGCATGATATTACAAATTAATGGATACACACTCGAGTCAATTCTAGACTTAAATTTATCCAGCAGTGTTATAATTGATGATCAATCACTTTATATATATTCACATAGATAATATCACAAATATATACACAAAGATTTTCTTGGTCTGCTCTTATGTAAAAGAGAAGAGATTTCAAGCAACCCTGAGAGATGTAACTCAACTGATTAGGTTCTAAATTTGCTTCTTAGAGATTACCAGTTCGAGTCCCACAAACCTCATGGTTACTGAAGGCTTACATGATCGTTAACTTCAGGGCCCGTGAGATTAGTTGAGATGCGCGCAAGCTGGCCCGGACACTCACATTAATAATAATAATAAAAAAAAAGTTTCAAGCTAAGGTTATTTATTAGGAAAAAGTGGAGGCTGCTTGGCAAAGATTTTCATTTCTACATACCTGTTATTGCATAAACTTGAAAACATGAGTTATATTTGGAATTACTATTTAATTCAGGGTATTTTTCAAATTAAGGGATTCATTAATTACTGGCTCTAACCAACAAGAAGTAACTTGTCGTTTTTGGAAAATCCTACCCTGCCCTACATTATTTGTTATTCGTGGACAAGATATTTACGCGATAATGATTTAAGATGGCCAATATATAAACCAATCGACGGTAAGCAATATTGCTGCTATATATGGATAGTAGCTACTGAATTTGAATTTTCAACTTGCGTGCATGAATAGAAACACAAGGGTATACGTCTCACACTCACATCCAAAATTGTGTGAGAATGTCATTAGCCAGTACACGGTACTATATTCGGTTTAATGTTGATAGAGGTCTTTGTGATGTTTATTTTGGCAAAGACACCCTTACGTTTTCAATTTAAACAATTAGGTTTTTGTGATTTGATCCATTAAAGCAGAGTAGTCCCTTCGTTTATAGCCTATTTATTAATGGATCCATCAAAATATGTGTAATAATTAAGTCGAATAGACCTGATATTTTTTTTTTTTAAGAAAAACACTTCATATGTAAAACTGATTTTATTTTTGAGTAATAGTTGGTTCGGCTAGTACGAGGGAGTGCATTCATGATACGGGGTGAGGCAAGAGTGGTCGAAAGTTGTCTAGCCGACGAGGACGTGCGATGTAGTATGCATTTGGGTCACGACAAGGCCACATGATGTTGGGTTTTCTGAATCGATCACATGCATGCAGCGGAAACAATAAATTTAAAATTTTTTCGGGAGTCTTGAAGATTCTGTTAGACATATCTAGAGTTTTTTAGGGTTTATGCAAAGATTACCTGAAGATTAGATGTTCTTTTCAGCTTTGAGTATTTGCTATAAGGTTGGGTTGTCGCAAACTATAAGTCATTCAAGTGTCTGTTCTAACGGTAATCCATACGAACTACCAGTGAAAAATCTCCTAAACCCTTTTAGAAGAGAGAGAGATTGTTATACCTTAAAGTGCCAACTTTTTTCTTTTCTGTTTTAAGTGTTTATGTATTGTACTTTCCTCACCCTTCTTTTCTTAGGAAATGTTGTGATGTTCACAATGTTAAATGACAAAGTTACCTCCTGGAAATAAAGGGGTTGGGTTTAATTATAAAGTATTGATTAGAGAATTAGGAGTCGACATCTAATATTATGGTTAATAGAAAACTTATTGGTTTGCGAGAGTTTAGGTGAGGAGACTAGTTGTGAAAGGATAAGACGCATCACCCTCAGTGCACCCTACCTATGATAAACTACATTATTGATTGATTATTAATCTAAAACATGATTCTATTTATTGGTCTCATCTAAGGTTCAAAGCTGTTCTCTCTTCTTTAAAAAGTCTCTACCTTGTCAGATTAAATTCTAATCGTTCTAAGGCCCTAATTTTAGCATCACATTTATTTTTTATTTTGCATCTTTAATATTTGAGGGTATACTTTACAATGTAATTTTATACTCCTAAATATTAGAGCATACAACTAAATCCTAACACTCCGAAAAACAAATTAATTGTTGTGGGATTTTTGGTATTTTTTGTCAAATCCTAATGAATAATCATAAATTGGTTACGATATCCATTTTATATTTTTAAAACGTGATAAAAATACAATTTTTTTCTTTATAGAAAATATGCATGAAAAAAAACTTTAGGATTTGGCCGTATGAACGAAAACAAAACATATTTTTATATTCTTTAAAATGAGGAATTTTTTGAAATTTCAAAGAAAAATAAAGTATTTTTAATACCAGGTCCATATCTTACAGTGTAAGTCTACGACCCGATATTAGGCAAAATTATTGGAAAAACACAAGGCAAACCTACAAATAATTTCAAAATGGTCATTGAATTTGTTTAAGAATGTTTTGGCCTTTTATTAGGCTTGTTTGGCTAAACATAAAAATAAAGACAAATTAAAAACTAGAGGAAGGACATTAGGGTGTGTTAGCCAAGCACACCCTTAGTCTAGGGGCTGGGTTGATTGGCCTAAAGGCCCAAGCCCAATTGGGTTAGGCCAATTGAAGGCCCAATAATTTCTTTTTTTATAGAGAAGTTGGGCTAGAGGTCCAGCCCATCTCTCTTTGTTGGTAAAAAGAGGCAAAATGACATGAATTAATTCACGTCCTACATGCACCATAAACAAAGTGCAACTTGCTGAGAAGGAAGATTACCTGGTGTAGAGGATGTTGTTGTTAGAAGGTCCACCGTGAGGATGTTGGAGATGCTGACAGAGTCCGCTGCTGCTCACAGTAGCTGACCTTGCTATTGTTGTTTGTGGTTGCTAGTGCTGTGAAGAGACAAGCTGTTACAGATGGAGCTATTGAGGGAAGCTACTGAGTCATGTTTATGACTTGTTGGTTTAGGGTTGCTGGGACATTCGAGAGAAAGATGGTGATGTTGTCATTTCAGCCAAAAACATAGAAGAATAGGTCAGGGGCTATCATAGTTCTCTCTCTCTCTCTCTCTCTCTCTCTCAATGGTGTTTGTCACGGTGTAGGTGGTTGCGGGTGAAGGAGATGCACGACTGTTGGTATAAGAGGTTTGTTCTCACCGTAAAGAGAAGGAAAATGTTGTTGTAGTGGCTAGAATGGGTGTTCATGATGGTCTTTGGAAGAGGGAGA
Organism: Populus x sibirica; assembly: GCA_019202695.1. Lineage (NCBI taxonomy): Eukaryota > Viridiplantae > Streptophyta > Magnoliopsida > Malpighiales > Salicaceae > Populus > Populus x sibirica. The sequence goes on from JAGMVL010000423.1 coordinate 1,505,838, forward strand.
AAATGGCTGGTTAGGTAGCTAAAAAATGGTATGTGAATGATGGTTTTTTGTCTCCTTGTTCACTCGAATTTCTCTCTCTCTCTCTCTCTCTCTCATAGAATTCACCCTTATTTATAGAGAATGAAATAGGAACATGTAGTCTTTATTGGGAATAAATCTTGGTCTTTGATTCAAACAGGAAGGATCCTAACCGTTGGCCAAAAGTTATTATCAAAAGCTGCGAAACAAGGTTGCAAAGATTGATCATGTCAGCCTTTTTAGGGCGACGTTGCGGCGGTTACATAAACAACCAACCGACAGGAATCATGCTAGGACTAGTACGATGTCGGGCCAAGAGAGTGATGTCATATTTTATCCTGTTTGGTGGAGAGGTGAGGCATTAAATGCTTTTGAAAAGTAGCTACCCATACAATTTTTCATGTACGAAAGATTGCAGATGATGAACAGTGCTAGACAACGTGTTGTCTGACACTATATTTCTTTTACCTTTGTTGACCAAAACAATGCCATTTTGATCCAAAACAACACCAAAACACATCGTTTAATTTAAATTAAACGATGTCGTTTTGGTGTTTAGGGTTAATTTAGGTTTAAAATCTCATATTTCAATTTAAGCCCCCAATCTTTCTATTTATTTAATTAAGTCATCAATTGAATTTTGATTCTAAGAATCAATTCAATTTCACCCATGTCAAATCTTAAAATGACCCTATGAGTTTAGCACCTTTTTCAATTTGGCAATTGGTCTTGGATATTTTTGATTTAATCCTTGATTGACCTTCAAACTTCTAATTTCTTTAATTTCATCCCTCATTTCACTCATCTGGTTCTCTTAATTCATGCTTCTTTTGCAAAAAGGTTCTTAGTCTTGAATTTATTTAATTTGGACCTTAATTGACCCCTAAACTTTGATTTTCTTGCAATTTTATCCCTAATTTCACTTAATTGAGTTTTAAAAAAATTAAATTTGGTCATTTAAAATTCTAATTTTCTCAATTAAGCCCAAATTAAGCTTCCAAACTTATTTTTTTTTACCAATTAAGTCCCTAATAAAATTAACTTGACCCATTAAAAGTTTAATTAAGTCCTTACACTTAATTAATTATTTTAATTTGATCCAAATTAATTCTAAAATTTAATTAACCCTTTAATTGGGCCAATGATTAAATTAAATTGGCATAGCAAAAGCCTAATTAAGTTTTCAGACTTGATTTTTATGCAAATTCTTCCGATAATCATTTGATTTAACCTTGAATTTGCATTATCTTTCAATCTTGACTATAATGGGGTATGATTAAGCTCCTAAATTTGTCCAAAATTTCAACTTGATTCCTTTATATATTTGAAACTCTTCTCAGCTTGCTTTTGCCATGTTCCCAGTCCTATTATTATTATTACTACTACTACTACTACTATCATCATCATCTTATGATTTTTTTATTTTTTATTTTGAAAAGGAAAAAGGTAATTTTTTTTTTGGGGGGGGACCTAAGTTATGATAGGAAATAACTGGTAAAACATTTTATTTATAGGGAAACCTAAAACCCTATGAATGAAAAAAAAATATCAATTTGCCCCTTAATTAATGTCATATATATTATTTTAGGTTAATTTTAAAAATTTATTCAATTAGATCATTACTTGATTGTTTCTAGGTCTAGAATTGTAATACCATATATTAATTATATTTTAGTCCTTAATTTCTAAAATTTACTTACAATCAAGTCACTTGATTAATCATTCATTTTTAATTTTTGACCAATGGTTCTTATGTTTATAACACATTAGGTTTTCTAATAAGTTGACCCAAATATAAATCATAATCCTATATAAAACAAGATTAAATAAATTAAACAATTTAATTTATTATCAATTCAATAATTGATTGATTTATATTTGAAGATCAAGTATAATGCCTAACAACTTGTCATGATTACCCTAATATTAGAAAAGTCATAAGTGGTTTGACTTAACCTTTCAATGACTAGTTTCTCAGTGCAATTATTATCATTTCATTATGAATGTTCTGATTTCAACAGTATAACATGAAATATGTATGCTTTATTAATTTTTTTTAGTTCTCAACATTATAATCATTGATTCTTTGAATAAGATTTCAAATTCTTTTTAAAACTCATTCCACTTTGGCCAATGATTTCACAATCAATACTATTTGAGAAACGGATGAAATCTTTTCTCTAATTCACCTAGGATGATGAATCCTCTCTTGATTACTCAAATACCTTCATATAGTTTATATACATAATATCAGCCTCTTTTTTTACCTTTGATTAGGACAACGTGTGGTTAGGATCAAAGCATGACACTCCTTATATAAGATAACTTAGTGATCTCAAATCTAAGGATCACTTACACAATTGGTATGAGAGCCTTTTCATAGACTTAGGTGATATCTCTATATGAAATTCTCTTACGGGTCAGTTCAGTGTACATATCATATGACAAGCACCTGCATATTAGTTCTTTATGTATCTCTTATACTCTAGTTTATGAGAGCAACTTCTTCTTTTCATAAAGGAATGAACATAATATGTATTGATCTCAACAACTCTAATTAATATTCAATCTTAATATAACATTGACCATGAACATTTATGAACGATATTTTGATGCAATAGGAATATCATAATCATAACAAGTTTATAATTTTCTTTGCAAAACATTTTTGTCTCATGAACTTTATCTTTACTTTAGATTTATTAATTAAATATTAGATTCATTAATAAAGTATAAATTAATATTAAAAATAAAAAAAACTTTTATTAATAATTAAAAACTCTTATATAAATAAAGTCAATACTATATTTAATCAACTGATTAACTAGGTTGATGCTTTAACAAGAGAGTGGGCCACGAAGCTAGCTGGTGCATTGCACAGTTGGAGTTGGAGCCAAGCCACCAGCCATTGAAACGAAAGATATTTTTAGATTCTCTTGCTCTTCCCCAATAAATAGAACACAACAAAAGTCGTTGGAGGGCTGGAGCATTGCCATGGTTGCATTTATATCATGTATTTTACTATAAGTTGACAATGAACTAGTGAAGAAAATTAATCCTAAATATATTAATAGTGTCAATAACTACAAACTATTTTGAATCCGTCACAGGTGGCTTGATGTCATGTTTTATGTCGCAAACATCTTGTAAAGAGAAAAGATCTACATCAATATTTGATGAGTTTGTTCTATCGAGTTTGTTCTGTCGAGTTAGAAAAATGGTGAGAAATGCTACCTTCTCAGTGCAAGAATCTACCGCGTCAAATATTATGCTACTTTCTTTCTTTCACACTGTTCTTGGTCTTCTTTCGTGCAAACAATCTCATCTTCGCAGTGGTAGCTAGAAAATATGCTTTGATTAGCTTGAGTAGTTGGTTTTGAAACTTCTTTATATCGGAAACGTGGCCATGCCACATCCACAGATGAATCAACAAGTGGCTTGTTAGGCAGAGCATGTGTCGCCTCTGTTCTGTCTTTGACCTTTCTTTTTTCCAATAATAACGGGATTTATACGTTCTAGAGATCATCGCTCGATGACCCATTACATTCTAGACTAGTCTGTGCCAACCCAATTAATGAGATACAAACATGACTTGGCCCTACATTTTTAGTGTTTTTGAATTGTATTATTAAAAATAAATTTTAAAAAATAAAAAATATTATTTTAATATATTTTTAAAAACAAGGTGAACACAGCATCGAACTCTGTCTTTATAGGTTCTCACGTTCCTGTGATCTTAAAACAAGATAGAGGGGAGGAGTACACTGTAAAGACTGCCATGTCCTAAAAAGATATAGATGGCGACATATTGAAGAAGTTCTCTTCGTTAAAACTTAGGAACGAATAATTATTGTTATCTAATGAAAAAGATGGAATGCACTAAATTTTTACTGTTTCCATAAAGCAAGTACAAGTCATGTAATAGGACGAACTCCCTGTATTTCCAGTGGGGTTCACCATTGGGATTCTTGGTGTCGAAATCTTGATCCATTCAAGGCCAGCAAAATTTGGTTTAACTAATTAATTTATCTACACACTCAGCAGCCTAAGGGCTCCCCAGTAACCCACACATCGGCATTGTTACGAGTATGATATTGTAATGCTATAACTTTGTATTTTTAACTAAAAAACTGCATGCTTTCTTTTTGTATTTTATGGGTCTCACATTCTTTGATGATAAGTATTGATTTGTATAGGGATAGCTTGGTTCTGTGATCATGGAATAAATACTACTTAATTGCTAGAGGACTTGGTGCCTCAGAAAGTATAGACAAATCTTGTGTCGTGTATAATTCACTTCACTGTCAAGATCATGCTATGTATCTTTCAGTCAGTCTCCCTTTGTGTTCCTTTGCACCATCCATGAAATTATATTTATATCAAGCTAGCTGGATAGATACTTAATTTGTCACATGCATGTTTTCATGTATTCTATAATGAAAAATCAACTCGCTCAATCTTCCTGGGAAATCAAGAGATAGCATTAATTGATCATTCACTTGGTTAATTATCTCAAATACTCCCCTCTCTCTAGCGAAATTGATCACTACAAGAATTAGAAGAGAGAGAGAGAGAGTGCAATTCAACAAAGTATAATAACAACAACAACTCAAGTGAATAGTAAAGGAACCATTTTCTTTCCATTTTTCTGAGGAAGCTTCCATGTATACATGTACTAACATTTTTTTTCATACATGTACTAACATTTTTCCCATGAAAAAAAGCTTCAATAAGAAATGACAAGGGAGTAATTATCCCAATATGAAACGAGTAAGTCCAAAGTGGAGGTTGGCCCAGATGTCAACTTGCTGATTTCTCAAACAATGATATCACATAGACGGCATGGGGCCTGAGGTTCCTTTTAAAACATTGTTTTGGTTATTGGTCTTAGTACAATCATGAGATTCCCATTTTCATATTAGGGTAGGGGAGGGGAGGTGAGGGGAGTGGTGCCCTACATGTTTTCATCTCTTTCAACTCAACTTTTTCCATGCCCATTACATCAATTAATTCCCCCCCTCTTCCCACTTATGGGTTTTCATGCTACTACACATTTTATCTGGATTTATCGTGTGCGCGCGCTAAAGCACAATGGGGTTGCTGGCAAGCAACTTTCACTCGATGCGCATCTGAGCTGACTGACTGCTTGAATGAATGCTGCAGGTCAATTTGGCGATGTTTTCTCGGATGAGAAAATGAAACAGAACAGGCAATGGATAGGCATGTTGATCCAGATAACCTGTACCCGTTTCTTGCAGCAATAATTCTGTCCTAAAATGGGCCTCCCACACTGGCCTGAAAGCAACCTTTGCTAGGGGCATGCGCCGAGAACCCCTCTCCTCTCGTTGGAAGTTGGAACAAAGCACCTAATTGCATTATTTTAGATATCATCCCGAAGGGCAAAAAAAATAAAAAAATCAAGTTGCAACGTCGATACAAGTATATAGCAATATTAGGTTGGTGGAGGGGAGGAGTTATTAGATGCTATCAAATATAAACAGCATTTCACACTTTCAACACTTTCCCTTTTCATTCTGCAAAAGTTACAATAATCATACGAGAACTGCCAATAACTCCATCCAATATTGTTCACTTATATACCAGTTGAGGACTTGCAACTTCTTTAATTGCTACGTCGAAAGAGTTTGTCAAGTTTAGTTTTATGTTAAAAAAAAATTCATGCTTGCATTTTATTTGGATTGCGAAAACTTCTACTTTGGCATGCTTTTTAAAAATATATTTATTTAAAAAAAAACATCAAATTAGTATTTTTTTTAATGTTTTTCAATGATTTTGATGTTATAATATTTCAAATAAATAAATAAATCTAAACAAAATTATCTTAATATATTTTCAAATGAAAAATATTTTTAAAATACTTTTTGTTAATAATATATTGTATAAATGTTGTAACTTTAATATTTTAATAAATGTTCTTATCAAAAAATATTTTTTTTGAAATAGATCAATTGTTTTATTTGATGTCATATCTATCTACCATTTTACTTTTGTGTAGGTTTTATAAAGTAAGAAAACCTATATTTATATAGAATAACAATTTATCTTGACATTGCATTTTAATTATTAAAAATTATGTCATGATCTTTTTGGTTCAAAATGCATTTAAAACATACAGAATCACCATTCCGACCCTGTGCTCAGTCGTCCACATCAATTTTTTAAAATCGGGAAGAAGCCATCGACGTGGGCTTTTGTAGCCGTAGTGAAAGTAGAGTTAGGCATGGATACGAGTCAAGATATCGATTAGCTTCCACTGTTTAGCAGAGTCCTTGAGCACAGTTATGGTTCGAGATTTTCGATGTTGCCAAAGAGTACGTTTTGAAGGAATTTCAACAGGCCAATGTGTAGGAACCTCTCAACGCACTATAATACAGAAATCTAACAATAAGAATATTGATTTTCAAATTACTGAATATAAGCAATGAAATACTTTTAGGGTTCTCAACTTTGCAGCATGAGCCACACTACATGAGAAACGTAGCCCATATTAAAGAAATTTGTTTGCTTCGATTCTTAGAGCAGCAGAAAGGCCCAATAGTTTTATGGGATTGAAATACTGACAGTTGCTGAGGTCCAGTACAAGAAGAATAGCAGTTTAGTTGCACCGCGCCGAGCTATAGCCCACAACAGCTTTAATAAACAAACTCCCCAGCCCATTGAAACAAGGAAACTTCCGTCTATGATTTTATAGTCGATTTTATCGGTCATGCAGTTTCCATATATATTAACCAGAAAATAAATAAATTAATAGTTGGCTATATAAACATGCAATCATTAATTTAATGGTATGTTTGAATTAAATAAATTTTCTTTCATGCTTAAATTCAGCTTTTATTTAGCTATTAACTTGCTAAAATATGAGTCTTTAATAGATAGAACATCAGATCTGCAACTCATAGCTAACAAGTCTTCATCATAAGAATGTGCATCACATGTCTGTTCATGATCGGCACTTAAATGTACCACAAGATTAGAAACATTATTGCTAGAAGATGTATAATCACTTCGTTTTAATCATAAACTTTTCATCGCCATCTAAAAAATATAACTAAATAATTAAGAATACCCAATTAAATTGTCAATCTATTGTTTATAGTTTTTTACTTTATAGCATCTATTAATATAAAATAAATTTCATTATTACATTTCCTATACATTACCCTACCTAAAATTAAAAAAAAAAAAAACAATTGTAGATGACCCTACCTAAAATTTCAGCTATACAATGCCAAACACAAATGCTAATCAATATGGCAACAAAAACTTATAACAAACCACTCGCACATGCTATTCAAATCATGAAATTCTAAAACTAGCATACGTTTGTTAGGTGAGCTCGCGAGGATTAAATTCTTAAACCATTGTTTAATCTGAATCCTTATCATCTTCATGTCCATCATCTTCTTTGTTGAACCGAAGTTGTTTGATCTCTTCATCTTCATCATTCTCTGTATTTATATTGGTACTCAATATATCATTTAACTCATCAATATCAACATGAACATAAGTATTCTTTGCGATGTAATTTTTTTTTTAATCTTATTCTAACTTAGTAGATGGAGTAACTTGATATGGATCAATTAACTCATCTAGTTGAAATACATTTTATTTCCTAGTTACTTCATCATTACTATCATGAATAACTTGAAAGCAGCTTCTAATTTTGGTTTTCACAACGAAAACTCAATCAACTCTATTATGATCCTTTTCAAAAAGAATGTATGTGTAATACACTTATTGACATTGTTAGCAAATACAAAAACATCATTGATGTTGCCAAGTCTACCTCTTTTATTGATCTTAACCAAACCATGATGAGAATCTACCATAATTTATTTATTGGTATCATATTAATAACATTTGATTAAAAAAACTTTATTTTGTTCCATATGATTTTTTAATTGAATGACATTTTTCTAACTTTCCACATTAATCAACTTCAAATTCATTAAAAGTTGATCTATTAATACAAACACTAATGTTATAGGTATTTCTATATTCTCTATGATCTTCAATATGAAATACATATCTATTAATGAAATACTGGTTATAACACTAGATCTTTTTTTTCGAGACCCAAAGATAGTAATTTCAAACTTTCAACATTGCCTTCCATGTTGTACACCTGGTTAAAGATAACAACCGTTAACGGTTGATGAAAATAGTAAAGTCAATGAAGTTTTCTTACAATTACAAATTTCTGCATACTTATTTGTGTTTCGAAACCACGTGGTAAATTGTTCATCTTGTATTTGTAAAATTTGAGCTTTAATGATATATGAATTTTAGAATAACAAAAAATTATGATGTTGCCTATAAGGAAGTTAGTTATCATTTATCACAAATGAGAATACAAGAGAACATGATTTATCATTTTAAAAATATTGTAAAATTGACATAACCAAAGGTCTCAATCATCACAATTAAATAGCACATAATTATATGCTTGTTTGATTTCAATGTCTGTCAAATATTTTATTGAAATTGCATTCTTCGACAATGATCAACCAATAGGGAAAAAATATTGATAAATTCCCACTAGAAGATAATTTACCACCATCTTTTTGTATTGGAACATGATTGATTCTTGTTCTCATATGGGGTTTAAAACAATATGAGATAAATATTGAAATCTCTTCAACAATATAAGCCTCGCATATCGAAGCCTCAACATGCACTTTGTTTTTAACTTCTTTTTTTCAGGTTGAACAAGTACATGCATTGAAACATATTCATTAGGAAATCACAGACTCTTAAGTCATTAATAGACAAGATATTGTGCTTTATTTTTTTATCTAAGGAAAATATGGCTTTAGGCTTTGCCACACGTACCTCATCATTAAGCAACTCCATATTCTGATGGTTATAAAATAAAGCTATATCAATTCCTTTTGATGTCCATTACCATGTTAAAGATGTTTTCAAACACATCCTTCTCAATATGCATGACATTCAAATTATGGCGGAGGACATTAGTCTTCCAATAAGAAAAATCCTAAAAAATACTCACTTTACCCAATTACAGATCACACCAAAACTATAAAACTTTTACTTATCAGATTGAAAACCAAATATAATGTCCTTATACTGCGAGACAATAGCATACAATTCTTCACCCGACAACACTGAAAGTGCAACATCCCTTTTAATTTTACCTTTTAGAAAGTCTTTTTGGTTTTTTTTTGTATGAATGACGGCTTGACAAAAACCTCCGGTAGCAAAAAAAGAAAGAAGAAGTTTTCGCGATTGAAAATGCGATTATTACCTATTAAATAACTCATCACTTGGTTAACTACTTAAATGAAGTTATTACAAATATAATTATTGATGGTAATACACACACACATAAGTATACACACATATTGTGGATTGAATTGTATATTCAATTTCTTTTCCATTGTTTATGAAAGAGCTAAAATGTACCTTTTGATTCATATATATATTTGGTCCTTGTAATTTTAGTTTTTTATATTTCAATCATAAAACTTTATTTTCCTTCTATTTTAGGTTCAAATATTAAATAAGAATAAAATATTTGTTTTGTTGTTTTGCATGAATATAACATGTTTTTTCTTAATTTAAATCATTGAAATTCTTACAAACACTTATTTTGTTTTAAGTTTGTATTCCAAGAAATCATGTTGTTAATAAAAAATACATGTTTTTGTAAAAAAAAAGAAAATTAGATATCTTGTAAATATTTATTTTAATTATTATATAATTTAATAAAAAAAAATTTAAAGGGCTCCACGGCATCGCAGGGGTAAAACTATATGTATATATATATATATAAGATGGTGCGTTTGCACGCTTACCTAACCTATGTAAAGGAGCCAAGCTTGTTACGAGGATTTTGAAGCTGATTGGAGGTAAGAAAAACGTACGTTGTTAATTTGATGTACCTGTCGCATTTTCCCAATATATTTGGTTTTAAAAAATAAATAAAAGAGGAAAAATTAGTCAAAACGGACGTGACATGAGACCAAAGACGAAGTCCTTAATGATATTAGAGCACCATTTACATTTGAACATATTGCCACTTCCATGTTATATAATATCAACCTAACTTTATTTTACTTTTTAAACAAATATATATGAACCGATCTCTATGAGCCAAGTAATCCCACTGAGGTATCTAAGATTAACGCGGATAAGATAGCACTTCGGAACGTGCTTGTAATGCTGTGCGGTAAAAAATTAAATTTATTTTTTATTATTTTGATATTATGATGTTATAAATAAATTTAAAAAATAAAAAAATTATTTTAATTTATTATAAAATAAAAAATACTTTAAAAAATAACAATTTACATAAAACCAAACATTTGCTAACTAAGACATCACACACATAATAGAGTTCATACTACAAGCTAGCAAGTTGATCGAGAATATCTCAGTTGAGTTTAAACAAGGGCATATAATTAAAGTCAAGATTTAGAAGTGCTCTTACATCAACATCAATTGTAGTTCGGTAAGTCAAGCCTCACGATCCCTCACCAAACTCTTATTAACAAAAGAAATTTCCTCAGCTTGCTGGCCAGTTCCTTCATAGTTGGCATGCGTGGAAGTCAAAAAGGTCTTGCATGACGAATCACTTGTTTCTGTTGGGCCCTGATCTGTAATATTAATTAATACATCTGCTAGATAATCTCAGTTTGTCTCAAGGCAGTTAAATTTCCTTAATACGGCTTGATCAATGGCCTAAACACTGTACAGAGTCATTAACACTTTCATGTTGTGATCATTTGCTTAATTAATATTTCTTTCTTTCACCCTTTAGACCTATATTATAATAAATTAATCAAGTTGGCGGGAGTGCATGCATGACTATCAAAAACGAAATACTGTTGGTGTCATGATTTTCATTTTCAAAATGGGAGATCACAAAGCACGAATCCTCTCTGCAGCTGGTTAATCCTCTTTAAGTTTTAATCCCCACAGGACTTTCCAAACGATATATAAAAGCCTCAAAAGGAAAGATAGATAACGATATTAATTCCAAGTACAAAAAATATGTCCTTGGTGAGGCCAATCTGAACAAGTTATTTGTGCTTTTCTGAATCTCATAATCTAACAAATTAGTGGTTAAACATGTTAAGATCGAACAATAGGAGATCGAAGAGATGGCTTAGAGCTAAAAAAAAAAAGCTCACCTACTTTACCAATCGCACTAATGAGCCAAGGTTGTTTAGATTCTTGGCATGGGGGGCTTTTCCTTTGTTGTCTCAGTTAACCTAATTGATACAGTTTGGTCATGAGCTAGACAACTTCACTAATAGGATAACATCTTCACAGAGGGATTGCCGAATGACAAATACTCCCCGGCGAACAATATTATTTTTCCTGGTTTCGAAACAAAGAAATACTGATATGTTACCGTTCTTTCTAATAAAAATTAGGTATTTGCGTCCTGCAACGTACATGCCCACTCAATCTCGAGTAATAAAAGACAAACTCTCGCCGGCGGACAATTAACGACAGCTTGTCGTGCAACAAGATAACGGGGGTATGATTTTAAATTCGTTATTGATATAGTCACTATGTAATCAATATTTTAGCTCTGTCGACTGATTTTACATGATAAATTAACCGATCACTAGCTTAAAAAATAGACGTTTCTTTTCTTCCTTTATAAATCAATATGTTTATCGAATTATGCATTTCCGTGGTTTTCCATTGGGTGTGAAAATAATGGTGCTACCTGTCCATCTCATGCTTAAAATAAACCTGTAGTGTTTCTTTAAATTGCTTTTATCAATTACATAAGAAACATAGTTTAGCAATTAGTAGCTTTTACTGTTATCCATCACGGGTAAGATATTTTTATATATATATAAAAATAAAAATACATACTTTTTGACACTTTTTTTTAATAAATTTTTTTAAATATAAATGAAAAAGTTTATATATGCATCTAATTAAATAAATCAATAATTATCTATGTAAATAAATAAATAAAATTTAATTATTAACGATAATTAAAACCAAAATTGAAAAAATTAAGAGATAGATGTAGATTAAAATATTTGATCTCGTAACACGAATCATTTACTCAGTTATGTTTAATGAATTTTTTTATTAAAGTATTTTTTAAATCAACTAATAATAGAAAGAGACACATATATAAAATTAATTGAATAAAAACAATATTATGTAAGGTTGCACTTATTAGAATATTATCCAAAAAAAATATTTTTTATTTTTAAATATAAAGTTCATCTATATAAAACTTTTAAAAATTTAAATACATACAAAATAAATTAATAAAAATAACCTCCATTTAAAAAAGGCTAAATAAGCTAAATAAAAAATTACAAAGAAAGAGTATTAATTTAAATATAAATTTTAAAACATTATTTTAATTATTTCTTAAAAAACCAAAACTAGAAAAAAAAAAAAAAAAAAAAGAAGAAGAAGACAAGCTGTATAGGCTTGACAAGCCGAGCCACCGTACACTTGACTCATCTAGAAAGGGCTCGCACATGGGCCTTTATATTTTATTTTTTAAGGCGATGGAGTGGATGATACGTCATCCATCCTAATTTTATTTTTTTGAAAAAAGAGTCGGACAACGCGTTGTCTAATTTTTCCAAACAAGAACCGGAAAATCAAGATTCTATTGTAAACTAATTTTGTTTTACCCAAAATACCTAGAAAAAAAAATCCTAAACACCTTGATAACCCATAAATTAATGACCTTAAACAACCTAAAAAACTACACAAAAACCCCAAATCAACCTAAAACAAAAAAAAAAAACTTTCATAGCTTATTTTGGTGTTTTAGGCAATTTTAAGGTGAAAAAAATGCTTAAGTGGAACTCTTCTCATCAAATAAAACTCGTTGATGCTAACATTGACCAAATAAATCTAATGCTGGAATCTAACGATTTCTCTTTTAATCTAGCGATCTCTCTCTCTCTTTCTAACGCTAAAGTCTAGCGATTTCTTTCTCTCTTTCTCAAATCAAAAAATAAAAATAAATTTTTGTACCAAAATTGAATTGCAAGAAAACTAAGGGACTGAATAGGTATAATTTGAAAATTTTGAGGTTAAAATTAATTTTTTTGCGAGAACTTTAAACTCATCACCCATTTTTTTTATTCCTTTTGCAATTTGGTCATTCTTCTTTTAATTTTATCCCTGGTAAATAAATTTAAAATCAATTATCCTTTAATTTAGCCCCAAAAAAATGCAATCATGTAAAAAAAATAAATTAAAGATCAAAATGAAAAGAAATTTCTTTTTTGAATAATGAATCCATGATGAAATATAATTAAGAGCGTGAACAATATTTTATCTATAACCTTTAGCTTTTTGTTAATTCATTCAATGACTATTTTTTTTAGTAAAGCGAGTTGAAAATTTAATAACTTAAATTGATTATGTTTCTATGACAACTATGTTCTGAGATTTATTTTCTTTCTTTCGTTTTATGTTAATTAGAATTTAAAAAATCACTGCAGTTAAATCATCAAATTGGATTAACAAAACAAAAGTACATGAATAGTATTTAGAGGATTGGCGCTTGACATTTATTTAAATAAAAAAATATTTAATCCAAAAACCATAGCGGCACTACAAGTCCCACCTTTTGCTTTCGTCTTGCTTGCGAACATTACTAATGAATTCTTTGGTGAAGGCCTTGTTAATATTAAAAGCTAGTAATGATGGCCCACCCCTACTTCAACATCTTAGTACTATTTAATACAATTTCTTCTTATGTAATTTGTGATTCTATACTAGTAAATGCTACAATGTTTTCTCACTATCTAATACCTTCCCTTCCCTTCCCTTCCTGTATAATAATAATAATAATAAAAAGTTAAAACCCCTTAGAAAAACACTATAGCGAACAGTGTAATAATAATTTTATCTCTTCAAGGTGTTTTAGGTTTCTCAAAATAATTTTTTTATAATTAAAAAGTCAACTTAGGATCAATTTTATATTTAACTAAATAGAAAGAAATAAAAAAGGACGTGCACATGTGATACATTCGAGGGGCGTGTAAGGCACCCATGTCCTTCAAACGATGTGTGCAATGCTTCCCAACGTCCAAAAATACGCTTTCATTATGTCATTAGAAGCATTGCAATCTCTTCTTTCTTGTGCGACGCGTGTTTGCATTAGTGGTTTGTTTTGTCACATGTAAACATTTTATTTTTTTTTTCTTTTTCTCTTTCTCCTCCCCTGAAAATTATAACTTGACCCCCTTAGTTGTTGGTATTTCAATTTTAATTTCTCAATTTTAATCTTGGTCCTTTCACATAAGTTTTATTATTTTTCAATTTCATCCTTAAATCCTAATTTAACAAATATTATATTTTTCAATTCGGTACTTTTTTTTGGATTTCTAATTTTTGCCTTGGTATATTTGTAAAAGTTTTTTTGGTTTTCAATTCCATCCTTCAATTCAAATTGATAGTTTTATGTTTTCAAATTTGGTCCTCATTGTTTTGATTTCTCATTTTTGTCTTGGCCATTTTATAAAAGTTATTATTCTTTTTAATTTCACCCTTTAATTAAAATATTTTTTTTATTTTTTATGTTAATTTTGAGCCTCATTCTTTTATTTTTGTTATCCTTTTACTAAATTGATTTATTTTTAATTTCACCCTTCAATTAAATTTAAAATTTATTTTGCTTTTTAATTTTGATCCTCGTTGTTTTAATTAATTTCTATTTTAAAATCCTTTTGTATAATTGAATTTTTTTTTTTTCAATTTCATCCTTCAATATATAGTTGATTAAGAATTGGACTTCATAATTTTTCATATCGAGTGCTTCGGGTCTAATGATTCGGATCACAAGTTTAAAAAGTTAACACGAATTGTTTTATTAGAAAAAAGAGCCTTATAATTCTCTTTAGTTTTTTTTTTATTGGATTATTCCAATCATATGATATGGGTTATAAGTTTGGCATGATATCCTGAGTTGGCTCAACCCTAATTAACAATGCTACAAGTTTGTCATGACTAATTTTTTATATCTTTTTTACCCCATTTTAGAACTTGAATATTATTTTTTACACAAAAAATAGTCCGGTCCCACAGCGAAGTGCGAGCACTAAAACTAGTTTTTTATACTACATTTATAGATGTCGCAATTTCTTCTCCAATCCTTCTTATTTTATATATAAAAAAATCATAATTCATTAACAAATTGAAATAAAATGATAGCAAAGTTACGTGATTTTTAGTGAATGACTATTCTTGAGAACTAAAACACAAAGTATTTAAACCTCCCTTCTATTATTTCTCTAATTTTGTATACAAGGCTTTTATATTTATATAAAAAAAGACTACAAGCTAAACTGTCATAACACAATAAAGGTTTTAAATACTAGTTTAATAAGTATTCCAAATAACTACTTAAATAAGAATTTTCAACATAAATCCTTTTCAATCTAGTGATCCCCTTGTTAACTCAATTAGTAAGCATTTTTCTATCTTAATAATATCTTTCTTAAATTGATGCTCTTAAAACTCAATTTAGCAATGAGGGACTCTCCTTTAAACAAGGTTTTTTTGAGTTCAAACATTAAGTAATCTTCTGAACTTCACAAATAACTCCAATTTAAGGGTGTCTACTTTAATGTTTTATTTGTAAAGGATATATAGGTATTTAATATCTTATAATTATATATAACTTGGAAACATGTTTCTAAATTAATCTTATTTCAATAATATGCAGATTACTAGAACCAAATCTTTTAAATTGAGTTTTACCTTGTGAATTATATCTTTTTTTTGCTAGCAAATGGCTAGAGCTTTAGCAAACACTTTTCTTAATCTTTTTTCATGAGAGAAATAATGTCATCCAATATAATTTTTTTATAATACATCTTCTTGATTGGCTACAATACTTGTACTTTTCATTGCTTAGTACATAGAGTAAAAACAGTTTATTGATCCTATCTATGAAAAATGTACACTTATTAGGCATTATCATAAGGTGTGATTAGTAAATAATAAAACTACTTAATACAATACATCATTGTGTTAAAAATATCTTGAAATCTGTTTTCCTCAAAGCTTTGTCATGTATTAATATTTTTATTGTTTCTTGATTCTACCTATGAAAAATGTATTATTAAGAAGCACTATCATAAGGTATGATTAAAGGTGATAAAATCGCTTAATATATTACATTATTGTATTTAAAATATTTTCAAAAATTGCTTTCGATGTAGTTTTGTAATGAATTAATGATTTTATTGTTCACATATCCTACCTATGAAAAATACATTGTCAAAGGGTATTGGTTAGATCACTTAATATATTATATTATTATTTTTAAATTTCTTTTCAAGATTGTTTTCTTTACAGTTATTTTTAATATAGACTGGTTATTTTATTTTTATCATCTCATTAAATTATAGTAGTTTTTTTTTTCTTAATTAGGTTCATGCCCTAGATCATTTTTTTTACTTCTTTAAAATACAATTGTGTTACCCGTTAAAAAAGTTATGGCCCACGCGTAACACGACACACAAATCTAATATGGTCTAAAATCGAACAAATCTCTAGATAAAAGAAAGTTTTTAGCTTCTTATTACTAAGCAAAAAAATAGTTTAAGAAACAATGAAATATCAATGAAACACTAGGGCCGAATGTTATACCACAAAGGAAGAGTGTGTGGGAGAATAAACACTAGCTAGTATCTTACTGTCCAGCAGTATATATGGAGAGCTCGTAAAGCTTCATCAATCAAAATCAACGAAGCTCCAAAGAACAAAAACATGTCCCCTCCTTCTACATGGATATGTGATTAATTATTCCGTACAGGGACTCCCGAAATTGTTTACGCGTCATTAATGCTTGAAAAGGAAATAGAATGCAGATGAGGACTGGGTGTGAGTCTGGCAAAGCACAATTCTAGAGTAGATTCAAACATCGGCTTGCTTTGCTGTTTCCCTCTTCATAAGTTAGCTGGAGACACACTTGTGCCATAACTTGGTGTATTTGGAAGCTTTTTTCATGGAGTAAAAAAAGAGAAACAACACCATCTAATTTCTGTTTCGCTAGAAAATCAAAAGAAAGTAAAAGTTGATATGTTATAAATACACGATCGCGTCAGATCCTACTCACTAGTGATTGCTGACTTTGCTCATCGACATGACGTACAATTTTCTAGGTTATCAATCATATAAATTAAGATAATATATATACCAGATCGATCGATGGTTGAGTATATTTATTCACAAATGTTCAAAACATTGGGGTTTTAGTAGCGTATTAGTTTTTTTCACCCCTAGAATCAATTTTTTTTTTTTATCAATCTAAAAATATATAAAAATATTAGAAAATTAAGGTTTTGATCCATACTAGATAAAATACTTTTAAAATATTTAAATGATGACACATTATATGATATTTGTTTTTTAAATTTTTTTTTTGAAACGGCAATACATTTGATTGATTCGAACCAACTATAATTACCATGTAAAACCCGCAATATGAGTATTAGATAGTGATAAAGCCATGGAACTCGTAGCAATACATAATACGAAGCTAAATTATAACCAAATATTAAAGATCAAAAGTGGAAAAAAAAAACAATTAATTCAAAAAATATGGTAAAAAATAAAACCGATTTGAATAAACCTATATCAATGGTCGGCACAATGCCTTGAGATAGGATAAATTTTTTAACCTAAAAAAAATTAAGAAAACACCGAATTTCCAAGTAAGTAAAAGAAATTCAATATTCAAGTTATTAAGTAGATTGGGTTTAATAAGTTTAGTTATATATATATATATATATAACCCCAAATTAATAACATGAAAAATCAAGCAAACCTGAATGAATCCTCTAAACTAGAGTTAATTTTTCAAAATCATAATTCATGAAATCTTAGACTTGGCTCAAGCAAAAAACTCAATTCTCAACCAATTTAATTTTAAAGGATAGAATTAGAAGAAAAAAATAGTAATAAAAGGAATGAGGACCAAACATGAAAAGAAAATGATGATGAAATCGCAATAAATAAATAAAATTTATAAGCCATCTCAAAACAAAAATTAAATCAAAAGTGTTGGGGATCAAATTTGAGAGATGAAAAACTGGAGGATAAAATTGAGAAAATACTCTAATTTGAAGTGAGTTTTTCAAATAAAACAATTGCAACTCAAAGAAAAGGGGCTAAATCTAAACCAAAAAAAAAATTAAAGAGTTGCTGTGATTTTTTCCATAGGCAGCGTGCAAACCAAGGTAGAAGAAGAGAGAGAATTGAAGGGAAAAAAAAGAAAATCAATGTGGCGTCAAACCAGACAGAATCACCAAACACGTGCTGCCTAGGTAGGTAGAGAACGCTGAGACTAATCAAATGACATGGTAGAATATTTTTTTCTACCACTGGAATCAGCCACACGCACCATTCAAATACGATGGAGTGGTTGACATGTTGACGCGTGCCATGCACGTGTTAGCTGTATCAAAAGACAACATTATTCTCAAGACCAAATAATTATTGTGAAAAAACCATTATGAAATGATGAATTATCCCCTACAAAGATGCTTTGAGAATTTTGATTTTAAGGCAATAGAGTTATTACATTATGCTTTAAAAAATAAAAAACAAAGAATGCCCCTAGTCATAATTAAATGATATTTTGTTTTTAAGGGTATTGAAGTAAATTCATTGTACAAAAAATTAGAAAAAGTCAAAGATACCCCTGAAGAATTCTAGAATAACAAATGATCTATGTGAAAATACAAATATAACTTCCTAGGCCATTTCATTGAGTTTTTTTTAAAGGCCAGAAATATAATTCTGCTATTATAATCCCTGAAGAATCCAGTACTTTTTTTATTATAAATATGAACCATTTTGAAGATTTCTTTGTGATCAATATACAAATTTAAAGTAGTTATTTCACCTGATTTAAGAAATACCCGAATCTAGGACAAACATAAAAAAAAATATATAGGTTACTTGGTGATGAGGTTTCATTAAGTCAATATGCTTATAAGTTCATTTATAACTATATTCTAGGGTATGATTGAACTAAAAATTCAACCAAGATTAAATTCCAGGTGAACCTATCGGATCAAAGTTCGAACTTGACAAATAATTAAACAAATTAATTTAAAATTGTAGAAGATAACATGGGTCTATTGGAAGCAACAATTTTATATTGTGCTGCCTAAGATTCATCATTTCTTTTTTACTTTTTCCTGCGTTTCATTGTCATCATGCTGTCACTATGATTTAAATGAGATGCTATTATTATTAACTCTCGAAGCATTTAGCAGTGGATAGTGGTGCCGAGTTCTTACCCTTTTTTATGTTAGGTATTAAATACAGGGGTGGTACACACTAAGTTTTGTTCGACTCCCTACGCCCTCTTTTAGTGTATTTAATAATAGTTCATGAACTCCTAGTGATATTCACACTCTTTCCAGTGCCTCAACACTAATTCATAAATTATCCTAATTAGTACTAATATGTAACTTTAATTACAAGTCGTGGATAATTAATCACCGAGCCCATGAAAATAATTAAGGGATATCTCCATCTTTTGAAGCACTGAGTCCCACTAGTTAGATAATGGTTGAAGCAAGTTTAACAGCCTTAGTTTTTTAAGGTAAAATCTACCTTTCTTTTCCTTCCATTAAGAACATAGTGATGGCAATTTCTAAGCTTGTGCTGTGTAGCAGCTTTAATAGGGCAGGATGACGTTCTCTTAGAACTTTGTGTTGCTTCGATTATGTAGTGTTGAGCTGCATCCAAATCCTGTGGAATACGCAGCATTACACTACGGATCTTATAGTTTAAAAGGTTACGGTGTGGTATTGCTCTGTAAAAAAAGCTAACAACTAGCATTATGGCCATTTTCCCCATTTTTGCAAGTACTTATGGAATCTGAAAGAGTTCTTGTAGATTACTGTCACATTGTATAGAGAAAAATAAGAGCAATGAAAGAAAATTTGAAACAAAATAAACATTAGCTATTTGATAGTAAAGGGTCAGGATGGAAGTTTCTGAAAATCATAGAATTGATATTGAGAAAATTTAATCTACAGGGGCCAAAGTCGAACATTTCTGAAGTTACAAGAGCTAGGAAAATAATTTGATCATACGTGTTTACCCTTAAACGCATCCTCCTTTTCCCTAATTTAAGTTGGGAAAATAATTTACGAATAAATTACCTGTCCTCGAATTCTCATCGAAATTGATATGTCAATCTTCAAGTGATAAAATATAAGTTTCATAAATTATAAATAATTATTGTTTTAATAAGAAAAAACTAATACCGCACGTAGGTTCTATGAAAACCCTATATAAAAAATTTATTTGTATAATTGTAGTCTCTTCAATCAATTTGCATCTTTTGAGAGTTCGAAATGGTCTTCCAACAAAAGAGAATGGCGTCTGAAAAATGAACCAACTAATTAAAATGCTTAGTTTATTCAATAAACTTCAGGCAGGGAAGTTCCCAGAAGAAATTGCAAAGCCTTGAGGTATTGGAATACAGAGCACACCATAAACTTTACTGCGAGAATTCATGGCTGTTGATCAGCGTACATGGTTTTGAGAAGTGGAGTGGCTCCATGGTGGGGATTTGTGGATGAGAAGGAGAGCACCAAAACTAGTTTTACAGCTATATCGTGGAAATTACTGCAGACTGCAGCTCCTACATCATTAGTGGGCTAAAACTTCCCTTGTTATTTTTGTTCTGCAAAGAGTTGGCCGAAACTCGAAAGAGTCATAATTAATTAATGGGCTGATTCTATCTCTAAAAGGTACCTTTTATCCAAGTTTTATATTAATTTTTATTCAAACCATGCCTCGTCAGCAACATTTTGGAGAGGGAAAAAAAGCTTTTTGATAAACAAAAAATTTGTCCTCTCATCCTACAGAAGACACCAACACATGCATCAATTTAATATTCTTGAGCCTACTTTATCTTCCTATGAATACAGGCCATCAATTGACACTCCGAAGCAATTTATTCTCAAGCAACTAATATATAGCTTCGAAGCAGGTAATCAACTTCAGAAGGTTCAAGCCTTTAGTCCCTTGGTAATAACCGTTTCTCTCTCGTGCATATACTTGGCACCCCCACAACATATATCTTTTAAGGCATGGAGATTGATCAATCAGCAATTCAAGGGAAGGCCAGGCCTTTGACTCGCGCACGGGGCTTGCTCAAGGCCTTGCCTGGCAAGGCCGAGGCCGAGGTTATAGAGTTTGCAAAGAGCGTAAGAAAACTTGGACAAGATGACCCAAGAAGAATCATCCATTCCCTAAAAGTGGGACTAGCTCTCACACTGGTGTCCTCGATATATTACTTGAGGCCTCTCTATAAGAGCTTTGGGGAAGCAGGAATCTGGGCTGTGCTAACAGTGGTGGTAATTTTTGAATTCACCGTAGGTAAGTCGATTGATAGGACTTGATTATTGCTTTATATTAACTCAAAACGATTCCACAAGTTGTCGAATAATGTATTTCCGTCTTATTGTTGTTTAGGTGGAACATTGAGCAAGAGTTTGAATAGAGGTTTCGCAACATTACTAGCTGGAGCTCTAGGGCTTGGAGCTCAACACCTGGCCAGTCTCTCTGGAGAGAAAGGGCAGCCCATTGTCCTTGGAATTCTTGTCTTCTTATTAGGTATGTTGCTTATACATGTACAGACAAAAGCACTTCTGGTAAGACAATCTGTATTAATCCAAGTCACTCTGGGTACTGTATGCAGCTGCAGCATCTACATTCACACGATTTTTCCCGCGAATCAAAGCTAGATATGACTATGGAGTCTTGATATTTATATTGACATTCAGTTTGGTATCTGTTTCTGGGTATCGAGTTGAAGAACTCTTGGTGTTGGCAAGTCAAAGACTATCAACAATACTAGTGGGAGGGGCAATATGCATAGTTGTGTCCATCTGTATTTGTCCTGTTTGGGCAGGTGAAAATCTTCATAACTCGGTTGCTTCCAATATAGAAAATCTTGCAAGCTACCTAGAAGGTTAGTGTGGTGACTTGAAAACCATTAACTTAATTCGTTTTGTTTCATCTAGATTTTATTTTAACTGGAAAGGTCACCCTTAAAAAATAAACAAATAAACTCACAGGTTTTGGAGGTGAATATTTTCAGTCCGGTGAAGGTTCCGATAGCGACAGATCATTTCTCCAAGGATATAAAAAAGTCCTCAATTCAAAACCCACAGAAGAAACCATGGTAAGGACAGCTTCCACTAACTTGCCCTTTTGTCTTGCATGAATGCCACTAACTTATGCACTTTTGTTGACCTTGGTTGGGCGCTCTCTTTGCCAATATGCATGCCAGCTTGCAGTACGATTTCTGCTGGCTAGTGCTAAAGTACTAATCAATGAGTGCTCCTAAACATTACTGCAGGCAAATCTTGCAACATGGGAACCTGGACACGGCCGCTTTGGTTTCCGGCATCCATGGAAACAATACTTGAAGATTGGAGCGCTCTCGCGTCAATGTGCTTACCAGATTGAAACTCTTAATGGCTACATTAACTCTGATAACCAAGTAATAATCTATCACAAAATTTCTCTGACGTTTACAGGAATAAAAGAAAATTAATAGCCAAGATCCCTGGTTTAATTCCATTAGACAAAAGGGGGCCATACTTATGATAAATAATTACTTCCTCTATTTATTACTACAATTCATAAGTACGCACACCACCCATAGTGTTTTGATGAAATCACCCTACAAGGCCGCTTTTTAAAGATACTTCCACTAAGAGCGTCACATAGGCAGGTTCTATAAAGAAACAAATGAAAAACAAAAAGATAAATGGATTCTTTTCTTCTTTCTATAGCTTATCAAATGAATGACTAATGCTGTAAAACACTAAACATATTATGCTACTCTTTCCAGGCACCCCTAGAATTCCGATGCAAAATCCAAGAATCATGTACACAGATAAGTGCAGAATGCGGCAAGGCACTGAAATCACTGGCCTCGGCTATCAAAACCATGACTTTTCCATCCTCTGCAAATGTCCACGTGGAGAACTCCAAAACTGCGGTCAAGGACCTCAAAATTTCTCTCAAAGCTGTCTCGCTAGAGCATGATCAAGAACTTTTAGCTATTTTGCCAGATGCAACAGTGGCATCGATACTGGTAGAGATTGTTATATGTGTGGAGAAAATATCCGAATCAGTACACGAGCTCTCTAATCTAGCACACTTTAAGAGCGTGGAACCTACTGTGTCACCAGAGAAACCCCAATTACTTCACCGAGGAGCCATAAATCCTGTTTTAGAAGGTGACAGTGACCATGACGTCGTTATTACAATACATGAAACGTCAACAGATTCTCAAGAAAATGAGAATCCTAAGGCACCAAAGGTTGGCCAACGTGTAGAATTGTAAATATTTGTTACTGACAATCGTGTAGCTAGATTCTAGCGTTGGGCTATTTTAGAGGGAAGGGTTGATAATATTGTTAGAAAAAATTTTCCATGACTTCATGGATTCCTTTGCAACAAGTTCTCCTAAGAGAGCTAGAAATGGCAGAGGGTTATTAAAAAAGTATTGCTCCTTCTCTTCAGCTATAAATGTGAAGTAAAAACCATCTCATTCCATTGCATCTGCGACCAGCCATCGGGTGATGTTGCGTCATTGTGCAGCCAAAAGGTGATGTGCTGCATTTTATGGTGAAAAGGCCCTCATGCCGCCAGTTTGCTGGAGACGCAATGTATTTTGATAGTGTTTTCTTTTCTTAATTGGTGCGATAAAAAGAATAAAAAAAATCCGATATAATATAGAATTTTAAAAATAATTTCATATTCACTAGCTAATTACAACTTGCATATACCCACATTATTAATATATATGCAATAGACCCAAGATGCATGTTAATTTGGAAAAGTCTTCATAAAAATGTTTTTTTTTTTTCTATTTGTTTTTTTTTACGAAGTAAATCCTTGGATAGCAGCTAGCAGGTGCACAGTTTTTGCCTTTAGGGATATTCCATCACATACTGATCATGGAGAAGTTGGAGAGCTTGTAATTAGTGGTATACTTGCATCATAATGGCACACGTTGGACCCATTATGGGCAATGTTTACGAGGTTTACTCCACTCAACCTGAAACTTAGTATTGAGATCTCAAAAATATACAATTTTATATTAATTTTTTGAATGTGCGTGAGATACAATTCGTTACTATATAGGTAGCCTACATTTGGGAATTTCATACGTATTTCTTTGTCGTTTAAATTATTGAAATGACTAGCTAGTTGTTGCCTAAGATTATCATATATTGTTATATTGTCAATATTTTTCCAAACAACAAGTTGTATTTTATCTGGATATAATATGAATTTAGTGATTTATTTGTACTTTGTTTAGTACAATAAATAGTAATTTCTTTATAGAAAAAGGTTATAGAATCATGAAAGCTAAGGATTTTATGTCGGGAAATGATGAAAAGAAAAGAGAAAAGAAAAAAACATTGACTAATTTGAAACTGCATATTGAACTAATGGCTTTTATTTTCGAAGAAAGTTATTAGAAGCACTAAGAAGGAATAATATATTTATTCTTGTTCAAATTTGACTAGCTTAGACTCTGTCAACCAAATTCTTGTCTTAACCATACTATTAAGATTTAGACAGAGTCTATAGATGAATTAAAAACTTATGAATAAAATTTACAAGAGAGAAGAATTAAATGCAAAAATCAATATGTGATTTTATGCCTTTTGGTTTAATGACGGCCTACGGCTTTGGCACTTCCGCGATAATAATAGCACCTTAATTTCTTGTCGATTAACCTTTTTTTTTAATCAAAGATGATTCATTTTTTTGATAAATCAAGAAGATGGACTTGTTTTCTCTAGAAGAATATTTCATGTGATCACTATTATAATTTATTTTTTACCTCTTATTTTTAAATAAAAAATTAGAAATAAAAATTTTTCTAACAATATTATCATTTTTATCCTCTAGAAACGAGAACCAGCCTTTCTTCTCTCTTCTAAGCTTGTGAATTCTTCCTCAACTCGTGGCAACAACCACCATCTTCATCTAGATCGAATTACCGATCAACACTATCTTTCCCAACTTATAGCAACAACTACAATCTTCATGATATCATAAATAAATAAATAAAAGAGTAGATCGAGAAAGGAAAGAAACAAAAAAACTTGAAATTTTCTCAGCCCCAATCTTTACTTGTAGGTGGTGGTGGACTACGCTTCCTTTGTATGAAGGAGAAAGAGGAGGAGGATTTCATGATCCACTAACTCACACTCCTCCCCGTCTCAACGACACGTTTAACAATGCTCTGTAGTCCACATTGTCTGTTCGCGTGTGAAACCCATATACTGCCACTACCACTTCCATTTCAGTAGTTTTTGACACAATCAGACTAGTTCTAGTAGCCTCTAACCAGCCCCAATAACTCCTAGAGGTCAATTTCAAACCGTAATACATTGATTTATTTGTTTTGAGTTTGTAATATGCTATAAATTTTCATGAGTGTATGTGTTCGTTGGTTATTGTGAGATTTGTGTTGTGACACTGTGATTGTTTAGGATTCCAATTTCCTCTTGTGTTATGTTCCTAAATCAAATAATTGACTCGAGGATGGTATAATGTTTAAAAGTTTATCCCATTGAGAAGTTGACACTTGCTATTTTCAAATATATAAATAAAAGTTTTATTTTGTTTTGGTCAAAGAATTGACTCGATCGAGGATGGTATAATCTTTAAAAGGTTATGTCCTTGAAAAGTCAAGACTTTCTCATTTTAAAAATGTAAATAAGATTTTTATTTTATTTTGATGAAATAATTAAGGATGGTATAATCTTTAAAAGGTCTATACTAAAGAAGTCGAGACTTTGTTGTTTTAAAAAATGTAAATAAAAAGTTTTGTTTTGTTTTTATCAAAAAATCAACTTGAGGATGGTATAATATTTTAAAGGTCTATACTCGAGAAGTCAAGAGTTTGTTGTCTTTGAAAAAAAAAACATTTTTTTTTATCAAATAATTACCGAGTATGGTAAAATCCTTAAAAAAAAATGTTATGTCCTTATGAAGTTGAGACTTCAATATTTCTATATATAAAAAAGAATATGAATACTTTCTTGTAAATATAACTTGCTCATTTTTTGTGAATATTTAAGTCTTGCAATATGTTTCATCTTACAATTGTGAGTTGAATTGGGTGGGGTCAACTTGACCTCACTAAAACTCATTAAATGTAAGTGAAGGCTTTCGAGCTTATTTTAGGCATAACATAAAAATCAGGCTCAAACCTAATTTATCATTCACCGTCCTTTTGGGTTCAACGCTTGTATTCTAAAAGTGATCATTGAATCATACTATCAGGCCTAAGTTCAAAATCACTATTTTAGGATTGGTATTAATTTAGAGGAAAAAATTTAGAGAAGCACAATAGGTACCTTTATCATTAAAAACAAAAAATAATACAACTTACGTTAGATATGATGTATAGGGTGATAGTTATCTCTCTTATTACATAACCAGCTCTTTAATTACAACTTTGAAAACTAGTTAAGATTTCTATTTATCATACCCATTTTTAAACCCCCTCAATAATTTTTAGAAATATTAAAAAATGTTTTTAAAGAAAAAAAATATTCAAAGTCATTTTCAAATCAAGCTTGTAAAATTTTTTAACTAATAATAACAAAGAACAAATTGGAATTAAATTGGACATGATAAATTTTCAAAATTTATTTCAGATGCATTGTAAGGGATGCAATTGAAAAGAAATTGGTTAAAATTAAAAAAATTAAAGGACCAAGGACAAAATGCTAAATTGGCATGGTTTGGGAGGTCCTATTAATTCAATCAAATACTTAATTGAAGAAAAATTATGATTTAATATCCAATCCAACCAAATTTGAATAAATTAAAGATCGAGGGACCAAAAGGTATAAGGTAGAGATTTGAAGGTGCCATTAGAATTCAACCAAAGACCCAACTATGAAGGAATTCCATGATTTGTCCTCAATTGCATGAGTTAGAAGCGATGAAGGACTAAAGTATAAAATGCGCTAAAAATCAGGTATCTATTTGGACACCTTAAACACTGTCATTTTGGTCAGGGTGTTTAAACCCATTTTATTTTTTTCTTTCCTCATTTATGCAAACCATGTATTTTCGAGCCAAACCGAAAAAAATCGAGCCAAACTAGAACTGGTTGGTTTGAATCGATTTTTTTTCTAAAAAAATCAAACCAAACCAAAACCAGTTGGTTTGAACCAGTTTCGGTTTGATTTCGGTTTTTTAAAAAAACCGGTTTGGTTAATTTTTTTTTATAAAAACCGAACCGAACTGAAAATGATCACCCCTATTTTGAACCCTTTCTAAGGCTATCAGCTTTGTCCTCACAATTGAAGAGTTAAGAATCAATTGTGTTCATCCTAGGGTTCACAAGGCATCAAATGCCTTTTTATATTGACCCAACATTTCCCCTATAAAAAAATTGAGTAAGAATAAGAGTAGGGAGAGAGGATAAATAATAGGAAGAATTATGAGAGAAAGGATATACAATTAGAGAGAAACCTATAGAGTTAGGGTTTTGTGAGAAGTAGGATGTGACATTAAAGTAAGAAGAAACACAAAAAGACAGAGAGAAAATCAGAGAATCAGGGAAGTCTAGAAACCTTAGAAATTTAACAATAAGTTGAAATTTTATTTTGGCTTACGTACTCATTTCCTTCTATACATGTTCATATTCATGTACAAGTCTTTTATCTCTAATGTTTCTATTTATATTTATTTATGATTTTATGCATGTTTATGTTCTTTACATGCAATGTTTTTACTTTTGTTACTTTATCATCCTATAATGCATATGATTTTCATCCATGATTTTTTCTATGTGTTTGTTTCCTGGATGTTTCTTTTTATGTTTGGTCATTATCCTTCGTACCTATGTTTTTGTTTGTTAATTGTTAGGTTTGTGTGCTTGTAAGTTTTATAGGTTATTCTTATTGTTGATAAATTTAAAAAATACTAGTTTACTTCTTTATGGTTATTTCTTATTATTGATCTTGCATTTGTGAGAGTTAACTAAGAATATCAGTGTAGTAACTATCAATGTAGTAACTATAAGGGTTTTATTGTAAAAAAATAAACTTTTATTCCTTAAAGTTCTTTAAATGTGTTGTGGTTGCAAAAACATTTAATTTGAACTTGTTAGTATTGTTTGTTATGATTTCTTTTCCTGTCCAGTGGCCATAATATTTTCTATCTACCATTGTTTTTGTTATCTTTAAATAATCTAGACAATATCTTTCTATGTTTATAGTTTCTACGTTCAATTTGTGACTAGAATTGCATTATAGCTTTGATAGCCATAGGTTAGGGTTTCTTTCTTTTAGTTAGTTGAGTCAAAACCTAACCAAAGAAGTTTTCTATATAAATAAAAAAAACTATCTATTTTCCAAGTATATTTTGAATCAAACTTAAGATAGACATTTCTTTCATTTTTAGAAATTTTTCCAGAACCTCACACGAGTCTCTCAGTATTTTATATTGATCCAATACATATTATTTTGAGTAGAATACAACTCAAAATATTACAAGATTGAAATTACATTTAAGTTCATCCTCTTCATAAAAAGATAAAAACTCATGTACTATAAATACATAATAAATCCTTCAAACACCAGGTTTACAATCTTTTCATTCTTAACATTCATAACATATATATTTTCAAAATTTATCTCTCTAAAATATCATTATATTTTTTCTTTCTATAAAATTATTGTTTTAAACATTCAAGAGTACACATCCGTATTCAAATGAAAAAAAAATTTAGATATCAGCTTTTAACCGTCTAAAATTTTTCTATCAAGCTATCATTCACCTAACTAAAGAAAACAGATCAAATTATTTAAACTAAATAATTAACTAACGTATAAACATAATGAATTTTTGTTATATCGTGAATTTGAAATCCACGTTCGAGTTGTTTCCTACTATTCAAGAGCTTTGGATTTTCTGATCAACCAATTGAGTTTGGCAGCCAGATGAATTAAGGAGACATTGACAGAAGCCAGGAGTTTAGCCAATCCCATCAAGTTGTACGTAGTACGTACTCGTACTTTTGGCCAGTTTAATTCAACTTTAAGCACATTCAATGGAATATCGACAAAAGGTTATTTGTAGACATGACTGGGGGTCCTCCTTTGATTTCAACTGTCAATTTTCTAGAAGCAATACCTGAATAACATTTAAAAAAAAAAAAATTGATTTCAGGCTGTTTTTAATGCAATAAAATCATCAATAATTTCATAATAACCTCAACTAAACTAGTATTGTGAGGATAATAGCGCATTCAGAGAGTAGTGATTTTTGTACTAAAAATTACCTTGCTTAAGAACGCAAAAGAAAATGTCTTCCCATGAAGAAAATTAAAGATTAATTGTTGAATATCCTAAAAAAATAATTAAATTAATTAAAGGAACAACGAGTTCAAATCCATAAACTAGTTTGATAGAAATCCACACACACATACCAAGAAGCACGTTCTTGTCACATTTTTTTGTCTGCTAGGTCTAGTTATGGCAATCCAATAATAGTTTAACATGTTATAATTAATTGAATGACTACATGTGATATTATTATATTTATATAAATATATATTTTAATTATTTTTAATATTTTATAATATTATATTACTAAATTTAGAATAAAAATAAAATTCATGGAATAAAAATGTTTTGCAAATAAATTTATAAAATTATTATAATTATGGGATTTCTATTGCATCAAAATATTTTTATTTTTTTTAGAGCTATAAAAATTAGTACATATTATATTTTTTTTTATGAAATGAAACAATTATTCTCATAAACTGAGGTATAAGAGATACCTAAAACTAATATGTAGGTGCTTGTCATAAGACATGTACACTGAAGTGACCCGCATGAGAATTTCATATGAATAGATCATTTATGTCTATGAAAAGACTTATTTAACAGTTGTGTAAGTGATTCTTAAACTTGATATTACTAAGTCATTTTATATAGAGAATGTTATGCTTTCAAATCTTATTCAAATGATCAATGACTATTCTATAAAGAACAAACATGATTTAACATAACAGACACACTTTATATTTTAATGTTAAATTAGAACATTGTTTATGAAAAGATATTAATTACACTGAAAAACCGGTCACTGAAAGGATAGTCAAACCACTAATAAATTTTCTAATATTTAAGGGATCATGACACGTTACTAGATGTTACACTTGATCTTTAAATATAAATTAATCATTTATTTAATTAATAATAAATTAAATTGTTTGATTTATTTAATTATATTTAATTGGAATTATACTTTATTTTTGGGTCAACATATTAGAAATCTAATGGGTCACACACATAAAGAACTATTAGTCAAAAATTAAACTAAGATGATTTAATTAAGTATGACTTGATTAAAATATATTTTAAAAATTAATTACTAGAATATAATTAATATAAGGATTATATTTCTAGACTTTAAAAAATCAAGTAATGACGTAATTGAGTTAATTTTTAAAATTATCCTCAATTAATATATAGATATTAATTCAGAAGGTAAATTAATATTTTGTTAATTTATAATGTTTTTTAAATTTTCCTATAAATAGTAAGTTATGTCTTTCATTTTTTAATTAATTATTGTATGTTAGACATAAAAACTATAAAAACACAGAATTAGAGCTAGCATTATAGGCACAACAATCTCTTTCTTCTAGATAGGGATTCAGGAGATTTCTCGCGAGTAGTTCGTGTGGATTACCGTTTAAAGCCAGACAATTAGACGGCTTGTAGTTTGCAACAACCTAACATTTAAAGAATTATTCAAAACCAAAAAAGATTAGATCTCCAGATAATAAATCTCTAAACAACTTTAAATCTGTCTAACATAATCCTAAAAACTTTGAATAATTTTATTTTATAGTTTTTGCTATGTATATAATATTCGAAAACGCAACAAATATAATATTAAAATTAATGAGAACTAAAAAATTGGAACAAAGTTTGTCCATTCTGCTACAAAATGGCTAAGACTACAAATTCCGACCACAAAATTTGGTTCTATGTTAGGTACATCAGCATAAACGTGCAGCAGACATAAAAGATAAGTGCGTGCTTCATTCCATTTCTCTCTGATTATAAGATTCCCTTGCATGCACTAGATATATAAATAAATTTGAACATATAAATTTATTTAGGGTTTTCAGTGCCATCAAGTACTGATCTCTCCTTCCCCTGCTTTCCTTCCTTCAAAAGCAAGGGTCCTGGCTTCCTCTGATGACATTAACAAGGTCCGCCACTCGAAATCATTTGTTCCACTTATGGACAAAAAGAAGGGGCACCAAAACAACACTTTAAAAGGTAAAACACATAGAATATGCGCTTTTAAGCACTTTAAAATATTGCTAAAGCATGTGACTCAGTTGTAGCATATGCATGACAATTGACAAGGACTCACAGAAGAAAACAACAATATATAATGTCTGCAATCCCGATTTGAAACCTGAACATTCCTCTGCGCGTCAGGTTTTCCAGTCTTTACGAGTCAGCAGAGGAAGAATCAAATTATATATCTATACGGGATATAATATGGATCTGAATGGTTGTTTCTCTTCTGTCTCCCATTAAAACTATCAGAATGAGCAGTGGCTGCAATCCCATAGCCTAACCACACTCAAAAGCTGAACTTTTTACAGCATCGATCGATATAACAAGACCAGCTTAAAGTAGACAGATTCATGCATGGCAAAATAAAATTATCAGAAAGGAAATCTGAACGGGAAGGTGACTGATCATATATGTAATTAGCTTGGACCTGCTGGTAAGTATTATATAATTTTATTCAACTACAGGTTGCATACACCATACATCCATGTACAGATAGTCTCTCTTTTGGCTAGCTAAAGCATGATCACAAAATATTAACACCAAAAAATCTCTTCCACGATCCTCAGAATTCTGCACTCAGAACCCTACCACTAACGATACGAATCCAGGATCAAGTGGCTAATAAGTACTTGTATCAAAGCATCAGGCAGCTTTCTTTGACTAATCTTTTCTACTGGTGGTATTTTATTCCTTGAAAAGAAGATTATCAGTACTAATGAGCATATATGACTTAGATTCCCCAACTGGGCTTGAGAATTCTAGTACATTCATTACAAGAGTGCTCAATGCTTTTCATCTCTGTCAATGGGGTTCACATGCTAAAATGAGAATCGTTTCAGTCATTGTGAACCCAATTACATTAATTTTACTGGCATGTAAATTCATGAAAATTTAAGAACGCACATGATGCCACAGACGGAAAAGTGAGTGGCCAGCATTACATTTTGTCTTCTTGAATCAAATTCATAGTTTTCCTTCCAAATTTTTTGATATAAAAAATCTATATGATAAGGTATAATTAAAAAAAAAAAAAAAACCTAGCGTGGTTTATGTTTTTTTATTTACTTTATTGTTCTTCTTTCAAAAATTACATTTTACATTTTAAATTGGATAAAATAATTAAATTATATGCATATATAATATATATGAGAAAATCAAATAAACAACAGATTAAACACACACTCTCCTCAAGTCATGATTTCTCTCTCTAGATAATATTTTGGAACCCAAATTGAAATCAAAACCAAGCTTTGCTTAATCAATTTTTTCCTTCTAGTGACTTACGTTGTTGATTCAAAAATAATTTGTCTCGTCTCATGCTTTTACAATCCTTTGCTCTTCAATTTTGTGTCTTAGAAGTTTGTTTTGGGTATAATTTTGTGTGATTTCAATTAGTGGATATAGGGTTATCAAATTTGAGTAGAAATTTCCCTCAGATTCTTCTCAAAGTGCAAAACTCGGGTCAGCAGATCTTAGGAAAACATGGTGGGTGGGGTTTAATTGTTGACGTTGTTAGGGTTTTAGGTTCTTTAATTTCTTCCCTTTCTGCAATTCCAAAAAAAACAAAGCAAAAATGACATTTTCACCAATTCTTCACTTCACTAATCACTCCATCAAAAGCACAAAATTCGTTAATCAATATTGCCAATAATAATTAAAGAACGCAATTGGCAAAGAAACTAAGGATTTCATTCGCCTCTCATAACTTCGAGTTTTGAAGGAGAAGGGATTCATCAAACTCAGCTACAAAACCAGCTAATTTAAAGAGCATATAGATGGTTTATAAATATTTTTGAGTGAATTAGTTAAGAAAAAGTATGATTTGTTAAGTTAGGGTTGCCTGATTAAGGAGGAGAAAAGATAAGGATGGTGGAATGGGTTTTTTTAACTTAATGTCAAAGTTATAATATTTAATATAAAAAAAAATTTAGTTATTAAATAAAATATAATGACATTCATATATAAATATAAATTTTTTTATATCGGTTTAAAAATGATATAAAGTGTTATAAATATATAAATTTAAAATAATTAAGACACAGAAAAAAATAAACCGTAGGAAGTTGGTTTTTTTATCGCTTGTGATGTCATCTAATTTAATTATTTTTAGATGTTCTCAAAGTTTTTTTTTATTTTGATTTTCACTTTCATTCTTTTAATTACACTTTTTATATGATCAATTTTTTTTTTGGTTACATCTTTTGATGTTTGATTTCTTCAAGATTAGATTTCACTGTTTTTCTATATGTCATGCTTTTGACTTAATCATACGGGTCACAAGTTTTAAGTGTTAATACAGCTATGAATTTTTTTTCTTATTTTTTTTATGATTTAATCATTCTACATTATTTAAAAAAATAATAATTTTGTGATTACTTTCAATTTCTATTCAATTAGTTTGTCTCGATCCCATTATTTAAACCACGAGTTTTGTAAGTCTTTTTTATTGAGTTTTTTTTTTAAAAATTTGTTTTGTAATTAATTTTTGCAGATTTTTTATTTTAATTTTTAATTTTATTTTATAGAGATAAGTTTTGTTTTGTAAGAAAAAATAATTATTTTGAAATAATATTTATATGTTCGGCCATGCATATTTTTTCCTTTTATTTTATTAACTCAGTTTCATAAGTGTTTTTATTTATATTATCTTTGATTAATTTTAATAAACAAGTTCAATGAGTATATACAGGTAAATTATTTTTATCTACGTTCATCTATCAAATTTTTCACTTTTTCTTTTATTGTTAATGAATTTTTTTTATTTATTTGCATAGATTATTATTAGATATTTGGATAATTTTGTTGATTACCCTTATAATTTTTTTATGTAAAAAAACTTATAAAAATAGCCTTTGCACTCAAGTTTTTTTCTTTAAAAAAAATACGACATGTTGTGGAGCACATGTCAAATCAAATTTTTATTTCCCTCTAGTTGCTTTTTACTCGCCGTCATTTTTTTAGATGTTTGTTTTTCATGCATTCATCTTTTGAATATTTGATTTGTTAGGGATTCGACTTCATACGATCTTATTGTTCTACAATTGTTTTTTTATGAAAAAAATATTAGTTTGGTGATTATCTTTAATTTGTTTTTCTAAGTTTATCATGATCTTATAATTCAAGTCACAGATTTTGCATGTCATTTTTTAATATAAGTTTTTTTAGAGTTGTTTTGTTCGTATTTGATTTTTCAAGATATTATTCTAATTTATTTATAATTTTATTTATTTGTTTATACAAACAAATTTTATTTTTCAAAATAAAAAATATTCAATTTTAAATAACATTACTGATTTGTTTGGCCTTGCGTAATTTTTATAGAACATGAGTTTATTCAATCATTTTTATTTGTATTTATCTTTTAGATAATGAGGCTTTTAGGATATG
Source organism: Populus x sibirica (assembly GCA_019202695.1). Lineage (NCBI taxonomy): Eukaryota > Viridiplantae > Streptophyta > Magnoliopsida > Malpighiales > Salicaceae > Populus > Populus x sibirica. The sequence continues at coordinate 1,540,649 of JAGMVL010000423.1, forward strand.
AATTTATCTTTTATTGATTTAAGTAAATAAATTTAGTAAACACAATCGAGTAAATTAATATCTCATTTTATATGATTGAATATCTTAATTTGCATTTATTTCTTAATTTTTTTTAATTTTCTTTTGGTTATTACTAGCAATATTTTTCATTTATTTATATAATTAGTTATTGATTTATTTAGTTAGATGCTTGATATAATTTTTTATGTTAAAAAACATTTTAAAGTAGCCTATATATCCAATATTAAAAATAAAAAAAAAACATACCAAAAACAAAAACGGCCGCATAGCACAGGTTAAATGGCTAGTAAATCTGTAAAACGTGGATTATCAGAAACAAGCAAAAGCAAAAGAAAACGTAAGAAATCAAACAAACAGAAGAGACCACAGAGAAATGCCGAAAATGAACTTCCAACTTAAGAGACATTTATCATTGATACTTTCTTACATAAAAGCACAGTTTACTTGCACTTGGAATCACCACTACATACTTTAGCATCTACCTGTATCTATTGAAAAGAAATAAAAACAAAATTTGGAGGTGGCTGTAGAAATACGTATGCTTCAGATATAAATACATCAGTAATGAAAGAAAACTTTCTTCCAACTAGCTAGTTTAGGAGGATCCTACATACTGTGCGTGATTATTATACAGGAGATCTGCGATATCGACAGCTCTATCTACTTACCATCCATAGATCGGGTTTTCTACTTGTGGAGGCAAGAGATGGAGGTCTTTACAATGCTGCTTGTCATAGTCCCGTGTCCCGGGTATGGCTCCAGTACAGAGTCTAAGAAGCTCATTCCCTGTGAGGCAGTAGTGGGCAAACGCCAACCCTCCATCAACCATCTCTGACATATTAGGCGTTGAAACTGCTTTTGTGATTCTCCTCCCATTAGTTTTGCTCAGTTTTACATCATCTTTTTCAGGATCCAAGACTCTATCAAGCTCTGAATACTGCATAAATCTCTGGGTGGCTGCCTCCCATGAGAGGTTGTAAATTTGCTCTGGAGTAAGAGGATGAGGTTCATTTGCTAATGCTTCCTTAACTCTTGCAACAAAGTCCTCAGATGTCTTGTAAGTCAAACAGTTGGGAAATGACCTGAAGTACTCATTTGATGGGTGGTCCGCACATACAACAAATTTTCCCATTGCTAGTGCCTCAGCAGTGGCCGTGCAGAGCACGTCACTGAGACTAGGATTTATGAAAACTTTGTACCTTCAAGCAGAGAAGAAAATGTTAAAAGCCTAAAGATAGTGAAAACACAGCCACAATGATTTACTAAAACCTAAGTGTCTTCAAGAACTGACAAAAATCTTTCAAAACGAAACAACACAGACATGCTTCATTCACTGGTGCCCTTTTACTGCCAATCACACAGCTGGAAAGTTTTCAGTAGGCTAGCTCAGAAAAAAAAAGCTCTACCCGATCATTAGGATTTAGTCTCTTTTTTTCGAAGTTATAGTTCTTGAGTTATTATTAAATTTCTTCCGATTTACAACTTGCTCATATGGTAAAAAACCAAAAAGACAGTTTCTATAAAATCCTTACCCGTGAAGAGAATCATCCGCATGGTCTCTTCCTTTCAGAAAGTTGAGATTCAAATCCAATCTTTTAGCTGTAGTCTGAACTTCATTTGCATCTTCTCCATTTCCAAAAACATCTAAATTGAAGCCATCAAGATCATTCTTGTGCTTTGCCAACAAATCTATCAACTCCTTGTATCCCTTGGCCCATACCATCTTGCCTAAGAAATATGCTCCTTTTGAGAAGGCTTGCTGCCCAAGTTCACTTTCAGCTGCAACTTTTTCCCCAATTTTCAAAAACTTTGGATTCACACCATGAACATTGCAAATGACAGACTTCGGTAAATCCTGGGTGGCAGCAGAAAGGCGAAGGACCTGAAAAGTGAACACGAAATGATTTAATCTAGATAATAGGATGAACATTTCAAAAACCAGCCATTTATATGGTTAACACTGCTATAGAAAGCAAAGTTTAGGTGAAGCCACCTTTAGTATCCAATGATCAGTGTATCCAAGAAATTAGTCAATTTACCTTGTGGCAGTATGCTCGTGTAACCAAGTTGTTTATGTGTTTGACAAAGAATGCTTGGAGAGCCCCATTCTTCTCCCTCTTGATATATTCTAGATAATTTGTGTGGACAACACCAACAACATGATTGAACTTCGTAGTCCAACGCTTTCCATGGTGATACCAATTCAGGTGTTCTGGCTCTTCCAGGATGGCAATGTCAGCATCTTTTGATGGAATGAACTGGGAAGTATCTCCAGCAGGTATTATGCTTCTCCTTTCTTTTGCAAACTAGAGAACAATAAGAACAAAATTATCACTTATCTTTTTACACTTCAATACTATCAACAAGATGGTGCATATTTTGATTATCAATCAGCTACCTTTCCGGGATAAAACGAGATCTTAAAATCAGCTTTAAAGCCAATCCTTTCCTCAAGCCAGTTTCGTATATAATTCTCCTGCTCTTCTGGTGAAGTAAAAGTGAGATTGTTAGGATAAACTAGCTCCTGATCTGACTTACAAAGCCATGGAACCAGCAGGGTAACATTTTGCTTTTCAGACTTTGCTAAATATGCTGCTCGATAAAGTGGATTAACAGCTGTTCCAGTCATCCATGGAAGACTAGCAGTTGTGACAATTGCAACATGCCTCTTCCTATCAGATGGGTGATGCTTTGATAAGTCAGTCCAAAAGCCTCCATCATAACAATGCCCTGTACTTTGAAGAACACTGGCTATTCTTAAATCCAGTTCATCATTTGCATTCTCGTCAAGGAGGGTCGATTCTCCTGAAGACAGCGAGGGTAACAAAAGTTGGTTCTTGCGACTACTACACAAGCTCTCCACTATCTTGTCACAAACATCTGAATCATAATGAAAACAACACAAAACTCAAAAACTGCATAAAGGTCAACCAACATACAATAAGCATGTTTGGTGGAAAGAGGAAAGGCATTAGTCACATAAACAAATATTTGAAAGATGTGATATTATATTAGTTTCCTGATAACAGTAGTTTTTGACAACAGTCACCATTGACAAATGGATTTACATGCTTTTCTTCAAGAGATGCAAATGGATGGTGTATCCTTCCACATCTGGTACTATCAGTGAATATCAACATACTAGAGAAAATCACAGGAGGGTATGAGGCAGGGGTTCAATTTGCTCATAGCTGTGAAGCATCCAATCACACGTATGAATATCACAACCTCAGCCTGGTGTGTTATAAAGAAAAAACCTCAGAATGAACAGAATCCACCCCATCCATTCACTATCCTCCCCCCAAACATTCTACCCTCCACAAAAAGATAGATTCTGAACCTATTACTACAATATTTCTCACAAGACAACATTCTGAACTTTTTTAAGTATCAAGAATTACAATTTAGTATCCATGGTGGAACTGAATCATAGTCATCATACTTAAATTGTATCCAAAACAACCTCCAGTTCTATCCAACAAAGTCAACAGTGCCATTGGTATGAAAAATCTTAATCTGATGAGGATTATTCAAGTAACAGCCTCCCTTCGTATTTCATTGCCATCTGGAAAATTGCAACTGGTTCATAAATTTTCCACACATAAGAGCATGAAATAAATGTAGGCCATGCCTTCTAGAAAATATAAAGATCTCTTCAGGTACACAAAAGATCGACATTCAAGAATAGTCCAGCTAATGAAGCAGTATTGACAAAAATATTACATTCACAAGAGAACACGCATGCATATAATCATGTCTTTGCACCCGGAGCGTAAGTTTAGAAAATTATAAAACTCAAGTTGCTTGCCTTTTCTGACACCAAGTTGGTCCAAGAATGGCTCAGATTGCCTGACCAAATATGCCAAAAGTTCAGGGACATCCAGTGGTGGTACTTCCTGCATCAGGCATACACAAGCAAACATTTGGCATATTTATTATTCAAGAAAAGATCTTAAAAAATAGTAATAATAACAATAAATAATTCTATTTATGTTTTCCTCCATGAACGGTCAGAAAGCCAGCCAGCTTGAGTACACTGTAAATAATGGAGTCCTAGGTTAAGAAGTGGCCAAGCTTAGTAAGGTTCCAGCTTTCCAAACAGGCTCAAAGTTCAGCCTGGGCAGTCTATGATCTTCAAAAAAATAAAAAAGGAGGCAACCTGATCAAGAGAATTAATGTGCTCTTAGAATTTCAAATCAAGAAGACACCATGCGCGGCGACCCTTTGGTGCCTTTTTTTACCTATTTGCTTTTATTTATCAGGAAAAAATAAAAATGGAAGACTAAGTGTAGTATACCCTCCAGCTATAGCACAGAAACTTCAAAATTGTTCACTAAGGCAAGGACAATCAACCTGCAATATTTTTATATTTACAACCATTAAATGACATATAAAGAAAAGATTGAATTTCAAAAGTTGTAAATATATCATATAGATAATCCTCCACAAGAATATTTTAGCAGCATAGATACTAAGTTCATTCCTCCTGTGTGGAGTGAGGACATCAGAGCCACAACTAAAACCGTCTTTTTCTCTCTGTTTTTCCCCTTAGATAGATAATTTGATTCTGAACAATCCCAAGTCATTTACCACAGGTTTAAGTGGTCTCAACACCCAATGTCATCAATTGCTTCCAAGTCTAAGGTCACAAAATTTGGATGGGACACTGGTTTTTAGATGATATTGGACTTGCACAATTCATTGTGACTTGAGCTTTAGTCTAATGGATGCAAAACTAAAAATGAGTCTCGCTGTCTGGAGTTAGGGGAGATTTTGGTGACAGAATGCAAAAGCATATACAGGTAAACATCTAACCTTTGACTCCTGAGGCTCCTTGTGGATTGCTTTCTGCAAAAATGTAGACAGAATGAGACTCCTTACATTGTTAAAAGAATGAACGCAGCTAATGATCATCTAATGAATATTAATGAATGCGAAATATGCACTGATGATTTCAAAACGTTATTGTGCAGTAAGTGTAAGATTCTACTAAGTTTAAGTATCAAACATCAAACCAGGGGAGAATATTTTGGTGTGTGTATGCAATCAAAGGTCAATCTAATTCATTCTGTGGAAGAATGTCTCTATGAGGATCAACACATTTCCTTCAGATTTGAAAGCAAGCCCTGCATCTATGTCACCCAGACCCAGACTACCGTATTCATGTCAGACATGTTTACATGAACTCCTAAATGAGAGAAAATCTCATAATGATTAACAAATCTGAAACTTGAACAAGCACAACAAACCAGACCGTGGTGCACATGTTGACATAGCTCTTCATAGACGAACTCACAGCAGCCAAATGGTGAACTTAAAAATTTACACAATGAAAATAGGGTCCTATAGCTAATTATAACCTCACTAATGTCTAAATGCTATTAGGGACACCAAAGCATCAGCCTTTTTCTCATTACTTAAACACCAACTTCATCATTCCCAGCATATTTCAGCTTACACAAGACCATTACAGTCCCCCTCGAATGCTTCAAATACTTTAGCAAAAGTTTCTCCTTAAGCTAGTGTTTCAGATATGACCTTCCAACTTGTTAGTTAACCATCTTAAATATAAAAATTGACAACCAATAAACATTTGAGTAGTGCTGCATAAAGTCATCTAGCTTTGTCCAACTAATAAATAAAGAGACCAATAAAACCGATCAACTAAAAAAGACTCTACTCCAAACAAAATCCCCAAATTCCCAAGTCTCATATAAGCAATAAAACTCAAAATCCTATAAAAACGAAATTGCTCATATTCTCATCTAAAAAACTGCTAAATAAACGAAGCCACCAATAAAAACAAAATAATAGTAATAACAGAAAGACATACCAAGCTAGACTTCAGTTTCTCCACAAACTCGCTATTCTTAAACCCACCAAATATCTCACCGAACTCACTTTTCTTCTCAAATTCCCTCAACCTCCTTTTCAAAACCCGTATTGGCTTCCATTCCCCAAATTGCCCTCCTCCTCCCTCCTTCCCTTCCCCCCAGAACTCCCTAAACCCCAATCTCCTCCTCCTATCAAGACCCACAACCCCTCTTCTCTCCTCTCCTTCCTTCTCCCCCGCCACAATAGCATTCTTTATCGCCGACAAATCAATCCCTAACTTCGCTCTCGGCCCCCACTTCTCTAAAACCTTCTTACTTATCTCCGGAGCCGAATAAACTCTCCGAATTTCGGAAAATTTTGGCCGCAGCTTCTTCACAAAATCAACTTCTGTAGGTGAAGTAGAGGATTTGAGCGGTGAAGGTACAGAGAAGGATGCAATTGAAGCTGAATTAAAGAAATTTTCGATTTCGCGATCGAATGAGTTGGCTAAATTCTTGAATGAGTTGGCTCGTGCTCTCATGAGTTGGAGATCGGCGTCGGCTGAGTCACGGACTTCTTTCCATCCCCGTGAAAGTAAAGAGAAAGGCGTGTTGTTGCTGTTGGTTCTCGTTGATGTTGAAGTGGTTTCCATGCTTAAATTTGTATAATATGGGTTTCTTAATATGTGAAATTTTGGCAGTTAGAGAGAGTTCTTTCGTGGAAGAGAAACAATGCAGATAGGCAAAGATGCAGAGAAATGAGGAAGGAGTGGGTTTCTTTATTATTATTGGGTTTCTTTATTATTATTATTATTATTATTACTATTAATAATTGTTTTAACGGTTGAGAGTTGGGGGGCGTGTTTTTAATCTGGTGAAACTACATATCAGTACCCCAATTATGTATACTATTTCATTTGGACTCTTGAGTTTGGTTACTTAGGACAGACAGATTAGGGAAATTAATGAGAAGGGATGGATAAGATTGTTTTCTTGTTTGGCATACGGTGGTGGCTAGATGCCTATTATGGAATGAAAGGATTCTTATTTTTTAATATTATTATTTGGTTTTTATTTATTTATTTATATTTTAAATACAGTGTAAATTTATTTTTGTTTGTCTATTATCACTCTTCTCCATCCTTTTATTTTATTCTTTTATTTTATTATTCTTCCTCCATAAAAAACAAACTCTTTCAAATAAGGAAATATTATCTTATATTTTTTTTGTTGATTTGGACCGATAAAACTATTATTTAATTGAGTGTTTTTTTATATTTCTATTTAGAGGGTAGAAATTGTTCGATTTTGGAAGATATATACTCGATTGAATACATCAATGTAATTGGGATACTGAATTGTAATTCTCCTTTATATTTCTATAAGGTTCTGGAATGAAGCACGTGTACGATTGAAGAGGTCGGGGGGATTTTGGCGGGTGATGACGTGGACGAGTCACGTGGGAAGAGGAGGTGGCACGGAAAGATTGGGTGGGGTAGATTCTCTTGCGAATGATCTTGTTAGCTCATACGAATATATTAAAGGATATGCTGCGTTGAAGTGATATTGAGTTGTATACGTGTGTGAGGTTGCACGGAGGTTGATGTGTGCACCCTTCAAATTAGCATATAAATCACTCACATATTTTTTTGAATTATATATATACGGAGAATTAATTTGAAAAAACAATAGAAATATGTAAGAATAAAAAACATTTATTGGAAACATTTTTCTAATGAATTGAATTCTTTAGAAACTTCTATAGTAAGTAATATTTATTTTTATGGTCCAATTATATTTTTAAATTTTGTATTTTAAATTAATTTTTTATTTTTAAATTATTTTAATGTGATGATATCATAAATAAATTTTAAAAAAATTATAGATAAATTTGAAATACATACATACATACATATACATATACATAGATATATATATATATATATAGACACAAACACACAAAACAAATGTTTGAACAACTAACACTTGTCTTAAGGATATCTAATAACTAACTTAAATGCTTAGGAAAGTTTTTTGATGCTTAATAAAATTAACATTCTCAAAATAGATATATAAATCATATTTTTGTCATTTAAAACATAGTTTTAAGGTAGCTTAATCAAATGTTTTATATAATTAGAAAATCATTATCATTTTGTCGGATGCATTTAGGTGAATTAATTATTATTATTATTATTATTATTTTGGATTGGCATGTGCTTTTCGTCAACATTATTATTATTTTGTGCGAATTCAAATTCAATCAGCTTGAAGTTTGAACCGTATAAAACGATAACTAATTTACACGTGCTCGCCACATGGCCCCCTTGCGTATACAAAGAAGCAAGGCAACTTAATTTTCTAACGTAGCCGAAAGAAGGAAACAAAAATATACAGTCTTATTGACGACAAGAACGATGAACAATCAAGTCGTCTATTTGATGATGCTTGCTTAGACTCTTCAAAGGCAAAGATGCTCGATCGTTAGCCAGCCAAAGACATTTCCCATTAGGGTTTCGAGCTTTTCAATCACATTTTTAAAGTGTAGTTTACGTTAAAGACAAATTTGAAGACTTAAACAACTACCCATTCAAGTTCACACAGGCTCAAGCACCTTGCTGTATCCCAATTGTGTTTGTCGGCTAATTTATTGGTATATGTTTGATAACAGGGAGAAATTTGATTTTTAAAAGTGTTTTTAAATTAAAAATGTATTAAAATAATATTTTTAATTTTAATATTAGTATATTAAAATTATTTAAAAATATCTAAAAAATTAATTTAATATTTTAAAAAAATATACTTTGAAAAACAGATTATAATATAAAAATAAACACACATTAAATGTTACCCCACCATTGTTTTGTTTATTGTGTTCTTCACCTTGCATGTCATGACAAAAGATACTTATGCTTTAATGACTTCACTGTTACATCAAATCATTGTGTACTGTGTAGTGTGTACACTAGCCTATTGGTTTACACTTTACACTATGTTCAGAGTCGGAATATAAAATAAAAATAAATTAGTCTGTGGGATCATGTCTTTTTTAAAAAAAAAAAAAAACAGATTTTAATCCTGAAAAAAAAAACAATATTTTTATAAAAAAAATATGTGATTTATTTGGATTAACTTGAGTTAATATATAAAACTCACATGGATAATCTTAAAAAAAAATTAAAAATCTTAATTTTAAAGTAATTCAAGAAAGATAAAACCGTTAAAAAACAACATTTAATTAAAAAAATAAAATAAACTCGAGTCAATCAAAAAAACTCGTGATAAAAATCATGCATGTCATCGTTATCAGATTCAATAATTTTTTTATCTTAAAAATTATTTTTTATTTAATTATATAATAATAAAATACATGTTAATTTTTGTATGAAAAATATTTTTAAAAAGTAAAAAAAAGAAAACTGTAATAGGCATGTGGGGCTAAAATAACAAAAGTAAATCATTGACAACAAATAATGAAATTGTATTCTCAATGAAAAATCAGGAGTTTAATTTTTTTTGATAAAAAAATCATTTTCAACCACTTTTCAATTCAAAAATACCCTAAAAATCTTGATAAATCTATTTATGACATTAAAAAACAATTCAAAGAGCCCAAAATTCTTCCCGCAATCAAATCTACCTTAACAAATATTTTAAAAATATATATATATATATAGATAAAACTTTCCTCATTATATAAAATTTATTTACACTAATATTGATTATTTTTGTAATCAGAATAGTCGTGAACAATTACTTTCGTTCTCAACGCATGAATCTAGTAGGCCTTAGTGAATGTGTAAGAGCTTTAGTGAATTAACTACTTCAAATTTTCAATCCCTAGTAGTTTGCGAGATGACAAACCGTGCAAGGGCTTCAGTGAATGTGTTTTTTTGTTAATATTACTTTTATTTGGTTGGGTAATAAGAGAGTGGTAACCGATTCATTTTATTTGTTTTTACATTTTAAAAATATTTTAAAAAGAATTTTAAATTTTTTTATTTTTTTGTTTTAAATTAATATTTTTTAAATATTTTTAAATTATTTTAATATGCTGATATCAAAAATAATTTTTTAAAAATAAAAAAATATTATTTTAATATATTTATAAATAAAAAACATTTTAAAAAATAATCACAATTCTAATTGTTCCCCACATTTGGTTTTTCAAGCCCATGATCTACATAAGATTATTTCTCTATTGTTTCAGTACTCTTTACTCTCTAGCCTTTTCAACTCTTATTACAAGCCGAGAAGAAAACGAGCTAGGCTTGGCTAATCCTCCATAAAAACGATGGTAGATTAAATTAATAATATACGCTAAGAAATGAATCCTTCAACCGTGATCTTTAACAAGAAGCCATCACTAATGAGCTAATGGCTCATCGGCCCTCTTCAACCAAATTACAGAACACTAGCTTAATTGTACACACTATGTTATGAGTTTCTATTTCAATTAATAAATAGAGTCATTTAATTTTAAATTTTTGTATTAAAAAAAATTGGTATATGTACATAAACCGGTTTATTTAATTTATATAAAACATTTGTCATTACAAAGTTGAGATCAACGTGTCTCTAGCATGAAAAAAGATTTTTTTTATTTATTTAATAAACTATCGAGACACAATTGTGTTAGGCAAAATATTTTTTTTCTATATTAATTACTTTGAAAAGTTTCTCTATCTAAAAAATTTGTTGTTTTATATAAAAACATGTATTTTTTATTTCAAGACTTATCATGACTTGAAGAGAAAGTTCAAATAAAAAATATATACTTTGATAATTTTTATCTACTATATGAAAAAAATAAAGGAATAGTTAATTTGAGAAAATTGTATAAAAGATCACACAAAAACAAGGCATTTTATTCTTATTAAATATCTAAGAGAGATGTTTTTTAAAAACAATTATGCATATTAGTTACATATATAATCATTAATAAAAAAACTGCTAACATTATCATTCAAAACCTTTAATTTTATTTAAAAGTCTGGTGTCGTCATATAATTTCAAAAATATCATTATCATTATTTTATTTAAAAAAAAAGTATTTTGTAAATTAAAAAACATTAAAAGGAAGGAATGATCGATCTCTGTTCGCTCATCTTTTTCTTTTATATGACATGTTGACCCCTCGAGGTTTTTATTTTTTCAAAAATGAGCAAACAAAATATCATCCACTCCAACAGATTTTGGACATCCAAGATGGTCAAAAAATTAGGGTCCAAGTAATTTGAACTACGAAACTCAAATTTCAATCTTTTTTCATAAAAAAAAAACACCTAGAAACCTTAATAATCACATTTTTAACTTCAAAACACCTCTTAATGAATCTAAAAACTAAGTCTATATTTGTTTTTTGAATGAAAAAAATCTATTTATTCTTTTATAAAATTAAAAAAGTAATCAAGGGGAAACAACTTGGCTAGATTGAGATTCTTAATTGTTAGTGATTTTTATTAAGAAGGATTTGATTTATATTTTAAATAATTTTAAAAAAAGTTTTAATTAAATACAAAATCTATTTAAAAACCAGTTTATTATTTTCTACAATTAAAAAAACATGTTTAAGTTTCCTATTTTGTAAAAACTCTTTTTAATTCTTTTTTTATTTTGTAAAATAAAAAAAAAGTATTCTAAGAGAAAGCACTATTAGGAAGAGCGTTTTCTCAAAAAATTGTTATTAAGAAAAATGGTTTTTGAGAAAATGCTCTTCCCAACAACGATTTCTCTTACATCATGTTTGGAATATTTTTTAGTGTTAAAAATTTAATTCCAAATAAAATGTCATCTCTAAAAATACTACCAAAATAAATCAGATGTCAACCCCTCTAATTTACAATTCCAAAAAACAGAAATATAATGTTAAAACTAACTTTCCCAAAACACTCATCTACCCATCTTTCTTTAAGAAATCTTTGAAAAAATAAGATGAAGGTAATAAGGGTAATATAAAAAATAAAATGAATTGAATTTTATCTGAACTAAACATGTAAATTCAATTTATTTATCAATTGAATTCAGTTATAATAGAGAATTGGTTCCAAACAACTTATTAGCTATGTTATTTTCAAAATCTTCTTTTGTCTTTGTTACCTTTTCTTTTTTAAGATGCTAGTTTTTTAAAAAAAAATCAATTTTTCAAAGGAAAGCAAAATTTTTGAATAAGCATTTAGCGATTATTGTCGATTTTCTAGAAGTGAAAGAAAAACTAATAAGAAACAAGAGACTTACCCTAAGCATTCTATAGTTTACTTTATTTTGCACTTTACCTCCATTGTTTTTAAAATTACAAAAAACATCATTATTCATCAAAAAATTTCAAATCACGTTAAATAATCAAACTAACCCCATATATATTATATCCAAAAACTTAACAAAAGACAAACACAACCTTATCCCAGATTCTCTCTCTCTCTCTCTGATATGATTTCTAAACTAAACAAAAGCTCTATAAAATTTGTAAAAAACTCATCTCGATTTAACCTAAAATTCTGCAAAATCAATATTTAAGGGATTTGTAGTCAATTATCTTTATATCGATTCACATCATTAGGTGGTGAGTTTAATATCATTAACACATGTAAACTATTTCATAGTTAATTCAATTTCATTTATAAATTTGCATCAATCAATGAATGTGTTGTCACATGACCTATCATCACATCTATAGAATAGTTTGTTCTTACAGCTTCAGTCTCTAAACTCCTAACAACTATTTTTTTCCAATATTTCATAATTGTTACAACTTTGTATGCTATTATTATGTTTGATGTAGATGAATTCATGTTTTGAATTTGTGAATTTATAAAGATGTTTTTATAATAAGAATAAATGGTTGATGAGAAGAAGATGTATTGTTTTGATGAGAAATGAGTGTTGTTTTGATGAGAAGAAAGGGTACAGGTTTTCATGAGAAAATAAGGTGTTGTTTTGATAAGAAGAAGGATTGTTATTTTGATGACAATATTTATGTGTTTTGATATGAAGAAATTTACAGGTTTTGATGAGAAGAAGGGATGTTGTTTTGATGAGAATAAAAATGTGTTTTTTTATGAGAATATTTATGTGTTTTGATAAGCTCAAATATATGTTTTGATACGAAGAAATTTGCAAGTTTTGATAAGAAGAAATTGTGTGTTTTGACCGGGTCAAATTATATATAAGTTTGGGAATCAACAATTACTTTTTCAAAAAAAGAAAAACTCCAACGGTAACTTGTAAATAATAGGAGGTTTTTTGCACCAAGAGTTCTTTAATCTTTAAATAAAAAATAATGACAAATCCATAAATAATTAGAACTTTTGTTTGGTCTGTTTTTTGACGTCGTTTAAAGACATACAAAGTTGAGGATGTTTTTTTCACCAAAAAAAAGTTTAGGGTGTTTTATGTAAGTTATGAAACAATGAAGGCAAAGTGTAAACTAAAGTAAACTATAGGATGCTCATGGTAATTTAAAAAAAAATAATTTAAAAAGAGGATTAAAAATTGACTCGAGTTAACTTAGGTTAAACCGTCAGACTCGTGTCTCGGGTCATAAACCAGGTTAACCTCATAAAAAACAAATCAAAATAAATCAGAAAGTCTAATTCTTACTCAATAAAGTGTTGAAGGATGAAATTAGAAGAAAAGTAAAAAAAAAATAGAGTAAATCAGGTTAACCTATTAAATTTATAACCAGAATCGTAAGACTCGGATAACCCCATAGAAAGTAAACTGAAACAAATCATGAAGTTCTATTAAAAAAACCAAATATGAAAGGATAAAATTTAAATTTGAAAAAATATATTAAAAAAAAAATACTATTAAAATAAATAGTATTTTGTAAGGTAGTGCACAGTGAAAGCACCATCTCTTTTAGTGTTTTGTTAACTAGATAATTACAAAACGCTAAGTAATTCACTCACCTTAAAAGGTTCAAAGTCAACCCGAATTACTGGTAAAAGTGTAATTGAGCTTTTAAAAGAATTTATAGACTCCACTGGGTTTGATAACATTGTTTATTTTAAAAAATATATTGTTTTATTTAATTATATAATAAAAAAAAACAAGATGCTTGAAAAATTAAGTACAAACCCATGTGCATCAATCTTATAGAAAGCAAATTGAAACAGATTATAAAACTCAATTCTTAACATAATTTTTTTAATTGAGAAAAAAAAATATGAAATTTAATTTTTTATAAAATAAATTAAGAAATATATGAATTGATAAATAAAAAGAATTGTTAACACTAATTAAATATTAAAATGAGAAACTAATATTCATCATCAAAATAAAAGATAGATGCACCTTCAAATTTTTTTACACCGACTATTTTTTTTATTTTAAATATTTACATTTATTTTATTTTAAAAGCTTGTCACTAATAACAAATGATTTCTGTTTTTATAAAAACTTTATAAAAATCAAACCCATCTTTTCAAATATCATGCAGCTGAAAAAAAACAAAGTTACTTCAAACATACAAAAAAATCAATTTCATCGCTATTATAATTACAATTAAACACAAAAATCATCACAATAACAACCTAAATCAAAGGTAATTTTTGAAATTCCCCTAATTATCTAAACTAACAACGTGGTAAAACTCCATAATTGACCAAAATCTCTTCAATTTGCTTAATAAACATGTCATTACATCACAAATTAACAAAAACCATTCAAATTATCATTTTCAAAAATCAAGCATAAACCCTAATAAATCTAAATTTGCGGTTTTCTTTCCCTTTCAATAAAAACTCCATTAAAGGCAATAAAGTCATAAAAATCATCTTACCCAGCAACAATTAAACTCAATTTAATGATTTAAAGATATGTCCTTCCACAAATCTACCTTTCTTCTAAATTAGTCTTCCTCGCTCTTGTTTCTATGCTTCCAACCCCCCCCTCTCTCTCTAGGTTTTCTAATTTAGTTTTTTTCTTTGATAAAAATCCACCTAAGACAATTTCCCTTAGCTTCAATCTTTGAGAAATGAAGAAAAATGGAAGAGAAGATGAGTTTTTCAAGGCAAATTGTCTCTCCAAATCGTCAGCCTCTTCTATTTCATGGGGAAGGAAACTTTCTTCCTTGTTTACAAAATTGCCACTCGTTTAGTTTTGACAGGAGTAGTTTTCATAAATCTCTTGATCTCAAAAATTTTTGTACATAGTTTTATTTCATTTAATCCGGGATTAATAATACTACTCTTTTAGGACATTTCACCTTTTATCATAAAAATAATTCAAATAATTTTATTATTTTTTTTATAAATCACTCTACTACATAGGAGGTTTGCTCTAAGCGTTAATATTCTCTATGCACGATTTTATTCTTTATTTTATCCAAGATTCTACTTTAAATTTCTTTTGTAAAGACTTCCATCTCCAGTCACAAAAAAGTATTTTCCTTTAAATTCATTATTTTCTTTCTAGTTAGGTTTACATGATTTATCACGAGGCTTAAAACACCAGTTTATCAAGAATTTTCACCACCAATCACAAAATTTTCTTTTATCTTTTTTTTTTTATTTTTTTGTTGAGAAATATCCCATTTAGCACTGGTTTAAAATTTTAGGCTTGGGTTTTACACAAAATGATACAATCAATAAAAAAAAGGTTTGATGACCAATTTTTTTTTTTTAAAAATCAATAAGGATTTATTAGGAGCTCCACAGTTCATGGCTTCACGATAAAATACCTAGAAGATTTTGTTTTTACTAAATGAGGGCTCGAGTTATGCTATAATTTCGATATATTTTTCTATAAAAAATAATATTTAAATGTCACATGTATATTTTTAAAAAACAAATTAATGACTCAAGTTATAATTTTGACACGTAAAATAAGCAGGTTTTATTTTAATCAAATGATAAAAAAAATAAGCAACTATAGTAAATAGATAAAAAAAAGACCATGGTAACTTAGGAAAAAATCTTTTTTCCAAGTGCAAAAAAACAATGATGTTCAATTTTCAAACAATTAAATATGGAACGAAAAAATTGGGTAAAAAAAGACAAAAAAAAACCAGCGTAAGTCAACCCGAGTTAGTATGATCAACATGTAAACTGGACAATAAAAAACGAGCTAGCCCAGGTCAACTCGCCAAACTCACGTCGCAGGTCATGAGTTTGGGATAACCTTATAGAAAATGAATCAAAGAAAGCCACAAAGCCAAATAAAAAAACTAATGTTGAACGATGAAATTAAAAAAAAAGATTAAAAAAGATGTCAACCGTCTTTAACTTTTCAAATCCGTGACTCGGGTCATTAGACCGGAAGTACCATATATAGAAAATCCATGAAACTCAATCCCTAACAAATTAAATGTTAAATGATGAAATTTGAAAAAAAAAATTCAATTACATAAAAGGATAAAAAAAAAGATAGGAATTAAAATTATGAGGATGAAAATTGAAATAAAAAATAAATTAGGAAACTATAATTTTTTTATTAAATGGTTAAATTAAAAATAAAAATAACTTCAACAAAAGAAAAAAACAATTAAAAAACAAGGACCATATTGAAAAAAATAATATACTATAAATTTAGATTGAAGGATGAAATTGAAAACTAGTAAAACTTATACAAAATGCCCAAAAAATAAGAAATTAAAAGAATAAAGGACAAATAAAAAAATAACAAATGACAAATTAGTATTGAATGATGAAATTAAAAATAAATAGAACTTTTATAAAAGAATCAGGAACAAAAATTAGAAACCAAAAGAATAAAGACTAAAATTGAAATATTAAAAACAAATAAGGCTAATCTGTAATTTTTAGGGAATGAATGAAAAAATAAAAAAAATCCACCAGCAACAAACCGCTTCACCACCTCCGACTCGCATCGATCAGCTAGAAAAAAATATGTTAACACTTTCAAAGACATGGTAAAATGACATTTTTTTCCATAAAAAAATGTCACATGCTACTCAAAATACACGAGCTCCTCTTATATGCTGTAACTTATAACACATGCACCACCAATAACTTTTTCTATTTTAGTATTAATTAATTCAGTGTATTTTTTTTATTCCAAGAATAAACTTTTCATTCTATTATATTTTAAAAAATGAAAAGAAAAAAAAGTACTCCTTTTAAGATATTTTTAAAGATTCTTATTCGAAGAGTTATTAAATTATTTTATTATGATAAAACAAATTGAAAAGACTCTCATATCTATAGTTAATTTTTTAATGACAACACTAAGGTCATTGGTTTTTCTGGGAAGGATAAAAGCATAGTCACGCTATAAATAGTGAACAATGAGTTGAGTGAAAATACCTGGTTTTAGTTTTTATATATATATATAATTGTAATTTTGTGATCTGTAATGGAATTATTAGCGCCGCCCAGCATACGGCCTGCAATGGTGACAGGTGTTAAGATAATGCCACGTACACACCTCTTTGCTTAACAGGGAAGATTTTAAATAGAGAGCAAAATCGTCATCAGTAGGAAAGAACCATTGTTCTGTTTTTGCAATTTGTTTAACGCTTTTGGAAAGGAAAAAAAAATTGCAGAGAAGGAAGAGAGGTAGAGAGAGACATGGGGCTGCTTTCTAACAGGTTTGGTTTCTTTGATCCTTTTTTTTTTTTCGTTTTTTCCTTTGTTATATTATTAAATTTTTGATCTACAAATACTGGGTTTTGAAAAAACAAACTAATACAGGATTAGTAAGGAAAGCCTGAAACCAGGAGATCATATATATTCATGGAGGACTGCTTATATCTACGCCCATCACGGTACTCCCTCTCCATCTTGTTTCTTTTGTTATGAAGGTTTTTTTATAGAGGGGTAGGGGGTTTGCTGTGTTGCGATTGGGTTAGCTTTCTTTTTGCTCTCGTCATTTTTTTCTCTCTTGTTTCGGTGGTGATCCTGTAATGAATTGGAAAAGGCTGTTTCTTTTCATGCGTTGGTGACAAAACTAGCAGCCAATAATCAATAACATTTTTAAATTTAGCCGCAAAATAAACAATGTATAGTTCTCCTGGGATTTTTATACCACCAGCATATGCTGATTGGTAATTGTTTATATATGTATCTAAAGAACCAAAACGATTGATGGGGAAATGGGTTTTAAGCATGATTGGAATTGGTAATGTTTAAGATGAATTACTATAGTGTTTTTATTGAACATTCTTCTTTGTTCTTATCCAAAATGCACCAAAGTGGTGTAAAAGCTATGACCTGCAAAAGTAGCTTTGGGAGCATGATTGCATGCCATCACATTCTATGCCATGACATTATTGATTAACCAATATTGATATAGAATTTTGTAGTGTGCGCCGACTGCATTGCATGACCAAAAGCAAAATAAAATAGTGGACTGCAGAATAGTATTTATCTGCAATTGCTATTTGCCATCATTTCTGATTGCTATATAATCTTTTCTTGTGGTCACAGCGTCAGTTGGTGCGCTGCTCATGTTTTCTTTCAAGTTTTTACATCCTACTCAACTTGTGGATGATACAGGCAGAGTAACTTTGTGGTGACTGATTACTGAGCTAGTTGGGTTGAGATCATGAACAGTTGCATGGATGGTTTGCATAGGAACTCAGTAAATGCGATGGTGTAGAATTTGTTCTTTTGAATGTTATATTCATATGTAAAAATCTAGAAATGTCTTCTTTTGAGAGATGTTTTGCTAGTATGCAGAGAAGTAGTTCTAGCTGATGTCGAGTTTCTAAAATTGTTTACATCTGCCTTTTTTCATCCACCGCTTGATACTTCTTTTTTCTTGTTCTGTAAATGCAATTTGATTCCCCTGATAATGAGCCTTAATACTCTTAAAATGATACCATGCTATCAATAGGGTTTTTCTAATTATTTTTCTTGTTCTCGTTTAGGAATCTACATTGGGGATGATAAAGTAGTTCATTTTACCAGGCGCGGCCAAGAAGTAGGAACAGGGACTGTGCTGGATGTCCTCTTGTTGAGCTCAGGACCAGCCCGATCCACTGTGCCTTGTCCCAACTGCACTATGCAGCAAGATGGTCATGGGGTCATCCTCTCATGCCTGAACTGCTTCCTTGCTGGTGGCATCTTGTATCGGTTTGAGTATACTGTCAGCCCTGCTCTCTTTCTTGCAAAAGTGCGAGGTGGAACTTGTACTCTTGCTGTCTCAGACTCAAATGACATTGTGGTCCATCGAGCGAAATACCTTCTTGAAAACGGATTTGGTTGTTATAATGTATTCAAGAACAACTGTGAAGATTTCGCTATTTATTGCAAAACTAGCCTGCTTATTGTGGATCAAGGAACAATGGGACAGAGTGGCCAAGCAGTATCCATCATAGGGGGGCCTCTTGCAGCTGTTTTATCTACACCAATGCGTCTTGTGACCACCAATATTTATGGGATGGCAGCAACAGCTGTCGGGGTTTATTGCGCTAGCAGGTATGCTGCTGATATTGGCATGAGGAGGGATGTAGTGAAGGTGTCAGCAGAGGATTTGACAGGGAGGCTTGCAACAGGCCTTCTCCAGGTGATTGAACCCCAAATTTCAGCGGCACCAATCCAAGCGACGTATTCTTGATCTGGTCAATAAATGGTTTGGGACTCTTGAGGATCCCACTAAATTAGAAAACGCTGTAACATTGACAATTTGTTCTATGGTAAGCACTGATTCGGAAACGCTGATTAAAAGCCAGCTTTTGTCTGATCCTTGCACATGTATGTTGTAATGTAGTGTCTGCCGTTTTAAGAGGCTTCCTATATAACTATGTTTTGTGTTTTCTTGCACTTTCTACTCGAATGCGGCGATTTCCATTTTTAGGAAGTGCTACGAAGCTTGTATCCTCTCATTCTGTAGCTTAGGGATTCTGCTCGATCCTTAGTTGTAAACTGCTAAGCTGTTGTTGAACAAAAATACGACTAAAGGGCAATGGAAATGATTTGTATCGAACACAACTCAAGGGAAAGACTGTTTCCACCGGGATGGATCCTATATACAGAAAACATTATCAGAACTCCTCTCACTTCGGTATTTTTGCAAGTTCTGTGAAGGCACAATGTTCATTCAAGCAGCAAGGGTTCAAACTTTCAATTGCTCGTTTACCAACCAGTGTGATACACCTGTGGCCCTGTTTTAGGAGCAACAAATGCATCACGCAAGAGCAGAATGCTTGCCTCTTTTCTGTAGAGATGACTGACGTCTTTCCCGTTATTTTTCCAGAGAGAGACGAAATCTTGGCCTTGTTAAAAGCAATCAAAATATACTAAACCACCCAGCAGCTGCCTGGCAATAATCAGTAATCTGATACAAAATTGAAATACCGCAAGGGATATATATTCCATATTACAAACAACACTTCAACTCGATATATATCCCAAAGGGCAATGAGGGATCAACTACATTAAATACGAGGCACAGCATCTGGATGTCAGCAAAACATAACAGTTAGAAGCTTCCTTCGAAGACTTCAAAGACTCCAACATTGAACCATATCTTTCTATTTTATTGATCTCCTAAACAAGTAGAACTGCATTTATACAACCATCATTCTCTGGGTTATTTGTTACTTGAGCATACTTCCCTGCATCAACACCATAGAAATGCCAAATTAGCAAAAGTAGTTGAAAGATGTGATTACTTAAACAATATCTGCAGTGAAACCAGGTTTGACAGGCCAGACTCACCCCATACAACTTTACCAGCTGGTGTGACAAGACCTAATTCACTAACATTCACCTGAAATTTAGAATGATGAAAAATAAGTTCACACTCCCCAAACAAGGAATATAACTATATCATGGGCTCACAGAAATAAAATGACATTTGATATGTTTGTGTGTGGTTTACCTCAATGATAGTGCCCTTAGTGATAACACCAAGAGATGTGTACGTAGGACCATTAGGGTTTTTCTTTACTCCAATGATCTCAAGGTTGAAGGTGCACCTGAGTTCAGGGTGTGTAACATGAGCCTTGGTAAATCGCAACCCAGTAGGACGAATAAAACGCTCATACTTGGGAGGTTTTCTTGTAAAACCTGGTCCCACAAATGTGGCCTTCGTGACCATTCTCTTCCACTGCTTGGCTGCAAAAGAAAGCCAGCAACATTAGGGTGGTTCTAGGTTATCATCCCTGGGATGTTTTTACATAATACAAAAAACTAATCCTCAAATGTATGTGAAAACATTATCTTTGTACCATAAGCACATGAACACAAGCCTCATGGATGGGAAAAAAACATGTTTACAAAGTGTTTGGGACAAAAGGCAGGATTTCTTTTACTTAATTATTTCTAATATGTGAACTGATAGTTTATTACCCCACTTCCCTAACTAACCACAGCCTTCATTGCATATAATACAAATTCAGGTATCAAATTATGTTTATCTACCAATAGTTTGTAAACCCACATTCCTAACTGACCATAAGTTGAATTGAATGTTATCCACATTCAGGTGCAATTGCAAATGTCTAATAAGAAGAGCTTAATGTAGAAAGGAAAAAACTTGGTGAAAAGCTTACTCTTCCGTTTCCCAGATCGAATAACTTTAAACATTTCATCCTCTGCAACAGGCCTCACCTAAAGAAAGAAAAGGCCTTCCAGTGAGATACTAATAATAATTCAAAGTAACGAACAACAGCATACGCGAACAATAACTCATGATGGAGAATAAGTCAGAGAAGCACATTATGGAGGTGCTAAGGAAAAAATCGAACTCCATCTTACCTTAGGTAGAGGGACCTCCCATTTTCCAGCCTTCTCTTTCCTCTTTTGCTTTATACTGTTGCTAAGAATCTACTTAAAGCACCAAGTCACATATTTTATCTCAGAACATGTAGGAACAAGAGAGATGATTTATAGTCATATCAGCCAAAAAGCATCAAGAACTTTACCTTTGCTCGTGTAGTGTTTTCACGATCCAAAAGATAGGCAGGAACAGCTCCATCTTGAACGTCATCATCCACCTTGCGCCTAGATGTTGACTCCTCATGCATAGCCAATCTGTTAGCATAATACAAAATTATCCACATGCAAAACTGTCGATAACTGCTTGCTTCATAAAGAAGAGATTGTGTAAAAAGTACCTAGACAATGTTGACATCCCAATGCTGCATATCTACATAACCACAAGCTATATATGGAAAAAACCAATTTGACAAGCAAATATAACTACACCAATTCATTTCTTTTGCATGTATTCCAACCAAAACTTCAACAAATTTTGAAACAGAAAAATGGAGGATAAAGCGAGAGAAGTACGCTCAAAGGTAAACACAAAAGCTTTGCCAAAAACTCTAAAAGGACACAGCTATAAAATATAATTCCCCTGCTGAAAGGGAAATACAGCAAAGCTGATAAATACCCACATGGTTAGCTTGAGTACTTTACTTTTCACCTTTAGATCAACATTAAGAAGGAAAAAAAAAACTGCTCAACAAGCATCACAATGAGAAATGAAAAACAACTGAAAACTTTAAATTTGATTTGCACTGCTATCCCAGCTTGCAGTAAGAACAAGAACTAGTAATAATTTCAACACTAAAAAAAGCACACACCAATAAGCTGGCATAGCACAAACATAGTAGTCTTGTACGATCAAACTTAACTACCAACAATTCAGATTGGTCTGCACATAATATAGAAGATGGAGCAAAAATGAAAGAAAAGACTAACGTTTTCTTCATGAGAGCCTTCTCAGCATAATTTTTCTTCGCAATCATCTTTCCTTTAATACCCAATGCCTGTTCCCATCCAACCACAAAACAGCAATAACACTCGCATTAAAAAAAAAAGTAAATTCAAGAAAGAAAAAAAAGTGTAAGAACAAAGAACACCTTCTGGGCTCTCTCGGAGTGTTTGTGGACTTCACGCGCCTCCTTCTTGCGCTTGCGCTCGAAGTGGTCGAGGCGGTATCCATGCCTCTTCCTGTGCAGCTCTATGTAATCTCCTTGCGGCTACACAAAATAAATCAATCAATCAAACTAAATCCTTCTTAATCAATCAATGAAGAGATAAGTTCATCGGAGGCAAACCATGGTGGATTCCCTTTCAGAATCAGTTTACAGAGATTTCTTTTTATTTTTCTTGTGTGTGAGAGGGAGGAAAGGAAGAGAAACCCTAATTTGGGGTTTTGGTTTTCAGGACAAGAAAATGAGTGGTTGGGGTTTTGAAAGCTTGGATCCCTGCAAACTGACCAATTACTGGATCGGCGTAGCTTATGGGCTGAGCCTATAAGAGTCTGGTTGGGCTGGGTTGGGTTCCTGCAACATCTTTGGGCTTTCATGTATATCGGGAGATTTTGAACTTGGTGGACATCTATTTTGGGTCCGCAAATTCTTCCTGGCATTCACTCCTTTACCCATAAATTCTTCTCGGATTAGTAATTGTTTTTCTTTAAATTCGGATGTCAGCACGGTAAAAAAAATTGTACTCCTCATTGCACATCAATAAAAAAATCAGTTTTTAATGTCTAGTGGTAAGAATTTAAAAATAAAAAATTTGTTTTTCCTGTAATTTTAAGTTTGAGCAATGTGATTGCTAATATAATGACCACTAGAGGTTTACATGGTCATTAACTTTATGGCTCGTAAGATTAGTCGAGGTACACGCAAGTTAGCCCCGATATTCACGTTAATCAAGAAAAAAAACCGTTCTTTTTCATTTTGTTGAATCAAGGCTGACATGGTGAAGATTCACCAAACAAAGGCATACCGTTTTTTTTTATATGCAACACAGTGTACACCTATAACACACCGAGAGGTTAGCCTAAGACCTGAATTACGGGTTAAGTTGTATGATTCATGTAAATTTAAGTTTTGATTTTTAAAAAATCTTATGAGAAGATGTTATTTTGAGTTTTTTTTTAAATTTGATTAAAACAATATTATTTTGATAAAATTAATATTAGTCAAATTAAATTATATCAACTGAATATCTTTTTTTACATTATAAAAAAACTTGACCTAACCTGCAGGCCACTAATTAACCAAAGTACTAGTTTTGGGCTGGTTTTGTGAGATAAAGGTCACATTGCAAAACTCCCTAAGTTGCGTGATCAGAAAAGATGTAACAAAAGCATATATATATATATTTTTTTAGATTATCGTGGGTGTCCGGGCCAGCTTGCGCGCACCTCGACTAATCCCACGGGCCCTGAAGTTAACGACCATGTAAGCCTCCAGTGGCCATCATATGAGCAACTACAGGGTTCGAACCTGAGACCTAAGAGGAAGCAAACCCCTTAATCTCAAGCTCTTACAACTAGGCTACCACCTAGATAGTTAAAAAGCAAATATATATACTTGGCCCTATACGTGTCTTGCGGGTTAGGCAAAGCCACAAAGACAGGCTTTGGCCAATGGCCATTTATATGGGTTTTTTGTGTTTTTTTTGAATGCCTTGCCGTCGAGGAACTTGTTTTAATGGCTCCTTGATAGTGCTTCCACCATGGCATCAGATGATATTTTGCATATTTGTACTTTTCACTGTTTGCCGAAGAGGCCTGGGGCCACTTGGGCACGAACGTTGGACCAGAAAGAGACATGTCATGTGGGTCTGTGACGTGAATATGCGAGGCAGTCACAGAAAAAACACAGGCCAATTTCTTAAGCGAACCCTTGTAAACTCTGAATTCACGTCTCGTCTCGTCTCGTCTCATATGCTATCAATAAGAAGTTTGGGTATATTCTCAGTTATCAAGTTATCTGGATATGAAATTTATCCATTACCTCTTCTATTATAATAATAATAATAATAATAATAATAATGATGGACCTAAAAGGCAAGTGTCCCAATTCTTGAAGAATCTTTTCGTATTTTCAAGTTGATTTCGTGACATCTTTTTATTAAAGGATTTAGTATATGTTCGTGCTAAAAGTTGCAAAAGAATAGCGCTGCCTCAACTATTTATATCCGTTTATTTACTCAAAAAAATAGTTTTTTTTTTAAAGTAAATTTTTAAAAAATAAATTTCAGGAAAGTGAATTATTTTCTAATATTTAGTAGTGTAATAAAAAATAAGTTGGAAAACATTTTTCAGTATTTGGTTATGTCATGGAAAATGAACTGGAAAATAACTTATTAGTGTTTTATTTTTTTCAAGTTTATTAAAATAATGAGGAACAAATCTTACAAATTAAAAAGTTGAATGAAAAAGAAATTGAAAAAGAATATAATTTCATAAATCATCTCAAATAAAATAAATAATAATCAAAATAATGGAGATCAAATCTAAAAAATAAAAAAATAAAAAGATGAAAGAATTAAAATAATAATAATTAACATTTTATAAATTATTTCAAATAAAATAAGTAACAATCAAAAGAATGAGGATCGAATTTGATAGATAAAAAAGTTCAATTAAAAAATGATAAGGAAAAAGCAAATAACAATTATAAAAATGAGAACCAAAGTTAATATAAAAATTAAATTCTAAGGGATGAAATTGAAAAAAAAAATTCAAAACAAAATATATATAGCAATCAAAAGTTTGAAGATCAAGTTTGATATAATCAGCAAATAATATGATATTTTAAAAT
Organism: Populus x sibirica; assembly: GCA_019202695.1. Classification (NCBI taxonomy): domain Eukaryota; kingdom Viridiplantae; phylum Streptophyta; class Magnoliopsida; order Malpighiales; family Salicaceae; genus Populus; species Populus x sibirica. Next base: position 1,565,960 of record JAGMVL010000423.1, read on the forward strand.
TTTTCACAACTTCCGGAAAGTGTTTTCTGTCTAAAAAAAAAGGGAAACACTTTCCTGAAAACCAAGCCAAATTTTTCTTTGACTGGAAAGTGTTTTTCGTTGACTGAAAAGTGTTTTTCGTTAACCAACTTTTTTAATGGCAAACAAACACAAGAAAGTTTGGAAAGTGATTTTTCAAAAACCACTTTTCGGAAAACAAACGTACCCTAACTTACTGCTTGTATAAGTGTATATTATTTAATATTGAGATATTAATTATTTTTTAAAATATTTTTATTTTAAAATATGTTAAAAAAATATTTTTTATTTTATAAAATTTATTTTTGATATTAATACATTAAAAAATATAAAAACACTAAAAAAATAATTTATATATATTAAATTTTTAATAAACAACATTTTTACCACCGGCACTAAACAAGCTCTAATTATTTTAATAAAAACTAATTGTATGGCAGGCAATTCGGCACGACTTTCAAATGGTCAAAAATAGATTTAATTCACGTGATTGCAGGAAGATGGACATGGAATTCAAGCAGGATACAGTGTCAAGTGTTAACGAAATCATCATGCTTTCCACCCTCCAAAAACAAATAATAAAATAAAAAAGGAAATTATCATGCTTTCGGTACTTTTGAGGGCAACATCCTCAGATTCATGGGCTTTTTCTTCTATCTACCACCAAAAGCTAGAGCTTTTTGACAACCCGGGAATTTTTTGGTCACCACTCCACGTTGGATGCACCTTAAAAGAGGAGGCATACTAGTCAAACTTTAGACTATGAAATCCGGAGACTGGTATAATTAGCGAGGACATGTATGGTAACGTGGTTTAATCTTTATTTAAAATTTCTTTGGTTTAAAAAAATATTAAATTGATATATTTAGATATTTTAATATTATTTTGTGTGCTGATGTAAAAAGTAAAATAATTATGAAAAAATAATTTTAATTAATTTTTAATTAAAAAATATCATGTAATGCATTATTAAACATGCACTAAATAATCTTAAGGTGTGTTTTATCCTAACAACATATTTTAAGTACTTTGTTAATTAATATATACTATAATTTTATATTGATCTAATTGAAATCTCTCTTGCAACATTCGTTAAAAAAAAATACTAAAATTTATTTTTTCAAACCACGATCGTAAAAGTTATCTCTACACCCAACATATAATAAGTTTGATATATTTAATATGCATAGTTTGATTAATTTTATTCATGAAGATATTTTAAACTTCATTTTTAATCCAAACAATACCAGATAAAATTTGCCTAATGTATGAAAATCCATTTACCAAAAATATACAGGGTGTAGGAAATTTATTATAGCACTAGATAAAGTTTATTGTGGATAATAACAGTGAATTACCTCTTTTACCCTTCATCAAATCATCCAATAAGACCAAGCTCAAGTTTAACATGGTCTTTTTCATGTAATTCATTTGTCATTTTCATTTTGATTGGGGGTACAAAGATCTATTCCCCTTTTTTAGAATATTAAAAAAAATCAGATAATTTGCTTCTAAGAGAGTTTTTGAAATTTCACAATTTTTAGCATAGTAAATTTACTAAGTGCCAAAATTAATTTAAGCTTCTTTTAGGGGTAATTTTAGATTTTCATATGGGTGTTTTCTTTGTAATCAAATGGGTAGAAGATAAATTGTTCTTCTATAATAATTAAAAACTATTAAAATTTCAAACCTGTCAAGTGCAAGCCGAAGCGCGTGGAAAGAGTCACAAAGCTTTGGAGGCGCATGAATAGTTATCTGATGGTGGAAAATTTTCTTCCTCGTGTTGGTCGATTTCTCACTGTTAGTGTACATGTGTTGTAATTAATCAATTGGTTACATGCGTCATTGACTTTGTTCATGTAAATATATTTAATTTATTAATAAAGGTTTATTTATTTTTAATATTCATCAAATATTTGATTAATGAATTAAATATTTGATCAATAAATCTAGAGTAAAGATAAAGTACTTGAGACAAAAATGTTTTGTAAATAAAATTATAAAGTTATTATAATTATATGATTCATATTGCATCAAAGCATTATTCCTGAAATGTTCTTGGTCAATGCTCTATTAAAACTGGATATTAATTAGAGTTGTTGAGACTGATATATATTATGTTTTTTCATTTATGAAAGAAAACAGTTACTCTCATAAGCTAAAGTACGAGAAATCTTATAAATTATATATAGGTACTTGTTAGATGACATGTTCATTGAATTGACTTGCATCAGAATTTTATATGGAGAGATCATATATGTCTATAGAAAGGCTCACGTAACGATTGTGTAAGTGATCCTTAGACTTGAGATCACTAAGTTATCTTATATAGGGAGTGTTATGTTTTGATCATGCTACATGTTATCTTAATCAAAGGTAACAAATGAGCAGATATTAGGTATAACATAAACTATATAAAAGTATTTAAATAATCATAAAGGATTCATCACCCTTGATGAATAAGGGAAAATGTTTTATTTGTTCTTAAATAGTATTTATTGTAAATCATTGTGTAAGGTGAAATGAGATTTGTAAGGAGTTTCAAGTTTTATTCAAAGAATCAATGACTATGGTGTTCAGAACAAATATGATTTGACATAGTAGCACTCTTCATACTATAATATCTAAATTAAAACATTGTTGATGAAGAAATAATAATTACATGGAGAAACTAATCACTGAAAGATTAAGTCAAATCACCTATGACTTTTCTAATATTTAGGGATCATGACAAGTTACTAAACATTGTATTTGATCTTCAAATATAATTAATCAATTGTTGAATTGATAATAAATTAATTTGTTTAATTTATTTAATCCTATTTTATTTAGGACTATAATTTATATTTGGGCTAACTTATTATAGAACCTAATGAGTCACACACATAAGAACCATTAATCATAAATAAAAATGAAATGATTAATCAAGTGTGACTTAATTATAAATAAGTTGAAATTAAGGACTACAGTGTAATTTATTGAGGGAATTACAAATCTAGAACTAGAAAAATCAAGTAGAGACTTGATTGAATAAATTTATAGAATTAGCCTAAAATAATATATACATTATTATTTAAGGGGCAAAATGATATTTTACCATATATAGAGTTTTTAGGTTTCGCTATAAATAGAAATTTATGTCTTATATTTCTTATTAATAGAGCTAGCACTCTAAGGTATAACAATCTCTCTCTTCTAAAAAAGTTTAGGAGATTTCTCATTACTAGTTCGTGTGGATTACCATTGAAGATCTAACAATTAAACAGCTTATAGTTTGTGACAACTAGCCTTGAAGCATACATTCAAAACTGAAAAGAAGTTCAGATCTTTAAGTAATCTTCACATAAACTCTAAATAACTCTAAATATGTTTAACAGGATCCTTGGGACTTTAGAAAAAATTTTAAATTTACCGTTTCTATTGCATGTATGTGTTTCAGGAAACCTAACACCCACAACATCCTCTTCCTCCACAAACGTCACGTGTTAAGTTGTGTTGTATGGATTGTTGTCAGAGGCGTTTTCTTTTTCTCTATCCTCCCTCGAAGCTTATGCTTGACATTTAAAATTTCAGGACAATCCCCTTGATTGAGAATATTTGAGTATCAATCCTTATTATTATTATTATTTAATTTTTATCCTTGAACCTTTTGTATGTACTTTATTTTTTTAAAATTGCATCCTTCAATCTAAATTTTTCAATTTTTCAAATTTGGTCCTGATTATTTTTTTTCTTAATTTTCTTCTTACAACTTTTGTAAACTTTCAATTGTTTTCAATTTCATCATTTAATCAAAATTTTTAATTTGTTAGTTTTTTTTATAAAAAAATTGGTCCTCATTCTCTTAATAGTTTCTTCTTTAATTCTTTTGTGAAATTGACTTTTCTTTTCAAGTTATCCCTTTAATCCAAAATTATCCATCCTTTAATTTGTTTTTTTTGTTTGATTTTGATCATCATTCTTTTAATTGCTATTTTTTTTCTTTTGATTCCTTTTTTTGTGATTGATTTTTTTAAAATTTTTTCTTATTAACATTTGATTTGTTGAAATTTGGGCTTCAAGGTTTTTATTAGGTTTAGTGCTTTCAATCAAATGCCTGGATCACAAGTTCACGTTATTTTTTTACTTATTTTATTTTTCGATCTCATTACTCTACGCTGATTTTAAAAAAAAAGTCTTTATGATTTTCTTCATTCTTCTTTTAATAAAATTATCTCAATCTCATGACTTGACCGTGAGTTTGTTAGGTTAACCTAGGTGGGCTTGCACCTTTTTTGGTTTTTTATTATTCGTTTTTTTTATCCTTTTATGTGATTGTTTTTTTTTTAAAAAAAAATCATCATTCAATATTTGATTTGTTGAGCTTTCGTGGTTTTTCCATACTTGGTGTTTCGGACATGAGTTTTATAGGCTAGCAAGGGTTGACATCAATTGTTTTCACTTATTTTTTCTCCATCTCATAATTCAACATAGTTTTTTTTTAATCAGACTTTGTGATTTTCTTTGTTTTCTTTTATGTTGGGTTATCCCGATCTCATAACTTTACTCGTGGGTATGAGGGGCTAACTCGGGCGATCTTAGGCCTTTTCTGGCTTACAATTGCTTTTTTTAATCTTTTTTTATGTTTGGTTTTTTCCTTTTCAATTTCATCATTCAACATTTGATTAGTTGAAAACTGAGCTTCAAGGTTTTCTAAATTTGTTGATTCTGGTTACTGACTCAGATCACAAGTTTAATGGTTTAACACAGGTTGACATCTTTTTTTTTTCTTGTTTTCTTTTTGGTTTTCATCAATCGGCATCATTTGACATTGGTTCTTTTTTTCTTTTTTTAAAATGTGTTTGCGTCAACTAAACATTATTTTTTTCTCAAAAAAATTTATTTGACCCGCAACAAAGTGTGAGTCACATAGCTAGTTTTATATAATTAACAGATGTTATTCAATCAACCTCACACATATTTGTACTTAGTCTCATGCTAGAAATTTGTCTCCCTCTCATGCAATTTTGTTGCCTTCAATAGTTTTTTTTTAATGGATTGGCTTCTAGGTTTAAGTACTAATACAATGGATTATTATTTTTAATTAAATTTGAAACAAAATAAAACATAAACACAATTAAGTTTATGAACTGGCCTAAATTAATATGATTTTGAATGTATATTAAATGAATTTAAAAGGGCAATTTCAGCACCAACCCAATAGTTTATAGTTGGGAAACGTTGAATTAAAAGAAAACTATAAGGACCCCGTATAGGCATTGTGGCATATGAGTAAATTTACTGTAGATTATAATAATAAAGTGACCATTTTACTCTTCGCTCCAAAATTATTAAGCCTTGCATAAGGGGTAGAATAGTCTTTTTCTAATGGTAAAAAGTCATTTACTAATTGGACTGGGGCAAAAAGGACTTTACACATTTATTTAGCACGGTAAAGTTATTTAATCGCTCTTAAAAGCAAAATTTTCTAAACCTAACTTTAGGAGCTTTATAGTCTTTTTCAATTTTTTAAATAGTAAAATGACGCATTTTCCCTTAGAGTTAAATTTCTTATAACTTTGGTTTAGGGCACTTTGCATCTTTTCATTTTGGTATTTTTGTAATAATTTGGTTGTGATAGGGGTTGTTCGGTAATTGACTTAGCATATATATTATTAAAAAACAAATTGTTTGGCATGTGCCACGCACACACCAGCATGTCAATTGTCCCATACCTTTTGGGTGGCACATGAAACATCATATGTGGTCATACGATGGCTTTCAAGGCAGCGTTCAATTTGTCTCGGCTTCCCTTCCATCCAGGTACAATGTGTGTTCCAAATTGATTTTTGGTTTGACGCGTGCAACCCTTTTTTTTCCTTTCTTCCCCTTGATTTCCATGTTGGCTATGGAAAAATTAAAAGCAGTCTTTCACTTTCTTATTTTTTCATATCGGTCCCTAATATTTTGATTACTATTTGTTTTATTTGTGATGATTTATGAAATTAGATTATTTTTTTTCAATTCCACCTTCCTTCAATTTTTTATATTTTAAATTTGATCTTCATTCTTTTAATTGATACTTATTTTATTTGAGATGATTTTTAAAAGTTTTTTTTTTTGCAATTTCATCCTTTTTAAGTTTTTTTTCAACCAATTTGATCCTTATTATTTTAATTGTTATTTTTTTCCTTGATATTTTTTTTAAAAAATTATCTATTTTTTTATTTCATGCTTCAACATTTAATTTGTTGAAATTGTGCTTCTTGATTGAGTCCAAGACTAGGATTTCACGGGTTGCAAGTTTGAGAGATTAATGCAGGTTTAAGAAATTTACTATGATTTGGTTCTTCTTCTTCTTCTTTTTCTTTTTTAAGCTCATATTTTTTCAGTTTCTTCATTCAACATTTATTTAATTGAAGATTAGACTCTTTTATTTTTATTTTATTTCTATAGAATTTCTTACTAATTTTGATAACGACGTCCCGAGTTATTTCGAATCTTTTTTATTTTTGTTCTTTGTTTAATTTAGCTTTTAAAAAAATTAAATTAAATTAAATTAATCTATTAAATATGAGATTGAGATGTTCATCTCATGATTTTTTGATTAGTTTAGTTTTGGGTCATTACTCTAATGGCATGTGCGACCTTTTTTGATGTCAACATGAAACTTTTTGTAATGATGTTTTAATCATCTAGCTAAGCTCTTTTTGGTGGTTAAGTAGTGTCTACAGCAGAGCAACCATAGGTCTTCGACAAGCTTTTCTTTCTTTTCCTTTCAAATATGATTAATTATTGTTTTTTTTGTTCATATTATTCACGATGTTTTTTTTTAAATTATATTATTAAATTAACTAGGTTTATTTAACCTATTTAACCTATTTACGATGTTTTTTTTAAAATTATATTATTAAATTAACTAGATTTATTTAACCTATTTAAATCAATAATTTGGATTTTATATTTTTTTACATTTCTTGAAAACACTAGTATCATCTTGACATTTTTTTTCTACTTGAATATTTTTTTTACCTTATCCGCGTATAGAGCAAATCATCTATTTATTAACATCCTAAATAGTAAGCAATCAAAATATGTATCATCATCATCGTAGCAATATCATTTTGAGGGTTTATATATATATATATATATATATATATATATATATATAAAATTTAAAAGCTCAATCACAAGCCACCTTTGCACCGCCATTTAGAGCCATTGAATGTGAAATAAAGTATGCCAAGAAAGGATAGATACAGACATGCGTGACCCCCTTAGCTGTTTGTGTCGATGGAAGGCTCATGATTGGTCCAATAATTTCAAGTAACTACAATTTTTATGACCTAAAATATATTTCCAAATAACTACAGTTTTATGACCTAAAAATATTTATATATCTTTTTCTTTGGAACAGAGTTCATAAATGATTTAAAAGCTCAATCACTACCCACCTTTGCACCGCCAAGAGCTTACCAGAATTTAGAACCGATGAATGTGAACAAAAGTATATCAAGAAAGAATATATATATACATGCGTGACCCCTTTTTAGCTGCTTGTGTCGATGGATGGAAGGCTAATGATTAGTCCAATAAGTTCAAATAACTACAATTGATGTAAGAAATAACTTACAATAGCCTTAAATTCCAAGAACAAGTAATGATTGTTCTTGTATTTTAAAATGATTAATACTTTAAGATAAATGCAAGCTCTTAAGAAATATAATGGTTTTTAATTTCTTTCCTAGCTGATTCATGGGGTATTTAAACCCCTTAAACATTGTCGTTTTCGGATAAAAAAAACTTTATTTTTTATGACATTAATGATGAACAAATATCCCTTACATATCATTAACGAAATAATAAATATGATAAGTCTCTTAAGAGACCTTTTGTATATCTATAAATATAAAGAAAACATTATCTCATATACGAATAACTCATATAATCATTCTAGAAGCAATGTTTCTTATCTTAAATACTCAAGACATGAGATGTAACCTGACCTAGGTTAAAGAGCATGATGGTAATTCATCCAACATGATACACTTTTAGTTTAGATGCTTATTTAGGTTCACGTTACTTTGGGTTCAGCTAACGAGTGAATTCAAGTATGTTGGGTCAGATATCTCGTTAAATTCATGTTACCTTGGGTTCAATTGATAGGTAAATCAAGCAAGTTGAGCCTAGCATCTCATCCAGTCCATATCACTTTAGGTTCAACTGACAACTGAACCAAACCATCTTCTAGGTTCATGTTTTCTTGGTTACAGCTAATGAAAATAGACAATTTTAGCTCTCTTATCATATAACAAAACAAAACATGTAACTGTATAAATAAGTTTAATACCTAAATACTTTCTTCTTCTTCTACCTTATATTGCATTTTACCTTCTAATATTTGTATTGCATATATATATATATATATATATATATATATATATTAAAGATGCCATTCCCTATTTCATGCACTGGATTAATTATTGGAGGGTCATCCGGCTTCCTAGAGAGATTTGCTTTGCGGGTATTCCAACCACATCAACTGTTGAAAGCCACCACATTGTATCCAATCAGCCATGACAATAGCTACATCAACTTTGAAGTTTTTCAGACCTCATCAGTTAGGACAAGAAAAGAAGCAGCTTTGATTCCTGGACTGTATCTACTTAGTTGAGAGAAACCAGAATTTAGAAAACCTTGCAATGAAATCAGTGCATTTGTGGCAAATTTCCACCGACAAAGAAACGTTGACTTGTATCGAATATCGATGTAAAATCCATTTCCCTATTTGTGTAGCATACGTATCAATATACAGCGATGACTTTTATATCTTGCGATGTTATTGCCCACCTTCTTGAGTAATAAAAGAATTCTAACAAAACAAAATCGTGTCATGTAAGAAGCAAGTAATCTGGTCCTTGTGTTGTTTTATAGGAATGGGGCAAAATTTTCCTTTACGAAACCATTTCATCGACGATTTAAAAAAGCTATAGAATATACTAGTTTTCTAGTACACGCTACATTGGATAAAAAAAAAATAAAACATAAATAAAATATTTAGGTTGTGGGAATATTTTGACCTTGTTATAAAACTAAATATAGTTGTAGTCGGTAAACATTAAAAACTCCCGACTTGATTTTTTGTTTAATTTGAGTTTCAAATTAAATTGTGTAAAAGTTGTCTTGATGTGATTAACCTAACTTAATGGATCCAAAAACAACTTTAATGACCCGTTAAAAACTCCCAACTTGATTTTTTGTTTAATTTGAGTTTCAAATTAAATTGTGTAAAAGTTGTCTTGATGTGATTAACCTGACTTAATAGATCCAAAAACAACTTTAATGACCTGTTAAAAGCGTGGTTTGACTTTAAAAAAATATGGTTTTTCAAATGGGCGGGTCGACCCATGACCCAGGTGACCCGGGCGAACCCAGACGAGACTCTTTTTTTTTTTTTCAAATGTAGTTTTTCTCTTAAACCCTTTTTTTTTATATTTTTTTAGTTGGTTATTAACCATTTTCAAAGTTTATTATGTAAATACTAGGAGAATGTTTTACTTTTTTAATGTAAGATTTGAAACCCTTTAGTATATATATTCTATATTCCCAAGAATTTTTTTTTTAATGTGAGATTTGAAGCCCTTTAATATATATATTTTATGTTCACAAGAAAAAAATTATGTTTTTTTTAATATAGGATAAAAAACTTTTTTGGTTTAAATATTTCAACTTAAAAGGATAACATAATATCTTTCAATGTGGGATAAAAAAATTTTTGATATATTTTTTTAAACTTCATTATTTACAACATGTATAGTCTATATTCACATGAATTGTTTTTTAATTTTTCATATAAAATATTAAAATTTAAAATATTTTTTTTATTTTTCAAGTTAACTTGTATAACTCGTAACCTAAACTCTTAACCAGGTCAACCATGAATTAAGTTTGAATTAGGTTTGATAACTATAATCGTAACTTTATGATCATAAGTGTAAATGTGGTCATGTTTAAAAAAGAGTAGCAGATTCGATGTTAAAACGATATTATCATTTCATTGTGAAAATATTAATATTATTCATCAAGATATTAAGGGTTTTCTTGCAGCTTCTCTGTGATTAATCTCATGAAAAGATATTTTGGTGATTGACAGGTGCATGTAGAAATGATAGTAATCTTTAAATAATTTTATTCACAGTTTTTTTTTGAAACTTTTTTTTTGAAAAGTAATTTTTTTATATATTTAATAATATCATACAAAATAAATTAGAAAAAACTCTTTAGTATTTGGTTAAGTTATAAAAAATAAGTTAAAAATAAGTTATAAATATTTTTTAAATTTATTAAAAAAATAAAGACCAAATCTTACATATAAAAAAGTTGGAGGATGAAATTAAAAAAAATATAATTTTATAAATTATTTAAAATAAAATAAATTAAAATTAAAATAATGAAGACCAAATCTAACAAATAAGAAAGTTAAAAGATGATGAAATTAAAAAAATACAATTAAAAAAATTATCTTAAATAAAAATAAATAGCAATAAAAAAATAGATACCAAATATAATAGATAAAAATTTTCAATTAAAAAATAATAAAATAAAAATAAATAAGAATAAAAAAAATAAAGATCAAAGTTTATGTAAAAATTAAATTAAATCATATTTTAATAGATGAAATTAAAAAAATTGATTCAAAACTAATAAAAAAATTGATGATCAAATTTGATATAATCAATAAATAACAAGATATTTTTAAATTTTTTACCACTTTTAAAAAGTATTTTTCATTAAAAAAATACTTTCTTGAAAATTAAGTTATTTAAATAAAAATATTTTTTATCAATTAATTTTTTAAACAATAAACAAATATATGAAAATTTAAAAATTCATTTCTATAACTAAACTGGCCTTAGGGTTACGTGTGAATAAATAAAATTGGATTGGTAATTTCACAAGGTGAACACGTCAAAAGATGGGGGGCTGGGGCAGGTAGTGCCTCCGCCACTCACCTCACTGCAATCCGTAATTTCCCCATACATGTGGTCACATTCCATATTTTACCTCGAATTTACAACACTGCCATTCAAATCTTATCAATCATGCTTTTACTTTTTTTAAAAGCCGTCGTGATTTTCCACGCACTACATCTTCTTTTTTTATTCATTATTTATTTTTTTATACATTAAAGAACTTTTTGGGAGAGCAATAAGGGTTATATTTTTTTAAAAAAATATATTTTTAAAATATATTAAAATAATATTTTTTTAAAAAATTTATTTTTTATATTAACTTAATCAGTCAAAAAACATTAAAAAATCAATTTTAAATAAACAACATTTCGAATACACCGTCAAAAAACTTCTAAAGATGGTATAATGATGTTAAAATTATGTTTTGCTCTAATAATAATTTTAAAATTATTTTATTCATTAACATATATATATATATATCATAGTTTTGTATGACTTTTATTAAAAAAATAGTTAAAAAAACCATAATTTGTAATTTTTTTAAATTTATATTTTTTTTAAAAAATAATCATCAAACACACACTAATATATTAGAAAGAACTTTGGAGAGTCACGTGAAAAGTCTACATTTTGAGTGTAGAAATTTAAAATATTTTTTAATTGAAATAATTACAAAAAAAAACTCCTAGTTGGTAGGAGGTTTTTTTGTAGTTTTCATTTTTTAATTTAAACAATTCAAACTGAGAACTGTTAGTTAGAAAATACTTATGTTGAACCTTATTATATTATTATATTTATTTCATTTCAAATTTACTTTTATTTTTTTATTTATAAACATCGATATTAAATATTTTTTAATCAGTTTTAGGTATATCATAAAAATAATTTTTTATGATATCAAGCTTAAAGTCCCAATTCAAGAAATTAAAAAAGAGAATATATTTTTTTATTGACATAGTGCCGAGGAAACATGTTTATGCAACCGACATAGGCATCTTTTTGTTTATCCAACACACTGTATATATCTGTGTTCTGATCATAAAAAAAAAAAAAAACATTTATACGCATCTTCGATGGTTGATTTTAGCACTTAATACAGGTTATTAACGATGATTCCATGTTTCATAGAGAATGTCAAACTAGTTATATTTTATTACATTCTATCAGCATCCTGTTTTAATTCATGTAATATTTGCTTTCTTCTGTGTGTTGAATACTCAATGGTTTATTCATGCTAGAATAAAAACATGAGATCCCCTCGTATCCATATTTCTGTAAGATGAACGATCCATTCTCTTCGATCAGATCGTAGATAAAATATCAAGTTTTTTTTTTCAAAGCTGGATGGTTGCCTGGACAATATTATTATAAGGTGTTGGTCTTGAAGAACTAAGAACACCTGCAAAACACGTCATCTATTATGTTTAACAAACTAACTCTTTAATGCTCAAGTTAACACCGATGATAGTGGAAAATAACTTCAAGAGACTGTGTTATAAGTGTTTGCAGAAAGTGAAGCAAAGCTTAAGGAGAAAGAAGATGATAATATATAACATTACAATGAGGAAGGAGATCTTGTCTTACCATGGGATTGAAGGTTGTTTATATAAACTTGAATCAAAGTGGGTGTGTCTATGCCATGCAAATATTGGATTGGATGATCAATATGTATACCGCCATTAATTTTGGACCATTTAGAGACAAAGAACAACAAATCTTTGTAAAAATTACTCTCATTCTGGATTTTATAAGTTCTGTATTAATAATATGATAATAAAACCAATTTTTAATGAACAAATAATTAAGAGGCCAGCTTATATTTAGTGAGTATTTATTTTAGAGGTGAAGGTTGAGTTTTGTGTGTGAGATCTACTAGAAAAACTAAAAAAAAAACAAGAAATATTAGCCTTTGTGATTGAGTTTTGTACATAACTGAGTTATATTTAACCTCAACCTTAACTATAAAAGCTAAAATAAATACTATCTAATGCGTTTAATGTTAATATATTTTTTAATCGTGATTGGCAGTGAGAATATCAATTTTGAATAAGAGATAATATATGTATAATAGTGGTCCACCCAATTCAAAATTAAGCTTACATAGGATCTCAATGTTTTATGCATAGTTATTAGACCCGGCCCGGGGGTTGACCCGGCCAAGGGGCCGGGTCCCGGGTTTCAGGGGTCAACCCGGGTCAACTCGGGTCAACCCGGAAAAATAAAAAAATAATAAAATTTTAATATTTCATATGAAAAAATCCATGTAAATATAGATTATACATATTATGAAGTTTAAAAGAATATTTTAAAAAGTTTTTTATCCCACATTAAAAAGATATTATGTTAAGCTTTTAAGTTAAAGTATTTAAACTAAAAACGTTTTTTATCCCACATTGAAAAAACATAACTTTTTTCATGGGAACATGGAGTATATATATGAAAGGGTTTCAAATCCCACATTGAAAAGATATTATGTTATCCTTTTAAGTTGAAGTATTTAAACCAAAAGGTTTTTTATCCCACATTGAAAAAACATGGTTTTTTTCATGGGAACATAGTGTATATATATGAAAGGGTTTCAAACCCCACATTGAAAAGATACTATGTTATCATTTTAAGTTGAAGTATTTAAACCAAAAGGTTTTTTATCCCACATTGAAAAAACATGGTTTTTTTCATGGGAACATAGTGTATATATATGAAAGGGGTTCAAATCCCACATTGAAAAAATACTATGTTATCCTTTTAAGTTGAAGTATTTAAACCAAAAGGTTTTTTATCCCACATTGAAAAAACATGACTTTTTTCTTGGGAATATAGAGTATATATACTAATGTGTTTCAAATCCCACATTTGAAAAAAAAAAAAAAACCGGGTCTCGTCGGGTTCGCCCGGGTCCCGGGTTGACCCACCGGGTCGCCCGGGCTGTTGCCACAGCTAGTCTTTTGTTAAACCCGGATCGGTCCAGTCACCGGGTCCCGGGTCGACCCGCCAGGCCGGACCGGATTTAATAACTATGGTTTTATATTCAAGGATTATCTTGCTCGGGTTCATGAAGAGACACCTGAATCTCAATTGATAATACATGTTATAAACTTGTTGAATCATTAAAGCTTGCAGAGGTCCAATCAATTATTTTAATTTCAGAGGAAATAACTTTTGTTTTTTTTTCCAATCAAAAAGAAAATATCATTTAACCAGTCAAATAATTTTTGTTTTTTTACAAATATAATTGTGTTTCAAACATTAATTTTATAGAAGTTTATTTATTTTACATGTAAAAATTCATATTACAGTATTTTTAATTATACAAATATTTTTAAAATTTATTATTTTAAAATTATAACAATTTTTTTTTTTTTTTGTCCAAGCTCATTTGGACCTTGGGGTGCTTGAGTTAGGTTTCCATGGCTCCTAGTAACATCCGGGATTATCTGTCTTCCGCGGGATTATCGCGATATCTAGAGCATGGGTCATGCGATCGAGAGGATAGAGCCTCAGCCCTCAGGGGCATCACTAGACCACTCTAACACTGACAAAAATCCACATCTTCACTATTGAATCACACATTGTAAGATAAACCAAATCAATCCCCATCTTCACACCATATCTCTACCTTTCTGACAAATAACTGTCAGTCCAAAGACAAGATTGCCCTTCATAGTCTTTTAATTACCACGAGAAGAGAGAAGAGAGAACAGAGAGGAAAGTAGCTACAAGGTGTTGTCTGTTTGTGTGGCATTCATTAATCTACTTCCCTGGATAGTTCTAGATTAGATGAGATCACCTCGTAGATTCTCAGAAGAAGGTGCTCCCTCTTTCTTTTCTTTTTTACTTGTGAATTTAGTCTAAAATAAAATTCCCACATTTTTATTTTTTGTTTTTGGATAATTCTCTTCATTCTTCATAGATCCACCTTTAATGGTACCTTGTTGGTTTTGAAGTTTGTTTTGTTTCTCTGCCCTCTATACACCCCTTTTTTCATTTCATATCATGCAGTCTTAATTCTGAATTTCTGTTTTTTTGCCACTTTTTTCATGCAAGATTTGAGATGGGCGATTCAAGTGCCAGTCTTTAATGATGAAATGAAGCTTCTTTTGTATCTCTTTCTTGGTTGCAATGGTTCTTCATGAAGCAAAAGATTGCAACTTTATAGATCTGCCATGAGAAAACACCACAAAAAGCTTGTTTTGGCACTCTTCTCTCTTGTTACAGTGGTTTTTAGTGCCACTGACCCCAATGACTTTGCAATTATCAAAGCATTCAGAGAAGGGTTAGAGAACCCTGAACTTTTAGAGTGGCCTGCTGATGGTGATGATGACCCATGTGGTCAATCTTGGAAACATGTTTTCTGTTCTGGTTCTAGGGTCACACAAATCCAGGTTCAGAATATGAGCTTGAAAGGTACTTTGCCTCAAAACCTCAACCAACTTACAAAACTCCAAAGGTTAGGCCTTCAAAGGAACCAATTCACTGGAGCTTTACCATCCTTAAGTGGGCTATCGGAGCTACAGTCTGTTTATTTGGATTTCAATCAGTTTGATTCAATTCCTTCTGATTGTTTTGATGGTTTGGTGAGCTTGCAATTCCTGGCATTGGATAAAAATAATTTCAATGCGAGTACAGGGTGGTCATTCCCTGAGGGTTTGCAAGATTCTGCACAATTGACCAATCTTTCTTGTATGTTTTGTAATTTGGCCGGTCCCTTGCCTTATTTTCTAGGGGCCTTGTCATCTCTACAGAACTTGAGACTTTCGGGCAATAATTTATCTGGTGAGATTCCCGCAAGCTTCAAACGAAGCACGTCTTTACAGAATCTGTGGTTAAATGATCAGAATGGAGGTGGGTTGAGTGGCACTCTTGACGTGGTGACAACAATGGATTCAGTTAATGTTCTTTGGCTTCATGGGAACCAGTTCACAGGTACAATTCCAGAGAGCATTGGTAATTTGACTGTTTTGCAGGATCTCAATCTTAATGGTAACAAACTTGTTGGATTCGTTCCGGATAGCCTGGCAAAAATGCCATTAGAGCATTTGGATTTGAACAATAATCAGTTAATGGGTCCAATTCCAAATTTTAAAGCAACTGAAGTGTCGTATGCTTCAAATGCATTTTGTCAATCCACTCCAGGTGTCCCTTGTGCACCAGAAGTTATGGCGCTTCTAGAGTTTCTCGGTTCGCTGAATTACCCCTCAAGATTAGTTTCTTCATGGACAGGTAATGACCCGTGTTCATGGCTGGGATTGGCTTGTCACAATGGTAATGTTAATTCCATTGCTTTGCCTAGCAGTAATCTTAGTGGTACCTTGAGTCCTTCAGTTGCAAAGCTAGGTTCTCTTATTCAAATCAAACTCGGGAGTAACAATCTAAGCGGTCAAGTTCCAGAAAACTGGACTAGCTTGACATCTTTGAAAACATTAGATCTCAGTACCAACAACATTTCCCCCCCATTACCAAAATTTGCTGACACTGTGAATGTTGTCACTGTGGGCAATCCTCTACTTACTGGTGGTAGTCCGTCCAATCCAAACCCCTCTCCTGGATCCGGAAGTTCAGGTTCTCCACCCAGCAACCCCTCACCAACCAAAGGCACAGGTTCTAGTCCCGGGGATTCTTCAGAACCAGTGAAACCCAAGCGGTTCACTTTAGTTGCAATTATAGCCCCGGTTGCTGGTGTTGTAGTTGTTGCTCTTCTGGCCATTCCTCTGTCTATCTATTGTTACAAGAAGAGGAAAGATACCTTCCAGGCTCCAAGTTCCCTTGTCATTCATCCAAGAGATCCATCTGATTCAGACAACACAGTTAAGATTGTGGTTGCCAGTAACACCAACGGAAGCGCATCTACAATAACAGGGAGTGGTTCTGCAAGCAGGAATAGCAGTGGCGTTGGCGAGTCTCATGTCATTGAAGCAGGAAATTTGGTCATATCAGTTCAAGTTCTTCGAAATGTGACTAAGAATTTTGCCTCGGAGAATGAGCTTGGCCGTGGTGGCTTTGGGGTGGTTTATAAAGGAGAACTTGATGATGGAACAAAAATAGCTGTTAAAAGAATGGAGTCTGGCGTGATCAGCAGCAAAGCTATAGATGAATTCCAAGCTGAGATTGCAGTTCTTTCAAAGGTACGGCACCGTCATTTGGTTTCACTTTTGGGCTACTCTGTTGAAGGCTATGAAAGAATCCTTGTTTATGAGTACATGCCTCAAGGAGCTTTAAGCAAGCATCTTTTCCACTGGAAGAGCTCGAAGTTGGAGCCTCTTTCTTGGAAGAGGAGGCTAAATATTGCATTGGATGTTGCTAGAGGAATGGAATATCTTCATAATTTGGCTCACCGGAGCTTCATACACAGAGATCTTAAATCTTCAAACATCTTACTTGGTGATGATTTCAGAGCAAAAGTTTCCGATTTTGGATTGGTGAAACTTGCTCCTGATGGAGAGAAATCTATGGTGACCAGGCTTGCTGGGACCTTTGGATACTTGGCACCTGAGTATGCTGGTAAATATTCTATTTTGTGGCCTTGCGTTTTTACTGGATTGAATTTTCACCTACCGTGATGCATTTTGATAGAGAATTTTATTTTCTAAAATCTTTTTAACTTTTGATAGAGCTGAATGTAGACAACTTGTAGCTGACTCCTTATTGCGTTACAGGATTTTGTTCCATCATGTATGTGGTAGCTATAAAGTAGACTGCGTCATCAGAATGATTCTGGTTCATTAGATCACCTAATCTGAAAGATGTCTTTTAATTCAAAGGCATATAAAAGTAACATGTGAAACTTTTGGTTGGTCGGAATTTCAAAGAAAAAGAGAAGGAAACTGTAGGTTTAACTTAAATTGTAGGTCAAATTCCATACCGGAGTGAGGACATGCAATACTGGTTTTACCTTTGCATTTTTATTTTCTTTTATTCTCTGTGATGTATGCATTTATCCCAGTGACTCTGACTCTCACATGCTGACTGTTTTAGTGACGGGAAAAATCACAACCAAGGTCGATGTCTTTAGTTTCGGGATTGTGCTAATGGAGTTATTGACTGGATTGATGGCACTCGACGAGGACAGACCAGAGGAAAGCCAGTACCTGGCTGCATGGTTTTGGCGTATCAAATCAGATAAGCAGAAACTTAGGGCTGCTATTGACCCTGCCCTTGATGTGAAAGACGAAACATTTGAGAGTATCTCCATCATTGCTGAACTGGCTGGGCACTGCACGGCAAGGGAGCCCAACCAAAGACCAGATATGGGCCACGCTGTGAATGTGCTGGCCCCACTTGTTGAGAAATGGAAACCTATGGACGATGATACTGAAGATTATTGTGGTATCGATTACAGCCTCCCTCTTAACCAGATGGTGAAGGGCTGGCAGGAAGCGGAAGGAAAGGACTTGAGTTATGTGGACTTAGAAGACAGCAAGAGTAGTATTCCAGCAAGGCCAACTGGCTTTGCGGAGTCTTTCACTTCTGCTGATGGGCGGTAGCAGAGGTGCTCTATCCCGCTTTAAGAAGAGTTCTTTTGATAGGTGTAGATAGTATGTCGTGCTGTTTCTTTCTGGTATTCATTGTTGATATGTTGCACTGCTTGCGCGCTTATGGTAGATTAAGCATGAAGTTCCAGATGTTCAAGGATCTCATGTAGGCTTTGAAATTTTCAGTTGAGATTTATGTGCTATTTGTGATGTAGATAAAGAACAATGATGAACGAGAACTTGCTATAATTTATTTCTTGAAGATTCAATCCATGAGCCTCCTGTTCATTCAAAAAAAGTCTGCATTGAGATTTTGGACTTGTAGCTTGTTCGTGTCATCTGTTCTTAGAAGCAGAGCCGCTTCCTTGTTGCATTGAAAAGAACTAAAAAAATTACTGAAGCTCCAGGTTTATCCCCTTCATGCTTACAAGGGCATTTTTGGGTTTTTATCATGGTCTATTTGCCATTAAAAAAAAAGATAAATAAATATTTTTCATTTAATTGCATAGTAAAACAAACTATCTAAATTCTATTATTCGGCACCTAGTGACGCGTGTAACATCTTCAGACGTTTAAAAATGTCTTTTTATCATGTCATTGAAAGTATTATTGTGTTATTTTTCTTTTGGTCTAGCGTGTGTCTCAGTTGGTGGTCAAGTTTGGTACTGGTGGGTGTTTTTTCTTCCCTTCTCTCTCACAAAAAAAAATTAAAACTTGATCCTCTTGGTTGCTGATATTTTAATTTCAGTCCTTATACTTTTGATTTTTGATTTTGGTTCTTTTGTAGAAGTTTTATTTATTTTCAATTTTATCTTTCAATCTCAATTTATCAAATATTATATTTTTTAATTTGGTCATGATTCTTTGAATTTTTTATTTTTATCCTTATCTCTTTTGTAAAAGTTTTAGTTGTTTTCAATTTCATCCTTTAGTTCAAATTGATGATATTATATTTTTCAATTTAGTCCTCATTCTTTTGATTTTTAATTTTTTTTCTTGATCCTTTTGTAAAAGTTATCATTCTTTTCAATTGAACCCTTTAATTACAACATTGTTTTAAATTTTTATATCAATTTTGACTCTTATTATTTTGAAAAAAAATTGTCCTTTTACTAAATTGTTTTTTTTTCCAATTTCACCATTCAATTAAATATAAAAATTATTTTAATTTTAATTTTGATCCTTATTCTTTTAATTGCTATATTTTTAAATATTTTTGTATAATTAAAATTATTTTTTTCAATTTCATTATTCTATATTTAATTGATTGAGAATTGAATTTCATAGTTTTTTCATATTAGTTATTTCGAGTCTAATAACTTGGATCATAATATTATTTTAAAACTTCATAAAATCACTTTAAAAAATGTTTAATATTATTTTAAAACTCGAGACATGCTCAAATCCATTCTAAAAAAAATTGAAAATATCAAATCAAATTTACAAACTCAATTTTCATTCTGGGACTCTTTCTCCCAATTACCAGAGACGCTAAGACCTTCATCAATAAACTCTAATCTTAAAAATGAACGCATCGACATTAATATTGCTAGATTAGGTGCTCGGATTGCAGCTCCTAATATATTTTTATCTCCTCTCTCCTACTTTTCTTCTCCTCGTTCTATATTCAGGGATCTAAGTTTAACATTAAAGAAGTTCAGGGGGCATTATGTATGACTGTCAAACTCTAACTACTAAAGTGAAAAGGTTTAAAAATTTACTTAAAATCTGTGGAGAAAAAAGGTCTTTTCACACCCAAAAGCGCAAAACAACACCTAATATTTGATATTTCACTCTAGCTAAGCCGAAACCTTTGTCTTCTTTACCACATGTCTTGGATTTTTTTAATTGAATTTAATTTAGAGATTTTAATAAAAATTTATATTTAAAATAATTTTAAATATTAATAATTAAAATTTAAATGTAATTTAATTTTTTAAAATAATATAAAAATAAATCCAAGTTAAAACTAACTTCTTTAAAATACTTATATATTCATTTTCTTAAAGATCTTTAAAAGAATAAAAAGAAAGTGGTGAAGATAATATAAAAATAAAATAAATATAATTTATTTATTAATTAAATTAAAATTAAATAATAAATGTAATTACAAGATTAACTGATAAGTTTTTTCAGAAAAAATTATTGTTAATCAGTAGCCTACCGAACACTGCACGCCTATTCATCGATGGAACACACAAGCAATTTTCCAGGCCAATTGGTCTTATCTCTGTCTGCATTTTATTCTAATAGCAGCACGTGGCACCTAACCTATCGACTTGCCAGGTCGAAACGGGTACACGACACATGCAAATGGGACAAAATTAAAAAAGAAATGGCGGACTGACATAACAGCGAAATGTTTTGGCGAAATAGGACATAGTTGTCGCGATTAGGAATCTACTTTTAGGAGATATCTTGTTTTTGAAGTGACCAGGTAAGATTATGTTATTTCTGAATCACTTGGTGGATTAATTCGTCCATAAAACAGGAGTTTAAAAAATAATAAAAAAATTATCATAATTAAAATTTTATTGAGATTTTTTATATCTAAATATTTAAAAATTTGTATAGTAATGTATTCGCTATTATAAAGAAAATAATTTTTGAAAGCTTCTGTAAAAATTTAAAAGCGATCTAATGATTGAAAAAAAATTATAATCGTTTTAAGCTTTTATTTTAGTTTAACATTACCAGATCTCATCTTGAATCTAGACATATCTTACTAGTCCATAAATATATCTACTAGATAATTCACGTAATCTGTCTGGAACATATTTTTATTTAATTATGTAGATTTACACTCGACTGCTCAGAATCACCTACTATAAATAATAACTTTTGAGATTTTAATTGGAATCTATTTTTTAATTTACAAGATAAACAAATACAATTTTAACTTATAAAACATATTTGAAATAAAAACTTTATAAATTTATTATTTTTATATAAAATAATCAATCAATTAATATAATTAAATTCAACTAGATCGATGCTTCATAATCGGCATCATCAAAGTATACTATTTCACCTAATATTAGAAAAAAAATCCGAAAAGGTTGTTGTGGGTGTCGTAGTCATGGTGCATGAGGATGAATGTGGCAGGTCTTCAATAATGAGGTCCTTTTCAGCTGAAAGAATATAAATCGTTAATTATGGAAGTGACGTGAAGGTGGATCGAGACTCAGCCATGTGGGTGGTGCATAATGGCCTGCTGACCAGTTGGCTTCTATGTTTTCTTGTGACCAATCAAACACCATTACATGGCCAACGACTTGATGTTGGATGTTTTTGTTTGCTGGATGTTCCATCATACATGTTGTCAAGCCTTTCTCATTCCCAGTTTTGTTTTTTTTAATCATTTCTAGCCATAAAAAAATAAAATAAAAATTCGTGCAATTAAATAAAAAAGTAATGTTGTAGCCTCTCTATCTGATTTTGATCCATCCGAGAAGCATGGCCATTGTCACATTGACACGGGATATAGGACGGCTATATATATATTTTAAAAAAACTAAAGGATACAATACGTATAAATATGTCAAAATTTTAAATATTATATATATATATATATATATAAGATTAAATAAAAATAATACTAAAAAAAACAATATAACTAATAATAATGTAAAATCAATTTGAATGGACGGATATATGGAGTTATAAAAGAAAAGGATAAATATTATGTTATTTTTTTAATGATTATTATAATGCTCATAAAAGGATTGGTGATAATTTCTTCTTTTTTTTTATTTTAATTTAATTATTACCATATATCTCCCTTTTGATTTGTTAGTTACGATAAAATTAGATAATTTTTAATTTTAAAAATAATAATATCGTACTATTCTGATTAAAATTAAAAACAAATAATGAATAAATTATAATATTTTTATCTCAAATATTTCATATAAAATATGATCATTCATTGTTATTGAAAAAGATTAATTTTGAATTAAGTTTCTACTTGTTTTAAATTATTTTAACTCATAAAAAACTTAAAATAATATTTGAACCAAGTTTTTTTGAGAAAATTACAAATATAATCTTGAAAAAATCGTTACTGTGTTCCTCACGCATCCTGAGCATATCTGCCATGAATCCTGGCCATGCCCCCACATATCTGAATTTAAATTTATTTTTTTTATCACTATTTTAATGTGTCATCGCATGTTTGATACGTGTCGGGTATAGATGAAGCGTGTCCATGACCTGACACTTGCTCGATATAGATATGAAGACTTTAAAGGGTATTGTTTGGTTGCTTTTACGGGATGTAAAAGATAGGAATAATGAAGATGTAATTGGTTAAATAAATAAAGATGAAAAATATAAAGATAAATATATTTTAAAAATGAATTAATGTATTTTTGAAATAGAAAGTATATAGAAGACATATATCAAGAGGAAATTTTTTTTTTAATTCATAAATATCCAAATAAAAAATTCTTAATTTCAAACTTGTCCAAATTAAAACATGTAAGGATATAAATTATTATTGTAATGGTTTTAAATCAATCTAGGACAAATCTTGGATTACAATTCAGAAAGGTCAATTAAGGTTAACTTGAGTCTACCCTAATTATTTTTTTAAAATGATCAAAACGACATAATTTTGACTAAAAAAATTACAAAAACAATTAACGAGTTGTGACTGAATTTTCTTCAAGGACACGAGTCAACCCTGGTTTTTGACTAAGTCAGGCAAGGTTAATCCTTTTTCTATTTTTTTTTAAATCCAAAACAGTCTAGGCCCTTAGCTGGCCAGGTCCTGGGTCAACCCACTTGATCAATATGAGCTATTTTTGTGTGTGTGTGTGTGTGTTTGATAGTAACACATATTAAAGGTAAAATAGACTTTTTTTTTAATTATTTCTTATGTATTATCAACCAAACAACATATAATGACAATTACTTTATCTTGTACACCATTATCAAATATAATTTTGTTCATAATATGAGATAAATAAAAGAGAAAATATAGATAAAAAAATCCTAGTTGTGAAAGTTCACCAACCTAGCATAAGGGTTTCTTTAGCTTTGAAATGTTATAAATTTATGGAGGCAAAATTTGACAAAAAAAGAGCTAAAGGGACAACAACCATTAATTGAAGCTTCAAAAGTATAAACCTTCTTTAAACTATTAGGTGATGTTCATGAGACACATCTCTAGCTTTTTTTTGCATCTTTTAATAATATTTTGAACTTATTTTGGTGTTACATTGTGTTAAGTTTGGATTTTGATTAATGTATAAAAATATTTTTTTTCTTTACTGAATCTTGATTTGAGTTTGTTGTTGATGTTACTGGATACCAAGAATATATGTTTGTGATTGTGTTTTTTTGGAATGAAATAGTTTTGGAATCTGCCAATAACAACAATATGCTTTTGATGTTTACTTTGATGCATGTTTTTGGTTTCTAGATCTGTGTGAGTTTTATGGAGTGTTAAAATGCCAGTTTTGAATACCAAATTATCGAATCTACTTGTTGTTTTAATTTGGTAGTTTTGAGAATTGAAATCTTAGGCAAGTTTTTGATGATTTAGAGCTGTTTGTTGTTCATGTTAGCTCAATCATGTGTAACAATGGTAATGTAGTTTGTGTGAACTAAAAAAATTTGGTTTTTGGGCTTGCAAGGCAAAATTCTTGGTTTGGCAGTAGCTGGGGTATTTCCAGACAATTAATTATGAGTTTTTATTCTTCGTGTTTTTAGAAAAAGCATTACCTTTAGCTCCATGATTTGAACCAATTTTAATTCATTTACTTACGCCAACAATTTTTCATGCTTTGAAACTGTGTTGGTATCTTTATGGCATAGATCTTTTGTTCATTTCTCATGGTCATGTATACAATGGCCTTAAATTTTTCAATGAGGATGGAGTATTTATTGGCCAGGAATCTCTTCATTTAATTTCCAGGTTTCATGGAACAAGATGCATTTTAGCAGTTGTTTGCATGCTCACAGTGAAGTTTTATCTATCTTTAGACTTCCCTTTTCCTTATGTTGCGGGCTGGGGATTTATTCTTTCTTATTTTGCACTAAATTTTGTGAATTTGCTCAAAACCTCAAGCAACCCTCTCAATGATTTTTTAGCAATTGAAATGATAAATATCTCACTTTTCTACCGTGTGTTCCAGAAGATGTTGATGAAAGCACGGGCTCCCTTCATGAACAGACATGGTGTTAATTATCTTCTGCCTAGCTCTTTCCTGTTTGATAGAAGTTGCAAACTTCTCAATCTCGTGTTGAACGTGATGGGGTCATTGATAAATGGAAATAGTTCATCACTTCTACCTGGTTATCATATCCGTTATGCCAAGGGGAACTCGAGTAGGATAAATGCCATTGTTTCTGTCCTACTATGGATGCAAAGGGATGCTAAGGTTCAGCAAATTCTCTATTCATACAAGGAAGAGATTGACCATATTTCACGAAGCATATGCTCGTTACAGGTATAATTTTGCTTCTCAGGTGTCTCATGTCCATGTTTCTCTGTTTTTGTATTACAAGAGATCGATCAACAAAGGAAGGAAAAGAGCGCATCATTTGAAGGGCAGAGAGGAGAGATTGAAGGTCCAGCTGGCCTTTTTTAAATCAAGTACTCCTTATGCATATTGGTCTTGCTAGATATCATGTATAGCTACGTAAATAATGGGGCATTTCTAACAGTAGAAAATATTTTTGGAAAGCTTCGGAGTGAAAGCTCCTCATATCTGCATAGCTTGACTCTTTAAAGCATGATGTTTATGATTATGGATACTTGGAGACATAACTGTAAGGTCTTGGAAAACTTGTCCGAGTGGTAGAAAAATTAACTTCTTTTTTTTCCTTGACTCTGGGGGGTCATTGGACACACCCTGTCTCATACATTGGAAATTACGCTTTGAGATTATTTTTTTTATTGGTTTTTAATGCATGTCATCTCATGTTTTTTGGTTATTTTTGCAGTCTTCAGAGGAAATGAATGAACGTGCCAATAGAAGAAAGGCACATAATAAAGCATGCAATTGATCGACTAAGGACTCAAACAAGTTCATTACGTCGGTAGAAGGGTATGGTTATTGCGGTAGTGACTCCCTCTTCTGTAACTTGAAGCTGCATTGCTGTGCATTTATTGAGTTTCTGATCACTGACATTCTGAAAATTCTTTAAGAACTATAAAACATGAAAAAGGAACAAAGAAATCTATCAAAGCAGCGACAAGCCGACAACTTATTTTGAAAAAATATCCACGTCATCTCTCTCTCTCTCTCTCTCCCTCCCTCCCTCTCTCCCTCCCCGACCTCTTTGTCATTTTCTTGCAGGCTACTCAATTTCCCAGTAAATAGAGGGAAGCTGGAGGTATTGCATAATAAGGTGACCGATAATTGCTAGGAAAGGCGAACAGCTTTGATGGTGAACCTGGAATTGCCTTAGTGGATGGGAATGTGGAACAGAATCTGGCTTTGCTAGCAAGTCAATGAAGGCAGCATCTATAGTCCAAGTTTTCTATGGCATGAATGCACAGGTTCGAAGCCCTAAATGGCATGTATTGCCTACAATTTTGAATTACGTAATAGATAATCAGAGGGGGGGAATGTTAGCCGTTCATTTTCCTTTCATTTGTGGTGTGTGTGTGTGTGTATAGTTTAATAGTTTAATTTATTATTTAATTTAACTTTTTGGATCTATTGCTGGTCCACACTCTCCTCTAAAATCAACTTCTTTGTTGATTTTAGAAGGTATGGGATGAAGTGAACTCTCATGTTTTCCGGATTCAACTTGTAAATTCTTTATCTTCATTCGCAAATTTTAAGTTTTGAAGAGGTTCGGGTTGCTTAGATTCCGGGGAGTAGAGAAGAATGAGAATGATAGCTAGGGTTATTTATTTATTTGATAGCAAAGATGTAATATTTAATATAAAAGCCCTTTAATTATTAACTAAAATATAATGATAATTTTATAAATAATCTGATTTTTATTGATTTCTTTTTTACAGATTAAGAACGTATAGCAGGTCAATCTTTTCAAGAAAAAAAGAGGAGGGAAACTCATCACTCAAAATAAAATAACAGCTAATGCTACCAAAAAAGAAAAAGAAAACTCAGACAGAAAAGGAGAAAGAGGAACACAAACCCATCGATTAATGCGATCCAAAGTAAGTTCCTTCTTCAAAACTCTTCTTCCTTTCTCTTCTCCATCCGAGAATTGGCTACTTGGCAGATTCACGGCTATGAAACCGTAATCAACATTAATTAAAAAAATAAGAATTCAATTAAAAAAAATAAAAAATTATAGGTAGTGAAATTGTAACTTATAAAATTTTAGATCTAAATCCTATCAAGAAATTTATTATAAGACAATTTAAAAATATAAATTTAAAAAACTTGTTAAAGCAAAAAAGAAAAGAACAAAAAAACCCTTAAGCGAACCTAACAGCCAACTCAGGCTAACAAATCAAACACATGACTTAGAACATGAGATTGTGATGACCTTACAAATAAAAAAGTGAAATAAACACCGGCAATTTTTTTTTATAAAAAAAATGCCTTAAAAAAAAATAGAAGTTGACCCGAGCTAATCATTCAAATTTATTACCTGAATCATGAGACTGAAATGACCTTGAGGCAAACCCAAAACAACAAAGAAGCAAGACTCTTTATCAAACAAATATTGATGGATAAAATTGAAAAAATCAAATCAATTAAAAAGGCAATGAAAAAAAAAACAATTAAATGAATTAAGACTAAATTCGATATAAAAATGAAATGAAATTAAATGTTTCGGGATGGAATTATATAAAAAAAATCCAATAAGAAAGTAATTAAAAAATAACAATTAAAAGAATCAGAACCAAATTTGACATAAAAATTAAATGAAAATAAATGCCTAGAGGTGGAATTGAAAAAACAAAAACAAATCAATCAAGAAAATGATTCAAAACAAAAAAAATAAAAGAATAAGGATCAAATTTAAAAATAAAAAAAATAAAATGACTAGGAATGAAAAAAAAAAAATCAATTTTGAAATAATCAATGTAAATAAAAAAAATTACAAATAAGAAAAGAGAGACTGAATCAAAAGAAAAAATAAATTAAAGGGCTAATTAAATTTTTGCATGACCAACACACAATCTAAAAAAGAAAAAGAAGGAAACAAAAGAAAGAAAAGAAAAGCAATTTCGAGCCAAACCACATCGAACCATCACACCCGCACCACCTAGAAAGAAAAAACACTAAAACGAATCTAATGATGCGACAGAATTAAGGATCCAACCACCGAAACAAGTCGTACGCTCCTTTAAAATGTGATGGAGCGGTTGACCTGTGCAAGGCACACATCAACAACTTTTTTGTTTTTTTTGTGCAAAAACTAAAAATGCTCTTAGAACTAAACAATATTAACAAATAAACCATAGTGAAATTACAACCAAGGTAAAAAAATTTGAATAGTAAGGATAATATAGCAATTCAATTGCTCTATAAAATATAAAAATACTAAAACGTCCTTATATAGAAGGTATTGAATTATTTTATTCATGGGTTACGTTAGTAAATTTATTATGTATAATAAAACGCAATTACCAAAATAATTCCAAAGTCCTAAAACATTCATGTTATGGTGAAAAAACTTCCTTACTTCCAAAGCAAAGGATTAAAGATAAAATGACCATGAGGCAAAATAATAATTACAATATTGTAATGAATAAGACACAGTAATATCGACAGGGGATTAGTGTTTTTGGATAATAGCCTTTTTGATGAAATCAATTCATCAAAATGAACTAGAGAAATTATTTTGCATTGAGCATGGACCCAAACAAAAGGCCGCACCTATCCCCTTATGTGAGTATAGAGAAGTTCATCTAGAAATGCAGTTGTTAGTTCTCAGAAAGAGCCGGGCAGTAAAACCACAGTGAGTGATTTTGCATCTGCAGAAAGCAAAATGGGTAATAAACTCTTCTAAGATCTACCGTAAATATAATCATAAAAAATATTTTAGCAAACAAAGAAGGTAGTTCGGAGCAGCATGGAGCTGACCAATGTTGGAACGCGTTCAAGCCCTAAATCAAAAGCCAAAACCATCCATTGAAATGGCCAAGTGAAAATCGGGGTCGTTTCTATTTGAGGTTGGCTTATATTAAGATAAAAATTAGCGAGGTACCATAGTTTATTATGTCATGAGATTTGCTAATGAAAGTAAAGAATTTAAAATTTCAGGTAATTTACACAGGAGTTGACTCCACGTACACTTCGGCCCCGGTTTCATTTTGTGCTGCACTATCTTCATCCGCATCTGCCTGAAGATATGGACCAAATACCTTCATAACTTGTTCATAGACTGGCTTCTTGAAATCCACAGCCTGCTCAATGAACAAACAAGTATCAAACATCTAAACATAGATTTCCGGTTATATATTTCCAAGTAATATTTTACTCACAAGCTCCAATACTCTTTCCGGCAACAACCATGCCCAGTCCTTAAATTCTGGAGTTTCACTTCCATCACCCAAAAGATTTATCTCATCCTCCTTCCCAGTGAACTTGAAAAGAAACCTGTTTTCAAAAGTTCTTTACGAGCATGAACAAATTGAAAAGGACATACTTTTGTGAAAAATCCAGCAACTTGGTCTTAGAATCAGAAAGGGGCAGATCCTATACTTTCTGCAATTATTTAAAGGAGATCGTGAAGAAAGCAGGTAGATTTTGAGATTAAGCGAGGACAATTTGTAGAGAGAAAAAGACTCAATCATGATAAGTGCACAAAGGCAGAAACAGAGACATGCCCCACTTTAGCAACATTTATGTTACCGAAATAACAAAGGATGCTCAAAGAAACCATTGTTTTCAAAACCATTACATGGAATCACTCCTATTTATGAATTAACGGCGGCAAAAGGCAAGGCAGTGGTTATCATGAAAGCAAAACTAAAAGCAACCAAAAACTGTAGTCAGGAGTAACAAACACACATCTGGGTCAATCAAATTAGCTTCCATGATATGATCCATCTGATTGTTTTTGTTTCTCTTTGTGAGAATGTATCCTTACCACTTCTGTGTTTGACCTTTGTAATTGGTACCCCATCTACGACTGAGTCTCTCTCTGGTTTGCGGGGGAAAATCATAAGTAAGCCAGTAGGGTGCCTACACATCCGATCCAATATCAAAATCATTTCAGTTCACTCAAACACGTAGCAAAAGACACATCTTTCCTTTTCAATTTGTTAGATGTTCATCTCATACACAACCCTAACACTTAAAACAAGGGGAAAATAAATAATAATAATAACAAAAACCCACCTCTGCAACAAATTCAGCTGAAGTAACACCGGTTTCTTCCCTCAATTCCCTCATGGCTGCAGTCAATAGGTCTTCACCCTCACCAGCACCACCCTGTAGCAATACACCAAAAAAACAGTCACTAAAGAGAAGCTGTTATCAGCTCCTCCTATCCACACCCCACCAACACACATACCCTACATCTAAAGTCCAATAAAATCATTTCATTGAACAAATCTGATACCTCTAACCCCCCATCAATCCCAGCATTTACTAAAATCAGCTCACGTAAATACCCAACACTACCTGAGGCATCTGCCACGTGTCCGAGATGTTTATCCTCAAAGCAGTAAATATCTACACCCAAAGCCAACAATTAAATTTATTTCAAAACCAAAAATAAATAAATAAAATAAACAATTTCAAGTTAATCAACCTTTTTAGAGGAATTAACGAGACAAATCCCCACATTTCTTCTATACCCATCCGGTGGCGTCTCCATTGACGGCGGCAACTCCCTTCTTCTGCTTCTCCTTCTACTCCTTGTTAAGGATAAGGCGGCGCACGAAGAGCCAGACAGTGGTACGCTCGCAAATTTGTTCAAATTTATAGGGCAATTTGGGGTTACAAATCGATAGATATAATAACTCCTGACAATACCATGACACGACTCCATAACCCGTCGTTTAAGAGAATAAAATTACTTGGTCGTCTTGCCTACTTTGAATTTCAAGGGCTTGCAGTTGATAATCAGCGAGAGAATCGGAATTTCTCCACACCAGTTCTCTATTTTTCTCGTAAACCGCGAGAAGAGGGGATCGAGGATTCCTGCTGCCAAAACTAATTTTTCGAAAATATATCGCGAGAAGCACTGGTTATTTCTCGTGGCGTCGAAAAGATCGAGGCGCGAGAGGAGGGTAAAGGGACACGAGATGATGACTGGAAACACCGTGAGGTCCAGGTTCGATCCTCAACCAGGAAATTTGATACTTTTACGGAGGGATGATAATAGTGATGCAAATTAACGGAAATGGGTTGCCAGGCCTTGATTTGGTTCGGGTCGGGTCGAGTATGAGAGACGAACGGGTATGGACCCTGGGTTTCGTTGGTGTGTTTACAATGCTGTTACTTTCGGGTTTCGGTCATCAGCGGGTCCGATTCCACGGCCCATTAAAAGACTTGCTTGAGAGGAGATCCGGGTCCATGTCGGGTATTGAATTGTCGTGATTCAAGGAAAGAAAGATGGATATGGTGTTTTGTGGTGTAGGGGAATAATGGTACACCTTACACGTTAAGGCATGTGATGGTTTAGTAATGGCTTGTAATTGAAGAAAAAAGAGTGGCAATGATAAAGGAATAATTGAGAGGTTATTACGCCTGATTGAAATGAGGATCATTTCCTTTCTTTGCTTTGGAGTGGGTTTTTAATTTTAATGGGGACAGTTGCAATTTGTTCTTGTTTTCTTTTAGTTGGAGCTTTAGCCATTTTGAATTGTGCAAAGATTGTTTGACGTGGAGAAACCTCCTTTTGGATGACTTTTTTAATAGATTTTACCCTTTTTTTTTACCTTATCAATTTGTTGTTTTAATATTCTATGATTCATGTATTCCCAGATAGTTCCGAGGGAGTTCAATTGTTCTTCAAGCTATTTTTGTTTAGGGTGGAGTTCAATAAAAAGAGGAAGGGTTATGTAGAATACGGGAGATCAAAATCTTTTTTTAAAAAGAGAGAGAGAGAGTGTTTTGAAAAAGTAGCATACCACAAGAATCTAATTATAGAATAGTTAATTATAGTAATGAGAAAGGTTTCATTGTAATAATAATGATAAAGAAAGCCAAGATAGTATTTGCTAAAAACGGTGGCAAGTTACACATATTTGAATTAAATCTAAATAGGCAAGGTAATTAAAATATGAAATTAATAAGAAAAATAATTAAAATAGCAAAAATAACATCTTTTAGGTCTAATTCGAAGGTTTTTCGAAACTCATTTAGTTATAGGGAGTTAGCTCCCTTATGAAATTAAACCTTTAGAATTATTTGATAAAATTTAAGCATGATCCAACAGTCAGATTTGAAATTATAAATGTTTTTATCAATTTGAATGTTTGACGCATTCAAACTTATTCATGGGCTTGGCCTTATTTATTTAGTCTAAAAACATATTTTCAACCTGTATATTTAAAGAAATGGGTTGTGCTATTGAGAATAATCTAACCCATCAGATTTCATTGTTTCCAACAGGATAACCCATTAATTGTATTATTTCTCCAAAAAAATTTAGAGTTGTGCTAGTTTTCTAGTTCTTTTTTAGAAACATGTTGTTATGAATAATGACTCACTGAATTAGAGATTTGATTTTCTCTTTATCATATCCCTAAAATTATATATGTAAACCAAATAATTTGCTAGCTGGGATTAAAAAAAATTAGCTAAGTTTGTTTCAATTTTTTTTTTAATTCACCAATGATTAACTCATTAGATTAGAGAGAGAGAAATGGTTTGGATTTGGAGAGAAAAAAATTGATTTGAGAGAAGATTGTGTAAGGCCGAAGATTTTATATTGATGGTATTAAATGATCCATTGTTTATGATCAAAATGACATTATTTTGTTAGGCTTAATCTCAATTTAATCCCTTAACATATTTTTCTTTTTAATTTTGGTCCGTATTTTGCCAATTTTTCACTTTAGTCTAAATTGGTCCCAATCTAAAACTTTTTTCTTTTAATTGAAACCTGAACTAACTTACTTAAAACCCTATAATTTGGTGCTTTTTTACTTTAGTTTTTAGGTTTTTGGTTTGTGTAATTTTCAATCAAATTAGCTTTTAATTTTAATTTTTCTTTTCAATTAAGTCCCTAATTAATTTTCTAATTTGACAATGTATTTCAAATTCATCCATGGTTCTTCGATTTATTGAAAAGATATTTTTTTTATTTTTTATACTTTTTTTTAAAATAGGGGTAAAAAATCAAGTTATGATAATGGAGACAACGAAATTTTCATTAGAGTCATGAAGATTTTTTGTTTGAGGCATGAATTTGTTTTTGATAAGACTTTAGTTGGAGACATAAAGATTTTTCATTAGAGATCATAGAGAACAACTACTGCTTTTATTAAAAAAATCAAAATATTTTTCATATAAGTGGAGATGCAATTCCTAAAGATCATTTGATTTCAGGTATCTTATCAAGTGTGCAAATTCCCTTCCTTTATTTATATAATTTTTCTTTTATTTTCACAAACTGTTGGAGATAACCCATGACAATCAATCTTTCTATCTTTTTTTTTGGTGTGGCATTCCTCATTTTCATGTTTATGGTCACAATGAAAATGGAAGAATTTATTATAGTTCCTCGTGTTCGCACTGCTTTTCATGGAAGGAAGATATTGCATAATTTTTCTCTTTGATTGTAGTCAGCACCTTAGTATGTGTAGTGGCTAGAGGTTCGGTCAAGAGCTTATAAATTGTTAGACGATAAAAAATATGTCTTTTAATGCTTCTTTTTGATGTCTTAGTAAGAGAATGATGATGTTAGAGAGATTATGTTCTATACGGCTAGAAATAAGGATGCCCTTATTTTGTTACACCTGCTTCTTTTACATTGATATAGTTTTTCATTGCATGTTTGATATATAAAAGAGTTTTGTAAGGAGAATATGTAACCTTTCTTGTAATGAATAGTTATAGACTTTATTAATCAGAGCTTTTGTAGCAATGAGTTCAAGTAGTCTTTTTACAATTGGAATTTTCTCATTGAACCTTTGAATATACGCTCTAGAGCTCTTATCTTCTTTTTTTTTATGTGTGATGGCAAAGAGCTAAGTGGTGCTCTTTTTGGTTGGGATACTTATACTAAATCATGAAATAATTTTGGCACTTAGATCATCAAAGTTGATGATAAAGCTAGGCTTTAGGCTATGGTATCAGGAACAAGTAGATTCACGAAGTGTTGTTGAAAGAACTTTGCACATAACACCATTATATTGTGTGACAAGCTCTAAAATACTTCTCATATTTTGTATGTGTTCTCTAGGTTCAGTGGATCCATCATAATTTTCTAAGTTAGCCTTTGTAGAGACACAATCTTGGAAAGACAAGTGTGCAATATTATATGACAAAGTAGAGATTCTTCAACTTGATGGGGGTTATGCTTATTTTTATTAACTCATAAAGTTATTGATCTAGTCTCATGTCTAGGTATTTTCCTAGAAATGGTGTTTCAGATGGAGATAGATGGATCTTCATTTAAAACATCTAGTATGGAAATGCTTTCCATGATAGTTGCATCTCTTTCTAAGTGTAGGAGGTGAGTGTCTTCATACCTACTTGCTTGGATGTCATTCTGCCTTATATCCTTAGAGAAATAGAGTTGTCTTTGTGCATTTAACAGTGCATGCATGTGAGCTTATTTTTTATAGGAGAAAGAGTATGAAGATGCAATTAGATAGTTATGATATTATCATTAAGTATATGCACTTAATGGAAGAGTTGTTGGAGACCTAGGGAGATGGTGTACCTTTTATGTGAAGATTGACTATTCTCTCATGTCTTGGCGTTTCATCTATTGTGAAAAGAATTTTGATGAG
The DNA here is from genome assembly GCA_019202695.1 of Populus x sibirica. NCBI lineage: Eukaryota > Viridiplantae > Streptophyta > Magnoliopsida > Malpighiales > Salicaceae > Populus > Populus x sibirica. The sequence continues at coordinate 1,600,252 of JAGMVL010000423.1, forward strand.
AGTGAAAGAGAACGAACTATATTTTGTTCACTTTTTTTTTTATAGATGGCATTATTGATAAAGTCATGAAAAAACCTCAGACATGAATTAAGCTTTTCAAGACTGCAATCTTAGATTGGTCCAAAAATTTTTCTATAAAACAAGTTTCCTATGAATATAAGGGATACTTCGATGCTTAAATTAGAAAGATGTGGGAGAAGAAAATAATGTATATTAAATACAAAAATAATAGAGAGAAATTATATGTTCTAGGAATTGTTGAGTGGTTAATTAAGGTTATAAAAGTTGTTGATTGATTATTGGTAGTTCATTGAATTGTTGAATGGTTGATGATAATTCATGGAATTGTTGAGTGATTGATGGTGGTTCCTGAAATTGTTAGGAGGTTAATGGTCATATATAGCCACAACTTTTAATGCATGTGTATGATGTCCAAGGCCTAGGACTTTTGGCTAGAGCTTGTGTGTTTTTCTATCTTACTTGGTGACAAGTATATTTATACGCCTAATCTTTGAGCTTACTTATTGGACAAGAAAAATATTTTCATAGAAAATTAAGTCATCAGGTATAGTGTCATTGTAGAGATATTGATAGCAAGTTATTGTTTGTTATGTTGTGATCATTTGTGAAGATATACCAAGAAATAACACTGGTATAGAAAAGTTGTGCCCATATAAAAATATTGTGTATTTAAAAAAATATGTGCTTATGAAAAGTTTGTGTTCCCTATTCACGGGGACTAAAAAAATGCATAAAGGTATCTGCATGGCATGACTTGGTAAGGACAAAAAGAAAATGAGAGGGAGGAAGAAAAGAGAGAAAGGAGAGAGAGTGAGATGAAGAGAGAGAACGCTAGCTTGCATGGAACATGGAATTTGTAGTCATGCAATGTATAATTTGGCCGTATAAACCGGTCATACTTTAACTGTTTGGACATGGCCTAAACAATGGAATTTTTTAGTGGATTAAACCAATTATAATTTATTTTAAATTTGAGTTATTTAAAGAGTAAAACCATCTCATTTTTTTAAAGTATGATAGGTTTACAAATAAATTATTCAATGTTATTAGTTTTTGAACAAATTAAAAAAAAATCAATCATTCTATTAACTAAAACCAAGTTTCAGTTAAATTTAGATATATAAGCATGACCTTTTCATTTAACTGTATTAGTTAAAAGTAAATGAAAATAGATTTTTTTTTATGAAACATACTTGATTAATATTCCAATTTATTATTCTATTTTATCCTTATTTTACATTTTGATACTTTGATCAACCAACTTCTCTTTTAAATAAATATATTAATGCAATAGTTATAGATAACAACACAAGTCTTGAATATCACGATACAATATTACGCTAATATATCATCCACCTCAATATGTTTTTATATGAAAATGTTCATGTCAATATATTATTTAAAATTACATATTCATTTAAGAATAAATTATACATGAAGTTTAAATATAAATATTTCTAAAATTATATTTGATGGGACAAAAAAACCCTACCAAGGTTGGTCAACCCAACCAAACCCTATTGCCCTAACCAAAGTTATGGGGAGAAGATAAAGAGGAGAGAAGAGGAAGCAAGTTGGCAACCCAATCAAAGGTAAGTATAGAAGGATCTTGGCCTAATCAAACCTCCCACAACAACCCTAACCGAAGATGAAGAGGGGAGAAAGGGAAGGAGGTTGGCGACCCAACTTTTGACAGCTTAATTGAAGGTGAACAAGGAAAAAGAAAAAAGAAGCACAACTCAGCCCAACATAACCTCTTAAATAGGCCAACCAAACCTACCTAACTAAATAGCCAATTAGCTAACCTAACATTCAGTTGACCCACTAAACATTCAGTCGAACATTCGATCACCAACAATTCTACCGAACCTAACTTTCGATTAACTAACCTAAAATCTGGTTGACTCACCAAAAATATGGTCATCAACCCAGCCAAACATTTTCTAATATAAGCCTAATCAAAAGTGAGAAAAAAAGTATGTTTAAGGAGAAAAAGTGGTTTGAACAAGCCCAACCTTAAACCAACTTAAGCCTTGCACCTAATTTAAGAAACCCTCAATTTTAGGACTTAAACCAAATGGGGAAAAAAGATATAATAGAGAAAGAGAAAACTCATCGCCCAAAAAACATGCACTCCCAATTGAATTGACAAAACCAATGCAGTTCAAGTGCCACCCTACTATTTAGAGCAAGCAACCTTGATCCTATTATAACCACCATATTATTCCTTAATGCAAGTGCAATAATTTACTGTCATCAAAATAGGCACCTATCTTTAGCTTCCATATTATAAAGCAAATAACCTAGCATAATGGTCCGAACAAGAATATACAGCACCATTTCAAGTAATAAGTATGCAACCCTATTCTAACAATAAGTTTGCCACTCTATTTTTGTTCTAGACTTACAACTAGTATTTATTGTTTTTTGGTTATAAAATGTCTATAAATAGTAAGAATTACCGAGTATAGAAATGATTGACCATTTCAAGCTCACACCATATATTACTCTCCATGCTCCACCCAAATTGTTTTCATACATGCATTCAACTTCTATTTATATTTATTAATTTCAGTTTCAGAATATCTTATATACCATTATGCAACTTGTTTTTGTAAAAAAGCTTGTGATCAAGTCATAAAAAATCGCCTAATTTTTCATGTTATTTATAAAGATGAGATTCATGAATAATTTTTATAGTAATTAATATAATAATTATATGAAATGAGAGGATACAATATAAATTATCTTTCATACTAAAAGAATGTAGCATCGAGGATTATTTCCTTTCATTACTAGAGGTAAGTAAAAAAATTGAAAAACCGAGAAAATCGGAAAAAAATAACCAAAAAAACTGAACCGTAAAAAAAAATTGATTAAACCGAATAAAATTTTGAAAAAATCGACCAGTTCGGTTTGATTTCGGTTTTATAAGCCTGAAATCAAGAAAACCGAACCGAACCGAATCCAAACCGAAAAAAACCAGAAAAAACCGAATCAAATCGGAAAAAAACCAAGCCAAACCGAGCCAAAACCAGAAAAACTAAGCCAAACCGAAAAAACCGAGCCAAACCGAAAAAACCGAGCAAAACTGGTTTGAACCGGTTTTTATTCTAAAAAATCAAACCGAACCAAACCGAAACCGGTTGGTTTGAACCGGTTTGGGTTTATTTTTAAAAAATTTTAGTTTAATTACTTTTTTTATAATAAAAATCAAACCAAACGAACAAAAAATAATCAACCCAATGCATTACCGTTGAGACGGAACCATTTATCATCTGCTCAATCAATTGTCATCTGGATTCTCGATCCCTTTTTTCTTTTTTTATAGAGACCTCACAGTATGTAAAGTGAACCTAACCTCACGGTGGTAACCCCCAAATAATGATTTCTAGACTGACACGTGTCAGAGACACGACATACTGATAGCCAGATACCGCATCCGCTTGCGTTGATTTTCTACCCCTCGACACACTCTGTGTCCAGACTTTCCGTAAAACAAACTTACTAGCGCTGCTCTACTCGCTTTATCAGACCACCACATGTCAAATCACCCACATTTCAAAAGAACCCAGCGAGTAACCTTCAAACACCACACGCTGGAGTTGGATAAAGGACAAAAAAAATCCCAAAACGGCAGAGAGGGAGAGTAATAAAGCGAGTGATACGGCCCTGATTCACTCGTTTAGTGGTTGGGAAGTACGGACCAAAAAGAAAATGGACCCCAATGTGCATGTAACGTCAAGAAACCAGAACAGACCCCACCACCCCCAGTCTTTTCCCTGTATAAAACCACCAGAGTTTTAAGGAACATTATCCCGATTGCAATCCGTTTTTCTTCTTTTTATCTCATGGATCAGCAACATTTGGATGATGATGAAGCTAAACATTGGCTTCCATCTTACATGTTCCTAAGTGAAGCCATTCCTTCTAGATATACTGCTAATTCTCACTACTTATCTAGCAATATGGATCACCATTTGCCTGCTTTACTCCACAGACCTTCTGCTCCAGAAGCAACTCCATGTTCACAGGTTCTTTCATGTTTTCTCTTTGCTTTCCCCCCCCCCTCTCTCTCTCTCTGTCTAGTGTGGACTAGTACTACTCTTGCATGGCATCTAACTTGTATTTTTGGCGGTTCTCTACGTAGTGTATCAGACCAGTGGTTCCTGATGTTTCAGTGAACCATTTATTACCTGGGTATCATGATCTCGGTTTCAGTCGCGGTGTTGAAGTTGGTCAAAGGCTTTGTGGGAATGGAACTGGACAGCTTTCCACCCGGTTTGACCCGGTTTATAGCTTCCAAGTTAAACAACGGGTGAAGAACCAGGTACTTGAACCGGGCTCTCTTTCTTTCTTTTTGGCCTTTTATTGATATGTCATGTCAAGGCTTTTCTTTTTTTGCAGCTTTAAATGTAATACTAATAATAACATGGATAGGTCTCAATGGTGGAACTGATTTGATATGTGTGCAGGTTGATGATTTTTATCTGGAAACAAGAGCTAGGGTTTTGCAAAGGCAGCAAAATCGCCTTCTTCAAAACCAGATTTATCCGTTTCAGGCAAATGTGATTGGCCTTGGCGGCGGCGGCGGCTATATGAAAGAATCTGGAGGTACTGGTGTGTTCCATCCTCGCATTGTAAACCCCACCACAAGAACCAGTACTAATGTACTTAAGAAGAAGCAAGCTGGTCAGTTTTATTAATGCTTTGGTTTGCTTAATCGTTTAGCTTTTGGGACTCTTGGTTAGTAAATTACGGTTTATGAGACAGATAATACTCCCTAATACTGCTTAATTGCTCTTAAATATATGGTGCAGGTTTTTTTTTTGTTTTTTTATGGGTTTTTGTTTTTTAAGAAGATAGTAGTGGTATTAGAAATTTCTTGATCACATTAGAAAGGATAGTTACTTGCTTAGTCTTTGTATTTCTATGGATTTTGATTGAAACACGTTGTCAAAATATATCGAATGGATGGTCCCAGATGGTCAGTGCCACCATTTTTTTGGGATTTTTTACTCGTGAGCCCCTATTGTTTTCCTTTCTACAATTGTATTCCTTGACAAAATTACAAAATGCTGCCAAGGGAGCATTGCTTTTTTGTTGCTGTCAGTGGTTCAGTGCGTACTGCAGAATGGTCTGTTTGGTTGCAGACTAGAGACTAAAGAGCGTACTAGGCAGTTGAGAAGAATATATTTTAAGGATACAATAATGATTTTCTATTATACATTAGCCTCTACCAACACCTTTTTCATCCAAAATTATCACAATACGAGCTGATCACATTTGTTCTTACAGCAGCTGGACCGAGAAATAGGCAAGAGTCCCCACTCACTCAACAGAGAAATGACCGGAAAAGGGTTGGTGTCAGCAAGCAGGAGGATTGCTATTATCATCTCTCCCCTGAGATGGCTTTGCCTCAGGATTGGGCTTACTGAGCTAAGACTAATGTCTATTGCAAAAGTGTCCAGGAAAGATAGTTATCTTTAGGAGAAGAAAAGAAATGGGTAATAATCATTAATATGCTTTTCGGTTTTGAGCTGTAGATTGAACTAAAGAAATTTAGTCGTTTTGCTTAGAAGGAGAAAGTTGTGTTTAGGCTGTCTATGCAAGTGTTGAGCTTGTTCATAAAAATAAAAGTGTTTGCATGTTCTCTTCATCTAAGCTCTGTCTTTTGGTCAAGTTCATTTCTAATACTAGTACGGTAAGTTTTTGCTGGAATAGGAAAAGATGAGATTATTGAACAGCGCAATTCTGCAGCTCTGGTTAAATTTTTTTAATAAAAAATTATTTTTTCTTGAATATATAAAAAATATTTAAATGTCGTTAATATTTTATTTTAGTAAAAAAAATTAAAACTATGAGGGATAACTTGATATCATCTTAGTTAACTTTGCGGGTAAAAATATAACCTAGATTGACTTGCATCAACCTAGAGAATGAGGGGTAACTTGATGTGATCTAATTAACTTTACAGATAAAAAAATAACCTAAATTGCAAGTAAAAAAGTAACATATCAAATCCGAGATATTAGTTATGAAACTTATAATTTCATAAAAAATAAATTAAAATAAATAATAAAATTTTATTCTCAATCAACTTAACATTAAAGAATAGAATTTTAAAAAATATTAAAAAAATCTAAAAAAAATAATATGAGTTAACTTATCACATCTGTGATCGGGATCATAAGACTGATATAACCTTATTGAAAACAAATTAAAATAAATTATGATGTCTAATTTTTTAATAAAATTTTATTCTCAATCAACTTAACATTAAAGAATAAAATTTTAAAAAATATTAAAAAAATCTAAAAAAAATAATATGAGTTAACTTATCACATCTGTGATCGGGATCATAAGACTGATATAACCTTATTGAAAACAAATTAAAATAAATTATGATGTCTACTTTTTTATTGGTAAAATATTGAAGGATGAGATTAAAATAAAAAATTAATTAAGAAAAGAATATAAAAGTCATTAATCCACTAAACTCCTGACCCCGATCATAACACTGAGATAATTCATCGCTATATCTATTGATATAAAAAATACTGATAAAATTACCAATAAATATGATATCAGTGGTGAGATACTTCATGACAACATGTTTTTATTAGTAAATTTATTAGTGATTTTTATATAGATAAAATTTATTTGTTTATACTGATAGAATATTCTGTCAATGTTTTGAATTTTTCTGGTTGTGTTCTAGTTATCACCGCTCATAGTAGCAATGATAGAGGAATCAAAATTCAAAACATATAAAGTTTGTACAATTATAAAGCTTACTAAAACATGCTACGAAACTAAACATGAGATATTTACCAATGTAAAATAATCCAACGAAATAAATAAACATGTCATTATAATCTACAAGTGAATATGAAAAAAAATAGCTCACCAAGAATAGAAGCAAATATGAAAAAGACTCCATAAAAGTTTTGAAAAAAAAGAAAAGAAAATGAAACGCGAGAAAATCTCCGTAAGGACCACGGAGATGACATGACCTTCACCACCTGCTCTCAAGGCTTAGAAATGGTATGGAGCTTGGTGAAGCATCTATAGTCATAAGGCCGGCGTAACTTAATATCGAACAACCACTCGATTGTTTATATGTTGAAGATCTTCTCTTTTTCCATCGATTGTGACTCACAAACTCTCTCTGTTTTATAAGATCTTCGTGTCCTCCCGACCCTGTTGGGTTGTTGCCATTGCATGTGCACCCATCCAAGATGTCAAAGGTTGGCAGCCACCATTGTTGAATGAGCTGGAGTTTGGCGACCACCAATGTTGACATCAAAGCAAGAAGAGCTGCCATGAAATGCCTATAAATAGAGGCATTATGTGAGAGCAAATTGTAGAGAGAAAACGTGAGAATGTGAAGAGTGTAGGGAGAAAGTGAAGGGCTGCAATGGCAGCAGCCTTCTTTGCCATTGCAACAGCTGCAAAAGCAGCAATGAGAGTTGATGAGTTGAGTAGAGTGGATGTAATCCTCCTCCTCTACATGTATTTAATGTAACCCTTTCTCTATCTCTAATACAATGACTCTCTCCGCGTGGATGTAGGCGGTTTTGCCGAACCACGTTAAATATTGTCTCGGTGTGCTTACCCCTCCTATGAGCAACTATCAGTACACCACCGGTCCGCGCATGGGGAGCCGGAATTCCCCAACAATTGGTATCAGAGCACATGATTTAAAGGGGTGTTTGATTTTTGCTCAAAAATGAAAGTTGTCAAAATTGTGTTTTGACCATACCACTGTGTAGAGGAGGCCGAGACGAAGCCCTTTGGTGAAAACGGCGTCAAAATCGGACGTCGGAAAACGGCCGCACGGCCGGCGAAGAGACGGCCCTGCGTCAGCGTGCCACGTCGGCGCTGGATCAACGAACATGTCGGCGCCGAGTCACGAACACGTCAGCAACAGTCAGCAGACACTTCAGCCGACGGTCAACGAGACCCATCATCGACCGGTCAGCGAGACACGTCAACAAAGTGGGACCCACGACACATCATCGATCGCGAGCCGAGCCGAGCCGAGTGAGCCGAGCCGAATTGGAGCCGAGCCGAGCCGCGAGCCGAGGGCAGGATTCGGTGTAGCTGATCCTATGTGCAACCGGATTCGAGATTGAATCGAGCCGTTGATCAGGCGAGAATTGTTTTGATCAAATCTTAGCCGTCGAAGTGCGATTTGGACGATTTCAGACTTGTTTCCAGCTAATTTGATCGTTCCGGATGCAATGGTACGGTCGATCATTGAGATTTGAGACCGAAAGTGGTGGTGGTGAATTATTAAAGAGAGATTGCCCGATCGGGAGGCATCGAAGGTCATCATGGTGGTCGTTGAAGAGAAGAAGAAGAAGGTGCACATGTTTACCCAATTACATGTGCTAAAGCGCTAAGTGGGGGAATTTTAAGCGCCTTGAGGGAAGGCAAAATTGGGACACTCTGGACACCCGGTTATGTGGACAATTTGAGGTGAAGAGTGAAAATTGACGAAGACCAATCTTGATGAATTTAAGACCTTGTAGTCTCGCAGATGTTGAGAAATCATGTATTAAACCAGTATATTCCAGATTACTTGTAAAGGAAAGCCGCAATAAAGCTAGCAAATGGTTGTATATACGGAAAGACAGTACGATGGATAGATATGGCACGAGAAGTTACGTCTAGGAGATTGGGTTTTAAGCGGGACCGGTGTGACCCCTCCAATCTTTCCGGGAACTTGCTTAGTGGAAGGATTATCCATACGGTACTATTTTTGTATATATAGCAGTTTGTAATGAAACAGGTTGAAGACTAGCGGGATGACGGCACAAGGGAACAGTTGGGTTCCGAAGGTTCAAGGATCGATGAAGTGGTGATTTCTCCAAAGAAGTTAGATTCGGTGGATCGTGATTTCTCGAGGGGAGAATTGATGAAGACCACGATAATGGAAGAGAAATACAAAGAAGGGATAAAGATTGGCACCCTATTTTGACTTGGATAGGTGTTATGACGGGATGAGTGCGCCAAACATAAGCAAGGAATAGGGGAAAATCTGGAGAACAGAAATTGCATGAGGACACACGGAGATTGTGCGGGAGTACCCTGTAGGATCCAACGAGGTACCGTAATGAGACAACGAGTGCAAGGAGAAGAAGTGTTCCCGAGATGAAGCTCGAGCGAGACCGTTAAAGTTTGTACAACAGGAAGTCTCTTGTGCTCTTAATGAAGACAACAGGCGAAGACCTTTCCAATGCATGCAAGGAAGGAAAGAGAGTTGTTGTAGAGGCACCTAATTGAGGGGGTGCAAATGCCTTTGATAAAAGGCGACCGCCTATGATGAAAGGCGAAGACACCAAAGAGAGTTGGTGTAGGTGGAGCATCAGCGAGAAAGGCACGAAGCTCCAAACATAGAAATCGAGGTGGAGGATTGCGAGGAGTATACCGCAACTTTCTCTTTCTATGTAATCAGTGGCAGTAATCTCTCCCATAGTGCACATGGTGGTAGAGAATTTTGGAGCCACTTTAAAGCATCTCAGCTGAAGGAGGATGCAACCATCTATGAAAGGTGAAGACACCTTAGATGGAAGGTGTGTGAGGGCCATGATAGGAGCCCGGATCAGACCGCCCCATGACAACGGGCGAAGACACCTTGGAGAAGGTGTGAGGGCCGCGAAAGGAGCCCCATTTCGATCGCCGCATGACGACGGGTGGAGACACCTAAGGAGAAGGTGTGTGGGCCACGATATGAGCCCGGTTCGAGAACAACCCCGAGCCAATGTGATGGCTAGATATGAGTGGACAGTGTATAGCCAATGAAGTGGCTATGATGAGTATGGAGACAAATGCGAGATTGACTTTCATGGATATTGCCCACATGCTAAAGATCAATGAGCTAGAAGACATTTGCCTTGGACAATAAGTGTGTGACTTGTGGAGCATTAAGACGCGGCTGCTATGAAGAAGCGAAGGGCATGCGCAGTTCCGAGAACGAGTTGACTCTTGTCAAGGTGGTGAGCTCGGTAATGGCATTGTAATACTCGAGTATGAAGACAGATATGGATCAACCTTTAATGGGCTGCCCCCATGGTTAAAGGTGGAGAGCTACCCGGACTCTTACGACTAAGAGCGAGAGACTCACGGAGAAGTAAGGCGTGGTTCCTAGGGTGGAACAGAGGGCGGCGCAACTCCTGGATGAGTAGACTCTTGGAAGAGTGGTGAGCTTGTGATCACATGGGAATACTCAATGACTGTCGCACTTGGGAATATTCGTTTGAGGGGGTGTTATAAGCCTAGGTGTAAGGCTTGAAAAATCATTCCGGACCGAGCATGATTAATACGCTCGAAGGGGGATGTTGTGTTGAAGATGCTCTCGGAATGGTAAGCTTGGAAGAGCCGCAAGATGCAAGCTTGTCTTTGAAGAAGCAAGAGGACAGTTGCCCCACATGAATGGCAAAGGGGGTGATTGTTGGGTTGTTGCCATTGCATGTGCACCCATCCAAGATGTCAAAGGTTGGCAGCCACCATTGTTGAATGAGCTGGAGTTTGGCACCACCAATGTTGACATCAAAGCAAGAAGAGCCGCCATGAAATGCCTATAAATAGAGGCATTATGTGAGAGCAAATTGTAGAGAGAAAACGTGAGAATGTGAAGAGTGTAGGGAGAAAGTGAAGGGCTGCAATGGCGGCGTGACCTTGCCTTGCCATTGCAACAGCATACGCAAAAGCAAAGAATGAGAGTTGATGAGTTGAGTAGAGTGGATGTAATCCTCCTCCTCTACATGTATTTAATGTAACCCTTTCTCTATCTCTAATACAATGACTCTCTCCCGTGGATGTAGGCGGTTTTGCCGAACCACGTTAAATATTGTCTCAGTGTGCTTACCCCTCCTATGAGCAACTATCAGTACACCACCGGTCCGCGCATGGGGAGCCGGAATTCCCCAACAGACCCGAGAGAGCTGGCTAGCTAGCACCACATACATCTCAAATTCAAACACCTTAGAGGGTTTTTTTTTTTTTTATTCTTTTTGGTCATCGTGGCCCCTTTTTTTGGGCTATAAACTTCCCCATCTATCCAAGGTCTTCGACTCTTTGTATCTGGGCTTCAATCCTTATGCTAAGCGCATGCACTGATGATCTAGGATCAGATGTAAGATGGAGGGAAATGGCAATAACATCATTAATTAAAAGAAAAAAAAATTATGGCGAAATGGCATCGTGTTATCCTCTAAAACACAGACAAAGGAGGAAGGCCTCTCCATGGTAAGCGTATAAATACATTTAAGGAAATAATTTACGAGTGCATGAATGAAACCAGTTCCCCCACTCCTAAAAAAAGAAAAGAGAAGAGAAGTGATGCACAGAGCGACAAAGCAGAGGAGGCTCATTGACTGGAAAACTTATATAAAGAACATCAAATCCCCCTTTTTCCCACAATCCCTTCACGTTTTGTCTCCTCTCCTGGATCCTAGATCCCTTACCAGAAGTACAGAAATACAAACCAGACACTAACAACGTTTCAATAACCAAATCACTAGAAATCTAATAACAATAATAAAATAACTGTAAAAAATGGGGGTGCCTCAAACAATGGAGGCGCTAAGAGAACGAGCTGAATTCATAAAAGAATCATTACAAAAAAGCCAAACCATCACTGATAACATGGTCTCCATCCTTGGCTCCTTCGACCATCGTCTCTCCGCCTTAGAAACCGCCATGCGTCCCACTCAGGTACGTTAAGTATCACCCCTACTTCTCACCTTTCTGTTTTAACGGATCTGCATTGTTGTTAGAAAAAGGTAAATCTTTTTTCTTTTTTCTTTTTTTAATTTCTGTAGATAAGGACGCATTCGATTAGAAGAGCACATGAAAATATTGATAAAACGTTGAAGGCAGCAGAGGTCATTTTATCTCAATTTGACCTCACGCGAAAGGTACCTTTTTTATTTTCTTTAATGAAAATGATTTCTTAATTCTTTTTTTTTTAATGCTATCAAGTAATTAATTAATTTGGATGTGTGTGTGTGTTTTTGAATGTTGTAGGCAGAGGCTAAGATACTGAGAGGGCCACATGAAGATTTGGAAAGTTATTTAGAAGCGATTGATCAGCTAAGAAGCAATGTGAAATTTTTTAGCAGCAACAAAAGCTTTAAATGCAGTGATGGTGTGCTTAATCATGCCAATCAGTTACTTGCTAAAGCTATTTCTAAGCTTGAAGAGGAGTTTAGAAAGCTTTTATCTAATTACAGGTTCGTTGTCTTCGTTTCTTGCTCTTTTTTTATTGAGCTTCAATTGTGTTTTGTTTCAAGAAATGAACGATGACATAGAAAGTTATGATATTTGTTCAGTATATTTGGTTAGATGGTGTCCTTAGATTAGCTTGCACAGAAAAGACTAGTTTTTTTTTTTTTTTTTTGGTGTTTTGAATTGAGTAATGAATCGAATATTGGAAATGGTGATGACTTCTGCGGCTGCAAAGCGCCAATTAATTGTGAAAGATTCGTTGTTATTTTGTGCCTGATGCAAGTTGTGATTTATTATGATCTCCAATAATGGTTTTGAAATAAGTTGGATTGTTTTCAATGACAGCAAGCCGGTGGAACCTGATCGACTTTTTGAATGTCTTCCTGACTCTCTACGTCCATCATCATCTGGATCGCCTAGGAACCATGGTGATGGCAGCGGCAAGAGTCTTATTGATCACCAAGAAAAGAGCTTAGAAAATGCTGTTTACACGCTCCCAATTCTTATTCCGCCGAGGGTTCTGCCACTGCTACATGATTTAGCTCAACAAATGGCTCAAGCTGGTCATCAACAACAGCTATTTAGAATCTACAGGTAATTTCTCTTTTACTTTGTTATTGTTGCTGGTGTCATTACGATGTTCTTGTTCTTAGAGCTATCTTAACTAGGTTGTCTTCTGTCTTACAAGTTCTCAAGACAAATACATGTCAAAGGATTCATTTATTCCAATTCTGGTGTCTTTATCGTTTGCTGCTAATGATATGCCTGAAACTTGGAATATAAAAAAATCTGCATTGCTCTACCGTTCTTGATCCACGATAAAGACTTTGAAATTGGAAAAAAAAAATCCTAGCTTGGTTTTTTATGATAATCTTTCTTGGACAATCTTGTGTAGATTAGTATAAATTGGAACAGACTTCAGTTTTGAGTCTTCAACAATGAGCGATGGACTTGCTCAATGCACCAAAGTTTGGGAAATCATTACATGTCTTTGCTGGATTTGATAAGAAATGGAATTACTTTAATGGAAATGTAGCAATGTAGCGGATACATTACCTTTCAAGAACATGACGCATGACAAATGTTGCCTAACAGAGAGATAATGGAGTAAGAGAACATTGCTTTCATTATCGAAATGATTATTTGCTAATAAATCACACAGAAGAACAAATGTAAAGTTTCATGACTGTCCCTATCAGCTAATGATTCTTATTATCACTGACTTTGGAGTTTTGACGATGATCCATGCTGTTTACACATTCCAGGGACACTCGTGCTTCAGTTTTGGAACAAAGCCTCAGGAAGTTAGGAGTTGAGAGACTTGGTAAAGATGATGTCCAGAAAATGCAGTGGGAGGTCCTGGAGGCTAAGATTGGGAATTGGATACATTATATGCGGATTGCTGTGAGGATTTAACTGTTCACTTGTTGGTATTCGTGTTTGTTTGGTTTCTCATTTTTTTTTCAATGCTGGGAACAGGTTAAACTGCTATTTGCTGGCGAAAAGAAAATTTGTGATCAAATACTTGATGGGGTTGATTCACTCCGGGATCAATGTTTTGCTGAAGTCACCGTAAACAGTGTGTCTGTGCTTCTCAGTTTTGGAGAGGCCATAGCCAAAAGCAAGAGATCACCAGAAAAACTATTTGTTCTATTAGATATGTATGAGATTATGCGAGAACTTCACTCAGAGGTTTGAAAGCTTTAACAAATTGTGCTGAAATATCATGAATATTAAATAATCTCTCATGTGAATTCTAAATATTTTGGAGGTAATGATACTATGATGATGATAGAAAGTCATTTCAAGGTGCGTAGAATTTAAACCATGAACCATGAGTTGCAGATGCAAGTAAAATGAATTAGAAAAATGAAAGGATAAGTAAATTTAAGCCCTATGTATGCAAAAATAGTCTTACTTGTGGAAAGCAGATATTACTATGCAAGAGATGAAAATGGGGGCAAATTGAAATGTGAATTTCAATTGAACATGGTGTCCTTGGAGCTCACAGTCCACGGGGATGAATATCCATTTAAGCAAACCGAATTGCATAAAAAAATCCTGCATCTGTACCTCTTGCATCAATTCTTGAGTTCTTCATTAACGAAGGCAACTAAAATGACAATAAGAATATAGAAAACCAACTGTTTTCTTTATGATGGAGCTAACAACATTTCATGTTTATTGATAACCTTAAGGCATTCAAAAATGGCACTACGAATTTTCACTGTGGAAAATGTGTTGATAAGTTAATTTCTCATTCTTGCCCTTCTATCTTTTTCTTCAATTCTTGTTGATGTTAATTTTATCTTGTTTCGTTTTCTTTCTTTTTTTGGCATGGGGGGTGGGATTGCATCTGCAGACTGAATTACTCTTTGGAAGTAAAGCCTGCATTGAAATGCGGGAGGCTGCATTGAGTTTAACGAAGCGACTAGCTGAAACGGTTCAAGAGACCTTTGTTGATTTTGAAGAAGCTGTAGAAAAAGATGCTACCAAAACCACTGTTCTAGATGGAACCGTCCATCCTCTGACTAGCTATGTGATAAATTACGTGAAGTTTCTCTTTGAGTAAGTTACTGTTGCTACATTTTCTAGTTTCTTTTCTGGTGAAGTTTGTCAATTTTATCAAGTCATCTTCTTTTTTTAAAGTACTTTTTTCAAGTCTACTGCTTGTTCGTTTGGTTAATGATATCATAAGATCTGCTGGTAAGCTGATCTACAGGGCCTTCTATATAGTTCCCCTTCATTAAATTGGTTGTGTTTTGACCATCTCTCTTTTTCTGCTTCAACTGTCTGTCTACTTGTTCTTATCTGAGCTTCTGCATTTCAGTCTTCAGTGCTCCAAGTTATTAAGCCTGGCACACTAGTACCATACTTCATCTCCTCTTACTGCTTTCTGCACCCCACTTGCAAATTTCGTGCATCTGATGGTCTTTCAATTTTCGCAGTTACCAATCTACTTTGAAACAGCTCTTTCGAGAGTTTGATGCAAGTGATCCGGATGCTCTGTTGGCATCTGTAACAACAAGGATTATGCAGGCTCTTCAAAATAGCCTTGATGGGAAATCAAAGCAGTATAGAGATCCTGCTCTGACTCAATTATTTCTTATGAACAACATTCACTATATAGTGAGATCCGTGCAGAGGTTTGTTTCATATTTCTCGTGTTTTATACAACAACGGTTGATACTCTGTACATGCTCTGCCTGCCTGCCACCTTCTAACATCTATTTACAGGTCAGAAGCGAAGGATTTATTGGGTGATGATTGGGTGCAAATACACAGAAGGATAGTGCAACAGCATGCTAATCAGTATAAGAGAATTTCCTGGGCAAAGGTTTGTTTCTTTAACTAGACTTACCCTGCATCAGAATCTTTGTTTCCTTTGACTAGGATGCTGGGGATATCACTTGAACCCACTAATATTGTCCTTCAAGGATTGTTCTTTGCTGGCGTGTTTACTCGGCATAGATAAGGACCCATTTGTTGATTCTTTCTGTTAATTTGTATTTAATTATCTCATTACAATTTCTCAATGGAACTTTTGTTTGTCTACATAAAAATTACAACAGCCTGATACATGCTGTATGAATGAATATCTACGGCATCCCTTTTTTGCATATCAATATGTATAACATTAAACTTTCCTTGAAGGTGTCCTCATGTGTATTGAAGATTGTTATCCTTTTTTACTTCATTTAGGATTGACAATTGCGCTTGTGATTGACATGAACTAGTAGTTACCCAAAATTGTATTCGACTATATGGTTTCTAGTGATTTTTTTTTTGAATCTTATTCAATAAGAAGTCATGCTAAACAGCTTGTCTTTTGATGTGCAGATCCTGCAGTGTCTCTCTGTTCAAGGTGGTGCATCAGGCGGTGGCAGTGCAATGGGAGCTGATGGCAGTGCCAGTGGACTTTCAAGAGCAATGGTGAAAGATAGATTCAAGACCTTCAATGCCCAATTTGAGGAGCTTCATCAAAGACAATCTCAATGGACTGTTCCAGACAGCGAGTTGCGCGAGTCTTTGAGGCTGGCTGTTGCTGAAGTTCTCTTACCTGCATATAGGTCATTTCAAAAGCGTTTTGGGTATGGTTTTCATCCTTGGGACCTGCTTCCTCCTCTTCTCCTTGCTTCTCCTTATCATCACATTTTAAAAGAATCCATCCTTTCTTTCTTTTACTCACAGCACAGAGATATACTGTTTTGCATGTTACAGGCCTATGGTTGAGAATGGAAAAAACCCTCAGAAGTATATTAGGTACTCTCCTGAAGTCCTTGATCGCATGATGAACGAGTTCTTTGAGGGTAAGACATGGAATGAGCAAAAACGGTAAACATTTGCGAGAAAGATTTAGGCATTTGGCACCATTTATTTTCCTGTACAACTACAAGGTCAAATAATAGGTGGCTTGATATATCCACGATCCACATTAGGCTTGTATTCTTCTTCTTTAAGTTTTGCTGTTATTTCCCAACTACTGAGTCCTGAGTATGTTTCATTCAAGGCATATATGTAATAAGCACACTTTACCAACAAAATGTACAACCTACCTCCTATGGCGGGATAAACAAACGAAAACAAAACATTTACACTCTCTCCCCTTTGCTTTTCTTCCTTTTTCTTGTTTCGGTACAACTCACCAACTGGTGGGGAACTCCAAAATCACATACAATCCATTCTAGTTTCCCGATAGCGAAGTTTTGCACATCAGCCCTCAGCCAAATTTTTTTGGCTGGTCACCATGCTCTCGCTCCTTGTGATTGATCGGTGCCTTCTCTTGCTTTAGCAACAGAAGAACAATTTCGGGGGGTCAAATATTATCAAATGGCCAACCAGATCTTCTAGATAAGTTTATATATGGGTTCGTCATCGTGCCATGGCTGCTGCTTAACAATGTGTAGCTAGCCTAGCAAGTTTCTTTCCAACTAAAAATGGTACTAGAACATGTATCAGTCCTTATCCTACAGCTAGAGTCAAACATTCTTCTCTTAAAGCCTCAAAAATTCTATCCTGAAACGGAGTTGCTTAACCATTTTGAAGCTAATGGCCAAAATGATCACCAATTCTTCCTGTTAATTTCTAGTTACCTCTCTAATATATAGTCCATGTCTTCTTCAGGTGATCTTCAATCCAAAAATGTGAAACCTATGCTAATCCTGCCCCGCAACTTCCTATCAGCGCCAACCACCCAATATACCCTTCAGAGTCCAACAACGAGTCCTCGAGCGTCATCCAAATCCTTCTTCTCTTTCTTCCCACCTTAGTTTCAACAATAATAATCCTTAATTCATCAGTAAACATGTTCATGATGTATTCTGATCTTGACCCAGAATCACCCCCAATCCGATTAAATTCTTCTCTCATTTCAAATCTTGCATGAACAAAGATCGATTGTAGTTCGTTTGTTTTTGTGTTCTAAAAGCATTTAAAAAAAATAAATTTTTTTTTTATATTTGTCATTGCTTTAATTTTTTTTTTTTATGATTAAGATCGTTTTAATGTGCTGATGTCAAAAATAAATTTTAAAAAATAAAAATAAATAAGTTTTCAATACATTTTCAAATAAAAAAACACTTTGAAAAACAAATGTTACTATAATACCAAACAGGCTTGAAGAATGTTTTGCCCGATCTCACGATCTTTAATCCTAACTTGAGTTCGGACATTTCCTTAGAAGACATGGATGGTTACTCACATCTTTTATAAACAAGATATGCTCTTTTGTGTAGCAAGTTTGATGTAATGATCTCCAACCTGGATGAAATCCAGTAGAGTTGCTGATAGGAATGAGAAGAAGAATAGTGACTTTCAATGTTCAGCCATGAACGCTGAGGAGGGTGGTTAGCAGTTCAAATTTGAAAGACTGACTTCTTCTTCTTCTCCTTGTGCTAGTAACACAACCACCCTTCTCTTTCTACAAACCGCCCTTCTTCTTCATCTTCTTCGATCTTTCCATGTACATGCAACATTGTTGAAGCCTTTTTCTTTCCTTTTCCCATGAAATCCCTTCATGTTTTGAATGGATTTTTTCCAGGTTAACCGAAACATTGATCAACCCAGGTTTTTTATCATATTATTCTGGATCAATTCTTCTTCAATTTCTTTTGAAACTTAAATCAGTCTAAGCTAGTGATCACCTAGGATATGTGTCAACCAGTCAAGTCGAGCCAAGTTTTTAAATAGTTGTTTTCCAAATATGATGCTTTTAGTTTAGTCACTACATAAGATCACGAGTTTGAAAAGTTAACATGGGTTAACATTGTTTTTTTTTTTTCAATTACATCATTCGAAGTTGTTTGTTTTAAAAAATAAACCTCTTCTATTTCTTCAGTTTTCTTTTCAATCAGGTTATTCTTATCTCATGATCTAGGTGGGGGGTTTATTTGGGTGACCTAAATTTTTTTAGAAGTCATTTTTTTCATTTTGTCCTTTAAAATTCGATTCTTTTTAAAATTAAACTTTATTTTTATATATATGTTTTTTTTTCTATTGGATTATCCTGTTCGCATGATATTACTCGCGGGTTTTGACAACCTCATTTGGTTTTCTTTGGTGTTTTGTTTTTTAATACTTTTTTTTAATTGATTTTTTTTCTTATTTCATCCTTTTACAGTTTGATTCCTAGGATTTAACGATAATTATATTTTTTAGTTCTCTTTCTATTATGTCGAGTCATTGATTTTTTTTTTGCTCTTTAAAATACAATGACCACGCTTTAACATTGTTTTTTTACGCTGCAAAAAAATTGGCCTAGCCCGTGGTGAAGCGCGGGCTATCAATCTAGTAATAGCTAAAAAGCCTTAATCTCCGTTTGGAATTCAGGTTGAATCTCCTTTTCATCAAAATTTGAAAAAAATTTATTTCAAATTAGTTTTTTTAGTAATATTTTATTATTTTAATGTGCTGATGTCAAAAATAAATATTAAAAAAAAACATTTTTATTTATTATTTTCAAGTGAAAACATTTTGAAAAGAAATATTTACCACACTTCTAAACACTCTATTAATAGTGAGGATGAATATGAATGCTTTTAATATTTCCTGATATATATATATAACCATTTGGATTTTACTCTATAAAGAAAAAAAAATATGGGATTCTTCTCAAAACATAGACGAAACAACAGGAATGAGTATCTTCTTATAAACATTTATTGGATTTGATTTCCGTTTTTGATTTACAGACAATGCATCTCTCAATTTCTTGGAATCTTCGTATCATATCAATATATATAGCTGGAAATCGCGTGCTAGTGCATGTTTGTCTAACCTAATTAGATAGTTATATTTAACTGCGAAAGAAAGAAAGGAAACCCAATACGGCTAAATACATCAATATCATCGACATGTGAACCTATTCCATTTGTCTATTTTAGCTTAAATTAAATTAGCATGCAACAAACCCTTTATACGCGTTTATGCCACCCACAATTCTCTGTTCTCTTCTTGTTCTCTCCTAATTGGTTCCATCCCCCAAGATTAAAATCTCTGCCTCCCACTGATCTCTCTCTCTCGTTCTCCCGGGAATTGTTCGAGGAGAGAGATCATTGATCACTATGGCTTCTGATCAATCCAGTCACAATCAACAACACAACAAAGGAGAATATCAATCATCCGAAAGCACCCATCATGTTCCACCTTCAGCAAGCCATGATCTTAATCCAGGGGCAGGATATCCTCCAGCTATGGGTTATCCTCCATCAATGGACTATCCACCACCACCACCAGGGCAATATCCAGGTTATCCACCGCCAGGTTATTATCCCTATGCACAAGCACCACCTGCAGCAGCCTATTATAACGCAACAGTACATCAACAACAAGGATATGAAAGGTCATCAGGTTTCTCACGATGCTTCCTTACAACGATAATATTCTTGACGTTGTTAATATTTACGTCAAGCATCGTTATGTGGCTTGTATTGCGCCCTCAACTTCCTGTTTTTCACGTTGACAACTTCTCGGTATCGAATCTTAATGCCACCTTGCCCACCTTCACGGCTAATTGGGAAGCGAATTTAACAGTTCGAAATCCGAATACCAGGTTGAAAATAGAATTTAGTGAATTACAAAACTTTGTGTTTTACGAAGAAGATTATCTTCTTGCTTCAGCTATAACTTCCCGGCCTTTCTCCCTGGAAACAAAGACGAGCGGTGTAATAAATGCCAAGCTATCAGAGAATAACAAGGATAACTTGGTGGAGAACTGGGTGGTGGATAAATTGGCCAAGGAAAGGAGCAATGGATCAGTGAGTTTTAATTTCAGGATGCTGGTTTGGACTACGTTTAGATCAGGTTTATGGTGGAAAAGGAATTTAAGCATCAAAGTTATGTGTGAGGATATTCAGGTTACTTTTGTGGGTGCTTCAGGTAATGGGAATATTGCAGCCAATGGACTTAGGGACTGCTTAGTTTTTGTCTAGTTAATTTGTATGTCACAGAAAGGAAAAAGAAAAAAAGAGTCGCCATATGAAAACGGATTTCTTTCCTCTCTCAATTTCCTCCTGAGCTTCTTAGTTATCATCATCCATGGATGGATGTATTATTTTGAGATTCTGGAATCACGAGAAAGATTAGTATCAAAAGTGACAAGCTCCTTGTGATATATAGAAGAAGAATCTTTCCCCTTTCTCTTCTTTTATTTTCCTGGTTGTTCTTACACAATATATGTGTTCCAATTTATAATGAATGGTAATGATTTTAGTGTATGATAGAAAGAGACTTAAACATAATCAATTGTGTAACAGTATTTTTTTTCTTTCTAATAATCATTATAATTGCAAATTAAAACAAAACCTAAAGACCTATGCAGTACACTAAAATGGAGAAGAAATATATATATTTTTTGTTCAATTGGTATATATCTTCATCTTAACTTGAACATCCATTAAAAATTAAGTTTTATATTTCAAGTGATTTTAAAAATATACTCTTAACAGGTATAGTAAATATAAAGATTAAAAAAAAAACTTAAAGTGAAGGAAAATTTATAATGTTCATAGACACATTTTACTATTTACTATGACAGTGTAATTATCATTTTGTTATTATAAAAAAATCAATGGCCTTGATTTTGGGGTATTTCAGTTTTTTTTACATGGTCCATTAATCATTAAAGTATATTGACGAGGGATATATGTTCTTTTACAATTTTTAAACAGAGTAAAATAACTCAATTACCCTCCAAGTCATAATTTTGAAACTGAAAAACATGAGTGTTTGTCTTTTTACTTTTTAAAACACAGTAAAATGACAACTTTACCTTTGAAATAAAAATAATAAAACAAGCGTCCATGGACATTTTAGTCTTTTCACTATATATTTTTTTTATGTTATTATCAGTTTTATGGAGGGGAATTTGGTCTTTTTAAATATTATTTTAATGAAAAAAGTTGTTTGCGTGTGTAGAGAACGCACTAGCACGTGGGAGGTGCCCTCACACTTTGGGTGGTGCGTGTGGCGCCTCCTTATAGTAAAAAAAGTCCTTCCCTCGTGTAATTGAAATCGCCTTCATGTGCCCTTCATGTTGGTGCAACGCGCGTCGGCAATGGTGAGACAATTTGTTGTCGATGAGATTTTCTTTTGTTTTTTCTTCTTTTCTTTTTCCTCCTCTAGAAATTACAGCTTGGTCCTCTTTGTTGTTGGTATTTCAACTTTAGTCCTTATTCTTTTGATTTCTATTTTTTGTTGTTAGTCTTTTTGTAAAAGTTTTATTTCTTTTCAATTTCATCATTCAATCCCAATTTGTCATTATTTTGTTTTTCAATTTGGTCCTCATTTTTTATTTTTTTATCCTTTCGTTAGAGTTATTTTTCTTTTTGATTTCACCCTCCAATAAAAAAAATTGTAGTTTCCATTTATTGTATTTTATATTTTAATTTTTATCCTTATTCTTTTAATTACTATAATTTGTTTTGAATTCTTTTGTGTAATTGATTTTCTCCTATTTCATCATTTAGCGTTTGATTTGTTGGGAATTGGGCTTTATGGTGTTTTCATGCATGTTATTTCCAATCTAATGACCAAACTCACATATTTTAAAAGTTAACGGGGGTTAACATCCTTTTTTTTAGCTTATTTTCTTTTTTGATTTTATTATTCAATATTATTTTTTAAAAAAATATTGGCAAATCAGAGCTTGATAGGTTAACCCAACCTAATTAATTGGATAAAAATATTGTAATATAGTTTTCTTCTATTTCTAACCTATTAGGTTATCCCAACCTAATGACCTATGATACAGGTTTTTCAAATCCATGCCTTTTTTTGTGAACTAAAATGGTAGAGGAGAGAGGAGAGTGAGAAGGTAAATTAGACATACGATGAAAGAAGGAAGGAAGACTCACTAGACAAGGAAGAGGTGTAGAGAGGAGGCCTTGCTCTTGCATCATTGGTTAGGGACATGGTGGTGTTGACAATGTTCCTTTCGTATGTTTTTTGTAAGCCAAACCAACAAAAGAAATAGAAGGGATGTAGGCACTGGATCAACAGAAGAAAAATAAAAGAAAAGAGCTATTTTTTAGAAGAGAATGGTTCAAAAAAAGGGTTTTCTCTTACATCGCCAATGTAGGAGATGGTGGTGTTGTTGGTGATGCTTCTATGGTGGGATGGATTTAGTCTAATGAATTTGGTGTAAAAATGTAGAGAATTTAAATGATTTGGGTTTTCAATAATTGGCTTTGTTTGAAACCGTGATGCTTCTTTCTTTTTTAACATCAAATTTAATATAGGTTAGTAAAAAACATTAAACAAAGAATACTCTTTTACTGTAGAAGCAATTGTGGCTCTACTGTTCCTTGGCTGGAGGTGGGAATCAATTTTTTATCTGGACTACAATTTGCCTAACATTAAGAGACCATTATCATGCAATTTGTTGTGAAACTCTTGTATTTTTTCTTCATATCCTGTATTTGGTTTGGCAATTTATTTTCTCTCTTTCTCTTTGCGTGGTGTTCCATTGTTTTCACTTATAATATAAAAGTTGATTGAGTTGCTTTGTTTGTGTTTTTTGCCTTATTAACCATCATCGTTAGATTTGTCAATTTTGGTTCCTCATCTTTTCCACTTGATTCTCAGCTGAGTTGGGGTTTGTTTACAACACCTTTGTAAGAAGTTATCTCTTGGTAGATTTTCTTTATTATTTTTTCTCTTTTAAATATTTATCTTACCATTTTCTTCGCATGTTACTTAATGTTTGAACTTACTACATTAATATAAGAACTTGAAAAGGAGTAGAAATGAATTTGATTCCAGGTAAAGCTCTAAAGGTTTTATATGAATCTTTTAGACAATATAGGTATCTCATTCTAAAATGGTTGGAATATGGATAATTTCACCAACAATCAAATGATATGAACTGAAGCATAGAAAACAAAAGAATGTAATTCGATTAGTGTTCTTGGTATGCATGAGAATAGGCATATATTGATTTGATTATGATCATGTCTAATTTATAAGTAATTAAATTGTATGGAATTGGATCGAAGAAAACATACCTCCCCTTGGTGTTCTTGATATCTTTAAAAATAAATTATATTCACAAGAAGTTTTGAGTTTATTAATCTCTCCCAAAGTCATCCAACTCAACATGGAAGTAGTAAATCCTAACTAATATTTTCATGTCTTCTCAACACAAAATTCATAAATAATACATGTTTAGGTGAACCAACATTCTAATTCTCTACATTTTGTTAAAGAAAATGGATCTTTTTTTGTTGAATTTTGATAAATTTAGAGTCAAAAGAACAACTTTTCTTTGAAAATGATGAGAGCATTTCATTATTCATGGATTTGTCTTTCTTATTTTTATAGGAGAGTTGTATCTCTGATAAAGATGCCTAAATAAGATTTCAAGTAAATCTTTATCAAATGGAAGTGCCCAAGTTTTTTTAATGAATTTCCCTGGAAATTCATGACATGCCGGTGTGCATGCTCAACTAGTTGTTGTTCCTTGTTTATAAAAGAGTTATATGTTTTTCAACAAATATTGAAGGAAATCAAATACTGGATCAATATTTGCATTGAACGTTGTGTTGCTTAAGCATATGCAATATTATTCTCCACATGAGTGAGTCTACTTTTCAGTGCCCTATCATTTTTAAAGATTTTAACCTTAAATAGTATATGAAGAGTTTAAAAGAGAAGTGGAGAGAGACTGCTGGAATTTATCTTATAAATTTATTGTGATGATGCCCAATACCTTTATAATAAATGAAAGTTTAATGTGGCTTAATTTTTTTTTTAATTTCAGTCAAGAGAACCTCATATCCCTCTCAAAACTAGAAAAAAAAAAAGATGTCAAAAAGAGCAAAACAAATGTAATTGAGGACTACCTCCCAAACCAGAATGAAAGTATATTTATTTTTGTTGACAAGTTTGTTGCCATGGAAAGTGACACCCTTGAATTGGTGCCTATCTGGGTGTGTGTAGTCGTGGATTCAAGTGTCTTGAGTACTTAATTTTTTTATAATGTTTGATAGGAGTTCAAAGTGTTGGTATAACCTTGTATGTGAGGTTGGTGCACCATTTATACTCAGAAGTTGACCCAGTACTAAACCCTGACCATGTTGAGCACATTAATTTAAAATATATTTAACATTTTTAAAAAAATTCTTAAATTAATTAATATATATTTTAGATATTATTTTATTAAATTCTATTTATTATTTACTTTGTTCTCAAATAAAATAATAAAAATATTTTTTTATATTAACAAATTTTTTTTCAATCCATTGTAATCTTTTGTTTAAATTTAATTCATTTGCTTTATTTTTATTGTATGTTTTTATTATCATGTAATTAAATAAAAAAATATATATAGTTTCAAGTCCAATTGGGTTTATTACCTGGATGAAGACTTAATAGGCTAATCTGAATTGATTTAATATATTATCATTTTAATATTTAATATTTATTTTATTTTTTTAAAATCAAATTATTTTTTTACTAGTTATCTAGATTATATTTGAATTTATCAAATCGACGACGTTATTTTAGAATAATTCATAGGATTTAATTTGAAATCATGTTACAAAATGATTAAGTTTATAAGGTTTGAAGGTTAATTAGTTAAGCTGGATTTTGATTAAAATCTTTCTTGTAGTTGAAAAATACATTAAAAATATTTGGATATTTTTTTTAATATTCAAGAATTCTTTGATCCAAGCTGCGTGTAGCATTGTACAATTATCTTGTCCTGCCCCTGACGTTCTAAAAGCATCAGTTAATGTTAATAAAAAATAATGGGACCGTAATTAATATTGTTTAATTCTAACTGTAATGTAATGTGGTTTAGTTTTTTTTTAATAATAAAATAAAAGTTTTTTTCTAGTGAGTACAAGCAGAATTATATTCATTATTTTTTAAAATATTTTTTATTTAAAAATATATTAAAATAATATTTTTTAAAAATTTTATTTTTTATATAAGTATATAAAAATAATATAAAAATTAATTTTCTTAAAAATATCTGTTCAACATTTGTGCTGCATTCCCAAATGGGGCAAAAACAACGAGTGTGTGTGTTTCAAAGTTAAACACAAACGTGTACACATAGCCCAAGACCAGGCCCAAACTGAAACCACACTTAACATTGCCCAATTACACCACAAGGAAAAACTACAAATCCAAACTCCAGGAAAAAATAAAGAAGAAAAAAAAGGCACTTGCTAGGATTCCCTCCCTTGGTCGCTACCTACCGATGACTCAGCTGACGCCGTTTCTTGAAGACAAAACGAACCGAGTCATTTTGCTGAGTTTGGACGCGGGGTGATCCGTGATTTTTGAACGCGGAAGCATAGAGGGACTACACTAACGTGATCCGATTACAATTTGGTATTTGAACAAGAATATTGGGACCTGTTTTCGGAGGGTGGATCACAGAAATGTGAGTTTTCTTACGACACATTGATTTTCTTTTCTTCTTTTTTTTTTTCATTTAGCTGTAGAAGAAATGAGGTTTTTTGTTTTACATCTTTTTTCAAACTGTCGATCATATTGTTCATATTCTAGTTAAAATGCACAGTTTTGCTACTTCTTAGTGTCGATAGTTGAGATGGGAAGCATTGCATTTACTTGGCTGTAAGGATTTTTTGGTTTCTTTCTCGATTTTTCCGTAGATTTTTAAATATATGTATGTGATTTTTATATTACCAAGTCGAGTGTTTCAATCAGGCCACGGATTTCTTAGGACAGTTTTTGCTTGATAAATATTCTTTAAGATGCCTTCTAGTTTTCTGATCAGAGTGTTTTGTTGAGTTGAGGTTTGGAGGAAAGGCCATATTCTTGTTTATGAACACCTCAAGTGTTCTTTGACCTTTTGAAAAGACATGTCTGCTTTCTTTAATGTCTTCGAATCTGCCTGTGTCTTGGTTTGGAGGAAAGGCCTAATTTAGAGTGAAACTAATTTATCTGATTGATCATTTGTGTATGATATACCCCATCAAACATCATGGTAAAGTTAGCATATAAACTGCATCTTTTAAAATCATATAAATTTCTTAGTTTTTAATTTGACTAGCATTTTGTATCTCCTGTTTATTCTTATGTAGGATTTTTGAATTGTGTCTAAGGCTCTAAGCTTGCTAATGCTTGACATTGGAGTCTGTACAAGTTATATTATTTCTGTTTCATTGATCTCGATCTCTTCTGAGCCCTGTGCTCTGCTACCGTATGGTGGATTCAATGCAGTTGCTTCTGTAACAGCTGGTAGATTATCTCATTAGATAAAAAAGTTAGGAGCTTGTTTGATTCATGAAAGAACCTGTGCCCCACTTTTCTGAAATGTGTGTTGGAACACTTTAAATAGCTCCTAAATAGTTCCTAAGATTGTTGTTCTTCTTTACTCTAATGATCTGATTTCTACAAAACACAAAACATGCATATTAATCAACATGTAAACAAAAAATCAACTTGCAGTACTTGTTGATAGAAAATAGACTTGAAGAAGTAGATTGAGGCAATGATCAATCATCTGGTCTTCAATTTATTGTTTGCTCTTTAGTGCTAGTAATGTGATTGCAATATTGTTTCTTGGGCTTACTTGATCTCATATTCTTGGCATCATAACCAAGAATAAACGGCGAATCA
Source organism: Populus x sibirica (assembly GCA_019202695.1). Classification (NCBI taxonomy): domain Eukaryota; kingdom Viridiplantae; phylum Streptophyta; class Magnoliopsida; order Malpighiales; family Salicaceae; genus Populus; species Populus x sibirica. The sequence continues at coordinate 1,627,603 of JAGMVL010000423.1, forward strand.
AAATTTATATATTACTTTCTGTAAGAATTTTGATAGAAGGAATACAAAAGAGAAAGTTTTAGAAAGACTTGAAGTTTTCTCATTATTAAAACCATGTCATAATTGTCTCTTTTTCTAGGCAATTCCGACAGCTAATTTTAACGTAACTTTTAAAACAAAAGGATACAACTTTCTAGTTTAAAAGGATACAAATCTATTTAAAGTAGAGTTTAACAATGTGATCTTTGAATAAGTAGAATCGGTCTTGCTCTACACTTTATATTATCGCTTTTTGTTTCTTGTGAAACCAAAATTTGTCTGCGAGTTATAGCTTTTTCCGCCACATTTTTTCTTGTTGCTGATTTTAGTTTTGTTTTAATATTAAATACCTAGGTATCTTATAATGATGATTTTTTGACAAGGATGATACTGTGATGGATTCAAGGTTGATTTGTTTGTTGCTTGTTGTTGAATGATTGTCAATCATTTTTAACATTCTAAAATGGTTTTGATAGTATGGAATGTGTTGGAACAATGCCAAACTCACCTCGATTGTTATGTATAGTCTTACTCCAAGATGCATGTTGTTCTGATTTCATTCTGATTTCTTGAATATGGATGAAGACAAGTCCATATAGAAGCCCACAGCTGATATGTATGGTTAGTTTTGTCCACATGAACGGATACAAGCTTTGGCCACAGTGCTACCTAGGTAAGTAGAAATGGCTTTAGCCTGCAAGACTCCGTGATTTTTTCAACACTCACTCTTTTTCAGTATTTGTTCCAGTATTTCATTTTTTATTTTAACCCTATTTAGATTATCTAAAATTCTAATTGTTTTTCTTAATTTCGGTTTGCATTGAAGGGCATATATATTGGTCTTCTGATTACTACATTTCAAGAGCATAACTGCATGAAGATCTGAAGTTTGGGTTAACCCTTGCCTGCTGCTGTAGAAGCTTTGCTTCTAATTTAGTGATCGCCTCATGACTGTCATTTTAAGTTGCTTTTTAATAGCCCTCGCATGAACTGGATTGTCTTGAAGCATCCTTTCTACGGTAATTGTTCCTTCCTGAAATCAACCTGCTATCTGTCATATAAGCACTAAAATTTGATCTGTTGAGCACTTGAGTCAGATGGCCTAAGGACATTTACTGCAGGGGAGATCTATGTGAGCTGAAAATATTTATATTAATGTCCTTGCCTTCTATTCAGTTGGTTGACGAGGCACCATGTGGTTTTGGTACATTGTTGGGCATTTTCCGATGTAAGAGTCTTTCAGGATGCTGCTATGGCTATACAGGATTGCAAGGGAATGCTTTATTTGTTGTGTACTATGATGTTATGCCTAATGAAATCCTTGGCAGAAAAAGGAAATCAATATAATTGAAACAGCGAGGGTCATGAATTAATCTAGATTTAGGACGTCCACGTTAAGTGTGTAGCGATTTTATGGATCACTTGATTGTTGTGATTGATATGTGCATACTGCATAGGCTATTCATCTGCATATCCAATTGATATTACAGAACCTGAGGGATAAATTTGTTGTACATGGATCATGTTGCTGGCTTAATCTTATGATTTACTAGGAAACATTAAGGTGGAACTTTCCTCTAGTGTATGATCTGGTCTTACTGGTTGGAAGATCTCACTCCTTATTTGTAGGTTGCTGCGCGCATATCAGATGGTGTAGTGATATAAGCAACTTTTGATCAATGTCCTAGGGCGTGCCAGATCGAGGTCTTTGCATGATGGAAGTTTGGTTACTAGTCACACCCTAGCATCAAAGCAGATACTTGAGGGGTGTTTTTAATTCAGTTGCATCTAGTTTATATCTAACTACAGACACCTGTGTCTGTATGAAGCTCTTACAGGACATAGCATTTTAGCCCAAATGGATTGAAGGATTCTAAACTTCATCGGAATTTAATCTATAAGATACTCTAATTTCAGTGATCTAGTTTTGTTCCCAGTTTTATTTCAATACATACATGATGAAGATGGCGCGGGGGTAGAGCTTAGATATGCACAATTCACAACAATAACATAAGAAACATTGTTCAAATGATTGATAGTCTTGCCATTATTGCATTGTGTTAGAAGTTGTTTAATTTTATTATACTTTTTAAATACTGATTATAATAAGACATTTACTCCACTATGGTCTATATAACAAGTGGAGTGGAACCTGCTGTCTTAGGTTGCCTAACCTAAATGAGTAGGCTTTTTTTGAAGCCTAGTTTGCCCAAGGAAAGCGTCCTGGATTCTTCTACAAAGAGATAAGATGCATATCACGATAAAAGAGGTCACGTTATATTGCCCCCAGTAGGGTATGGTGAAGACCCCGGCGGCTATAGAGAGGAAGGCAAAGAAAGAAGCTAACGTTACGTATGTCGTTTGTCTGGAACCACTGTCTCTATCACAGTGTGACTGTTTGGTAGGAAACTATCAATTTTTTCCCAAATGGATTTGGAATCAAAAGACATTGAGGAAAATAATTTTGAAACGAGTCAATGAAAAATGTGTGCTGGAAAGCGTGAACCATGGAAAACGTTGTCAAATCCAAATCCGATTTTTCATCATTCTTGTCTTCGAACCATGTTGTATCAATTAACTTGGTCAAGTTTCTATCTTGTGTACGAGGGAACAGAGGCATGTGAAACCCCTAATTTCTATGGGAGACTGGAAACCTCCTGTTTGTTTGTTTGTTTGTTTTATACATTACTTCGAAACGAGTGGGGTCTTTGGATATGGAATAGAAGATAATGGAGACGAAAGAGATCAAAATTATCTTTGTAATTCAGCTTTCTTTATTTTTCATTTTAAGATGGTCTTGTTTGAAAACTTCAATTAAAACGTTATTCAAACCGTAAAAAATAACTTAGCAAAATTCTAAATCAATAAAATATTGAGGGATGAAAGAAAAAAAATACATTAAAAAAGAATTCAAAACAAAAAAAAAATAAAAATAAAAATAATAAGAACTAAATTTAATATAAAAATATTTTAAAATCAAATTCTAGAAAATAAAATTAAAAACAGTGAGAAGCTTACAACGCCGCCTTCTAAGACGACGTTTGGATGTGAAATGACATTGTACGTGCCGTCAATTCAATGCCGCGTGTGTACAGCACATCATTTTTTTCCAATATAATATTTATATTTGTCAAAAAACCAAATCATCCACAGTCAACTTGTTTATAAATAAAAAAAACCAATTGAAAAATACAATAAAGTCCTTGGATGCAAGCTTGAATTTTTTTTCTTTTAAAGGTAATATACTCTTTACATTGTGCTTTTAAAATGTTAAAAAAAAAAAGAGAGAAGAAAGATTGCCTCCTATCAGCCTTTTAACAAATTTTACTTCTTAAGGTAATATAGTTTTTATATTATGCATATAAAAGATAAAAATACCGAATTGTCTCCTATCAATATTTTAAAAAGTTTTGCTTTTAAGAGTAATATAGTTTTTACATTGTGTATTTAAAAAATAAAAAGACCAAATTATCCCTAATTATTCTTATAATAACTAATGATTCTTATGGAAAAGACCACATTATCTTTAATAGAAAGTTTATTGATTTTTTCTTGGAAGAGAAAAATGATAATTATATTATTGCGATGAATAATAATTTATATCTAGAAAAATAGTGAATTGTCCATGCCAATCAATTTATTTTTTAATATTAATGATGATTTATCTATATATAAGTTATGCAAGGTAGCAAATTTAGGACTAATAGCCACATGGAAAGGATGCAAATTGTTAATGGTACAAATAATAATGTAATTGCAAGTACCAAAAGACTAGCCATGGTTAATGGATCAAAGGTTGAAAACCCAAAGGTGTAGGATAAGGTGGTACCATATTAATTTGAATTAGTGTATAGCTTATGAAAAAAACACTTTAATTTTTCAAGGCTTAAAAATTACAGGGAAAAAAAACATGATTTTTCAATTCTAAATAATATAAAATATCTTATAAAAATATAACACATAAAATTGTTTAAATAGGAGCCAAAACACCCTTCGAAACCTAAACGAAATAAAACTCTAAAACTTAATTAAGAATCAAAATCCTAAAATATCCAGGGAAATAAAAAAAATCATAAATAATATTTTATGGGCTGAATTTGGACATGAAAACAACCTAACGAGGCTAAAGCTAATAGTAGAATGCATTGAAAAACTTATAACCCGATTTAACAATCAAATAAAAAATTATATTCTTTTTCATCAGAAAGCTCATTTAATTCATCCATATTGTTTGGGACTTGGAGTCGTCGATATATGTCTCGCGTTATACTTCTCTATTTGAGAAAAACTCATCCTCATGTTCAAGGTTAGAAAATAAACTCTTTCATTCCAAAAATAAAAAATAAAAAAATACTTTAAATATAACATTATAATTAGTTTATTTACAAAGTAACATGTCTCTGGCCTGTTGGCTTCCGAATCTTCACCTCCAAGAATTCATAATGCAGAATGTTGCTCTAAGCTGCTAGAGGGATGGAGGAACTCACTCAAAGATTGTTTCGGTACTAGACTTGTCCAACATGATATTTGTAATATGCAAACTGAACATTATAAATATCTGGATGATGAATAACGAAGGCATTGAAAACAGTACAATTGTTACTAATTTTACTATTATTGCTCAAGCAATCGCTACCAAAATCTTTAGATTTACTGACAGAATTTTCCGTTGATATTTGTACTACCATTCCGTTATCTTTAGATTTACTGACAGAATTTTCCGTTGATATTTGTACTACCATTCCGTTGGTAAAAAAATTACCGACGAAATCATCGACGGAAAGCCTTCATCGGTGAATCTTTTATTGGTAATTTTTTGTCCGTCGGTAATTTCGTTAGTAATAAAAAATATTATTACCGATGAATTTACTGACGGAAAAAGCGAGCAAAAAAAATATTTCATTTCGTCGATAATTTCCTCGAAAACAAAACCGTTTGTAATTCCATCGGTAATTATTTAAAAATATTTAAAATATATATTACAAACCTATAAAATAATTAAATTAATATTAATCAACACTCTATAATACTCAAAATGCTTGGAAAAAAGCAGAAAATCAACTAAAAATTTTGCAACAAATAAATAACACGAAAAAAATAAATTCAACTAAAAAAATTCATATGAAAAAATTTTAAAAATCCTATAAATAAATCAACTAAAAATTCATATGAAATTTTTTTTTTTACCTCAATGTAGTTGCAAGTGAAGCTAAGAAGAGAAAAAAAAATCCGTAAAGTACACTAATTAAAAAAAACTAAGAAAAAATAAAAAAGGAGAAGAAGACATACCTGAGCATGAAGAAGAATGAAGGAGTTGAGGAGAGAAGAGAGGAAGAAGATGAAGACATACCTGAGCATGAAGGAGTTGAGGAGAGGAGAGAAGAAAAAGAAGAAGAAAAGAGACGGGTCTGTTGTAAATTAGGGATTCTAGGCTTTTTATTGGTGTGTTTACCGACGGTTTTACCGATGGATAATTAAATATTAATATTTTTAATCATTCCATCGATGATTCCGGTCGTAATATTTAATTTAAATTTTGAATTTAATCAAAAAATTTCAGAAACTGCCAAATATCACCGACGACTTTTCAATCCGTCGGTGATTCCGTCTGTAATATTTAATTTAATTTAAATTTTTTAGAAAACCGTCAAATAACACCGACGACTTTTCAATTCGTCGGTGATTTTGTCTGTAAAGAACATTAATTAACAGTGCAATTGGGAAGTGAATAGTTCCAGAGCTCTCTGTAAAATACCGACGGAATGTTCCGTCGGTGATTCTCTTTGTAATTAACATGATGAATAGTGTTGACAGTTTACCAATAATTTTTCTGACGGTCGGTAATTCCGTTGGTAAAAATGACACATCATTATTTATTTTTTTTTGTTTTAATTTTTTTTTTCACTGTAATTTCCTCGGTAAATACCGAGAGAATATTTCTGTCGGTAAAAGTCGTCGGCAATTTACCAACAAAAATATTTTCTCGGTATTTCCATTTGTATTTATCGATTTTCTGGTAGTGAATCATAAATTTGCATCCTAAGATGATAAAACTTGATAATTTATGTTTAGTTTTTCTTTTTATATTATACTTTATAGACAAATATTTTCTTTATTATGTTGATTTCATATTGTTGTGTTGCTATGTTGATGCATGTGATTCAAGTTGAAAGGTGAAAGATGCATAAGTTATGTTAGATAGATTTACAATTATCCAGCAGGAAAAAAAAAAGCATGATCCATTAAAAAGTTACAAAAATAATTTTTCCTAGAATTTATCTCTTTTACTTATATCTATTTATTTCTTCAAAGTATGCCTCATAAATAACTATTAATAATATGCAACTAGTTATTCACATAAAATCACTTAAAATTAGTGCTTTAGGATTCTATTTTTATTTTTATTTTATTTTATTATTCATTTTGTTAAATTTTCATTGAAGCACTTGTAGCCTTTTGAGAAGAAAAGAAGAAGATATTGAAATTAAAAAAAAATTGAGTGTTTTAAGAGTTTTTCCATACTTATAGATATGTTCTTTGTTTTGTTTTAAAAGTTTTTAAAAACCAATAAACTTCGTTGCCCTGCTATCCATCTTGTAACCAATATATATATATATATATATATATATATATATATATATATATGGGGTTATAATCTCTTTCTGATAGCTACAAAAACAAAATATTATCTTCATATGCATATAGTATTTAGATTGTCGGTTAAGTATGTTTGCTCCTTTCATTATTACAAATGTCAAGTTCTTCATTGTCAAATCTAAGCTCAACCAAACAAAAAGGTTTAAATTTTAAGTAATATCGAAAAAAAAAAAAAGAACACTGTCAAAAAGCAAGTATCGAGTTTGTGTTCAAAATTATTTAGGAATCCAAAAACCCATTTCTTTCGTTTTCTGTACATCTTTTCCATTCTTTATTGTTTTTGGAGTTTTCTTCCATGAGAATTCCTACCAATCGAGGGTTCTTCTTGCCCTTTACTCCTGAATCAATGAATCCTGACTTTTAGGTTTTGTCTTTTTCACCAGCCAAGAAGCCCACATTGATTAGCAAAGCTTAGGTCACACTGTATTCTCATGTTAAATTTGGAAACAAAGGTAGAGCGTGCCCACCACGCACAAATCAAATTGTTACATTAGGCTAGCTAGCTCTATCCTAATAGATAGAGTTTTGAAATCCATGGCCGCCAACAGACACACACACTGTTGATCGGAAAAAAAGGTTAAAAAATTGGGATTATAGAGGTTCGAATATGATCTGATGGAGGGACTTTTTAAGCACGACAGTATGGAGATAGGAATCAACCTGAATGTCAGTGCATTGCAAAGTAGAAGAAGCCTTTCTTTCTTGGATAGGATATTCTACCCTCTGCAATAAAACTACCACACATAGATGGAGGGATATCCCTGGCTTCTTTCTTCTGTTTCTTTCCTTGAATCATTGTGCATATTGTGGAGAGATAGTAGAAGGATTTCTCGTAGAGTAGAAATCCTAGTCTAAAACAATTTATTTTTAATGTGTAGTTCTACCTTTCCATCTCACTGTTAAATTGACCTAAGATTTAAATCTTGCAATACGGGAAGGATTTCTGATAATACCCTGAAGTTATTATTAGAGATTTCCTAAATTTTTCTAGTTGGTTTATGATTTTTTTTCTATATGATTTAAAACTCTTTTAATAATTTTTTGTATTTATTTAGGATATTTTTTCCTAGTTTGTTTAGGATTTTTTTTTCGAGTTTTCTTGTTGGTTTAAGTAAATTTTTAAGTTTATTTAAGGAATTGTAAACTCCTAGACATGCAAACTACCTGAATAGATATTATTCACTGAAAAGATTTTGAATTAAAATTTCTATGTAATCCTTTTTTATATAGAATTTTGCGTTCATGTGGGTGTTATTTTTCTTATGTTGTTTTTATCTATGTCAGTTGGTATCAGAGCCCACTAATATCAGGTTATTGGTTGTTGTGTGTTGCAATCCTAAGTTATTTTGTTTGTTGTGGGCTGTTAAATAAATATAGTTAGAAGGGATCGCGAAGCAAAACATTTTTAGGTAAGTGGGGATAAGAAAGTTCCCCCTCGATAGAGAAACGTTCAGGAGCTGATGATAGAGGACATGCAAAGATAAATTACAGAATTAAAAAAAAAAGTATTCAAGAACTAATGATAGAAGAAGACATGCGAAGATATATTGTGAAATTAACCTTTCAGTTGGTGGAGGTGAGGAGCCTAGTGAATTATAAAAAGAGTAATCATGAATCAATGATTAGTTTTAAAAACTCATTTCAGAAGCATGAGCAAATGAGACATTCTTGATCGAGGTGAGTATCGTGTATTGTGGAGATTTTAGTGATTCTATTTACGGTAAGATAGACATGGATCGGTATTCTAAAATAAACCAATGGAAAGTACCCATTTCAAATTTAAGGTTTGGGATTCATTATTTTAGAACCCAATGGAATAGAGAGTTTTTATTGGACATTCTTGAGATCAAGACAAAAGCAATTTTAACTTGAGGATAAGTTCTTTTCAACTCAAGGAGACTTATGTCAGAGATTTTTTCTTAATATGTAATTTTATATTATTGAGCATAACTTTTGATTTATTCATTGCATTGGCTTGAAAGTTTTCTAGAAGATTCTAAATACCTTTCCAATTAGGTTAAAAATGCATAGTAATTAATGATCATGAAGGCTTTCATATAAAGCCCAAAAGTTATTGTTTGAGATTTCTTATCACTACTAGAAAATTAAAAAAAAAACAATGATAACATAATGAAAAACATTATGTTCACTATATACTGATGAAAATTATGACGAAATTTTTTTTCAATATTTTTTATGGAAATGGAAACAAAATAAAAAATAGAAAATAATAAAAATATTCCTTTGACAATTCTATTGGAATGGTTGGCGTTTCAAATTGCTGACAGAATTGTTGATGGGAATTCCATCAATGATTTTAAAATGAATCAAAACCTGACAATTCCCCTTCTCTCACTCACTACTTCTTCTTACCTAACTATGGTAGTATCCCTCCTCATAATTAAATTTGACAGTCATTCTCCCCCACTCATAAATCTAGTGTTGAGAGCACCCATCTCAGGCTTGATTTCTTGTTCTTTCTCGTTTAATAAATTTAGAGTTTGACATTATTAAATCCTAAACTAGGGTTAGGGTTTTTACTTGTTTTAGGGCTGATTTATTTGCTATTTGGGTTTTTATGGGTTTTGTTAATTTGGTGGCCATTGGAGATATATGTCTATAATCTTTTTTTTTTTTTTTTTGTAGCTTAGCATCTCTACCTTGAATAATTTGTTGTTTGTTACTTCAATTAGGTAGTTGCAATATTATGAATATTATTTTGTTTTATTTTTACTTTTCTTTTGTATTAATTTTTATTTTTTCACATCACCTACATGTTATTGCTTTTTTGGTAAATAATTCACTTCAATTATATTCCATTGACTTAGTTGATGTTCTGTTTGGACTCATGGTTCTATTTGAGAGTAGATGGATAAATATTGTGTGTGTGTGTGTGAGAGAGAGAGAGAGAGAGAGTTTGTGCCTCCATTTTCTCCAGTGACTTAAATACTAATCAAAGAATAGTAATGGTTGTCAATTTGTCTTAGTAATCATGATTTAACTTTTATTTATATAATATGTTGTTAACTATATGCTAGAACCATGCCTTGATTCTTAATTATCAACCATTTGTCTATAATATCATTTTTGTTATTTCTTGTTTACATGGTTCTTATCCATTTATTTTTTCCTTCACTGCAAGTTAGCAATAATACATGCTTATAATGGCTAAATATGCATGCCATTGTTGTTATAGCCTTTAATGGGATATTAATCTTCATCACTGTTTGTTCTTTTGTTATCTCATTTTAAGTTTTATTTGTTTATGGTGGCTCATTCAATTGGAAAGCATTTGTGCAGATAGAGTGGTTATAGAAAGGAAACAAAATTTGTTAACAAATTCCTTTTGGATTCCTTAAATGTCCTTGTTATGAAGTAGTAGAAATGATAAAAAAAAAAAAAAAAAAAGGCGATAACTTGTACTAATTTAGATGTGTTATTTTTTAAAAGAAATAAAGTAATTGGTTTTTTTTATGAAGTGGCATATGATTTTTAAATGGTTCTAGGATCATATTTGAGCGCTTTGGTTTTTGTTCTAGGCTTTCTCTCTCTCTCTCTCTCTGTATGTGTGTGTGTGTGTGTTTTCATTTTCTCGACATGTTTATTAGAAAATTTAGCTTATATGGTTTTGTTTGAACTTAAATTTCATAAGAGTGCATTGTTATTATATCATTATTTCTTTTTAGGTTCCATACATTCAAGAAGAAACAAGTTTAAGTCTAACAAAAGAGATACTTCTTTATCAAGATGATGATTATGAAGATGCACCACCTAATATAAACGTTATCGACCAAGGCTCAATCAATGAGGTCAATAAAATAGGCATTCTTTCTTCGATAAAACCCGTTGTAGGCAAAATTATTGTAGAATAAAAAGACAACCCCTCTTTGTAATTAATGTTTTGTCTTAATATAGAAATTATATATTTGTAATAAGTTATTTTATGTTTTACTTTACATGAAAACAGCATTGATAAAATGACTTTTAAGTTCACTAATATTTAAGTTTCATGTTCGATCACTTCTACAATGAAATGGTCATTCAAAGAACTATTATTTCAATGAAGTTAGTTTCATTAGCATCCTGAATGGACAAGTACGATATATGCTTAGTGGGGAAAGTTTAAGTTTAGATAATTAAATAATTTGTACTTTAAGTTATAAGTTTTTAAATTTTAAAAAAAAACTAATTAATGTATGAAATTAATTAAGAAATTTTTTTTGTAAGACAAAAGCAACGAGGCTCTTGTCAAGAGAGTGAAAACCAAATGCAACTAAGAAATTTTAAATCAACTAATGTTATATTATTATAAACTTGTATTCTTTTATGTCCTTAACTTATTTTTGTTAAACAAATATATGTAATAGGTTGCATGATTTGTGATAAGATGCCCACAAATAAGCTATTAGAAAAGCCGACTATGATGATATATGACTAAAAGGGTTTAGTTTGATTAAAATTGTTATTTTGTTGGGTTGGCCTCTTTATGTGTTGTATCTGCAACTTGTTGGAGCATATATTTCTAAAGAAGTGATTGATCTTCATGAGTGTATCTCATATCTCCTTTGGTAATAAATCCCAGTAAGCTACTACAATGAGTGTTTGCATAAACACGTAGCAGTCATGACATTTTATTTCATACAATCTACAATCCTTCAAATTCGCCAACCTTGATATATTTGAGGCATATCCATCAAGAAAACACAGATTTTTAAGCCATTGGTAAACAAGTAACTATGCATTCTTGTCTAAGACGAAGATGGCTTAGGGCTTTGCGATCCGTGACCCAACATAAACCAACTCTATATTTTTATAGTGACAAAACAAAGCTATATTTATTCTAGCATTGATGTTGTCATTTGTCTTTCCCTTGACATTCATAACCGTGTTGAAAATATTCTCAAACATATTCTTTTTTATATCAAGGTTATGGCGGGGGAGATTGGTTTTCCAATAAGAAAGCTCCTAGAAAATACTTCGCTTTACACAATTGTGTGTCAAACAAAAAATAGGACACTTCTGCTTACCGAATTGAAAACCAAACACAATGTCACTATACTCCGATACCACTCCATACAATTCTTCACCTAAAAAAAATAGTGGTGCAACATCCCTTTTAACCCTGTCAACAAATAAGTCCTTTATGTTCTTCCTAAACTTGTGATTCGTTAGGAAGAACCACTAGTGGCAGTAAAAAAAGATGTTTTACCACTATTTGTTAGCTTGAATGCCTTGTTATCTTTCATAAAATATGGGCATGCTAGTTTTCCATGCGTGCTCCTTCCAGAAACCATTTTATAAGTTGGAAAATTATTGATAGTTCATATCAAAGCTATCTTCATCAGAAAATTATGTTTTCTCGATACATTATGAGTCAAACTCTCGAATGATCACAATTGCTTCAACTCATTAATCAATTGTCAAAGATAAACATCTATTTTTTAACCTGAACTATTAGGACCAGGTATGACCGTAGATAAAAATATGAACTCTGACCTCATACACTTTCCAAGTGGCAAGTTGTAAACCATGAGTATTACAAGCCAACAAGAATGAGCAGCAATGACCCGAATGGAATCCATTTTTACATAACCCAAAATGCATGTTCCTTGTCTTCACTGAAAATTAAGGATGCACACTGATAAAATATTTCCAAGCTTCACCATTAGAAGAGTACACCATCACTCCATCCACCGCATCGTGTGATTGATGTCATGTCATATGCTTAATAGTCTTTGGTGACATGAATAATCTCTACGGTCTAGGTGTAATTAAGAAGTATCTAAGTTTTTTGTATGCAACAAGAGTCCTTCCCCTACTAGTTCTGGGTTTATAATGAGAATATCCACATGTTCTGCACTCGGTCAATTCTGTATTTTCAAGGTTGTACAACATGCAAAAGTTTGGAAACATGTTAATTTTCTGGTATCCTAGATCGATGGGTTTTTTCATAGACTTAATAGTATAGAAGTTTTCTTTTAGTTTGTTTCCTTCAGGTAAAATGTTTCTCGTCCATTCGATAATTCTTTCATAATTGACTTCATTCAATCTATGATCTGACTTGATGGTGAACACATGTGTAACAACCGATAATTTACTATGATTTATGTAACCATCTTATAATGGTTCATCAGAATCTTTCAAAAGATTAAAAAAACCTAGATGTGTCTGCATTAGATTATTCATCTACGATTGGACATTGACTGACATAACCATGATTCATTCTCATCACATCCATAACCATATTCATATAAGAATTACTATTGTCATCTACAACTCCATGCACGTTGCTAGAACTAAAAGTTGACCCAACCATCCTTTTTATCATGGTATTATGAGAAAACAAACTCTAACAAGTTCAAATCATAAATCCATACAATAAATTTATATGAGAAAAAACAATAAAACAAGTAAACACAAAAAAATACATATATTACACAAATATGCAAAAAAAAAATTAACATTTTAAAATTAAGTTCAAATATATATATATATATATATATATATATATATATATATATATAATAAGGTAGATTTGCTTACTTAAAATGGAGAATCCTGAATAAAATTTGAATTACAACACGGATGCTGACAAACAGAGTGTTGTGGTGATCAGATTTGTTGTGGGAGGTTGAATTGTGTTAAGATTGGGGAGGAAGAGAGGAGTGTTGATCGTCAGGTCATAAATTAAATATTAACGATGGCATCGCCGATGGAATTATTCTGTCAATAACTCTATTGATAATTCTGTCGGTAAAAATATCACGTCACCGTATGATTTGCTTTTTTTGAATTATATTGTAATACCCTCCATAATTTTCTCAATATATATCAAGAAAATTTTTTTGTCGACATATTTACGGATGTACTTTACTATAGGGTTAATTTTGTTGGTAATGTTATCTGTAAAAGTTTTATGTCATCATACTGTGTGGCTTTTTTTTTATTCTTTATTTTCCCCCTTCAATTCTCTCGGTATATACCGAGAGAATTTTTCTGTCGGTATTTACCGATAGATAAATGGATGGAAAATTTTGCTGGTAAAAGTCATTGCAATATATCGACGAAAAAATTCCATCAATGTTTTTATTTGCATTTGTTAATTTTATAGTAGTGATCAGGTGGTAAAATATATATACACATAATACCTACACATTGCTTTACTGTTTAATTAAACCTTATTTGAGTTTAATTGTAAATCCATGACTAAAAGGGTTTAGTTTGATTAAAATTGTAGTTTTGTTGGGTTGGATTTAATGGTTGGAGCATCAATTATAAATTTGCCTCTGTGATTTTGATTTTGACTCTGACTTATTAAATAATATATAGCATTAATTAATGTTCATTAGCTTGTAAAATCTAAAATATATATTTATAACGCATACACGCACTTTAAGAAACTATATATTTTTTTTTAGATTATCGTGGGTGTCCGGGCCAACTTGCGCGCACCTCGACTAATCCCACGGGTCCTGAAGTTAACGACCATGTAAGCCTCCGTGGCTATCATATGAGCAACCACAGGGTTCGAACCTGAGACCTAAGAGGGAGCAAACCCCTTAATCCCAAGCTCTTACCACTGGGCCACCACCTAGATGGTTAGAAACTATATATTTATAATTATAGTTAGGTTAGATTAGGTTAGTCGTAAAACAATTTTAATTTGTCTGTAATTTATTTGAGGGTAAGAGTGTAAGACTATCCAGCCTTAAGATGGAAGATTGCTCACGACCAAGGAAAAAGACTTTATTCCCAATGTGAACTTTTACTTTTCAATTTCTTTCTTGATTCAGAGGGTTTTTTTTCATAATGTCATTTTCCATCCTTTTTCTCCTTTTCCGACCCACGTGACTTTTTGGACACAATCATGGCGTGTCACATGTCCTGCTCGTTTATTAATGCAATTTTATGGTCAACTTCTGTAGTCAACGTTGTTCAAAATTAGACTAGATTAATTAATTTATCATTACAAGTGCATATTAATAAAAAGAAAATCCAAAAATTAGATTAGTATTTATATAAATTCAAACAAAACTAAGTGTAGAAAACTTACTAAATCACTCAAAGGTTTATCAAGCTGAAATTATTGTTATCAAGATGAATTTAAAAAAAATAAAAAAATATTATTTTAATATATTTTTAAGTAAAAAATACTTTAAAAAGCAATCACAACCACACTATATACCAGGCTCTTAAACATATTTGATAATATTAATACCACCCCCGGTAAAATTATCAACATAATTGCTCTTCATTGTTCATTAAGAAGGGTATGATAATTTACATAAACAAACAAAAATCTCAGAACAACTTGGTTCTTCGATGACAATATTTTATGTTTTTATTTTTTTAATTTTGTCCTGATATTGTATTTCCTAGCCAGCTAGCCAAAGTAATTAAAGTGTTTTTGATCGACTGTACTCGTTTTAATTTACCTAGTTTTGAGGCAGTCGAGCCATAGTTATTTTAATTTTTGTTTTTCAGACTGCAATGAACAGGGAATCATGCATGAACATTTTAGACCCATAAGTTTTTCAAAGTCCGATCAGAGTAATTAATGTTACAGAGGTTTCTGAGCTGTTGTACATGTGGCTCCTTAATGTGAAGGTTGGGTTCACATGGGTACATTGTTTACATTTCCACTCTAACATTTGTCGAAGGCCTTGAATGTAGACGAGTGTCCTGGCTACCTGACTATGGAGGACCCAGCGGAGGGGGGCTGGTCTTCCCGGTGAAGTGAACACGATGATATTATAAAGAGGAATATTAGTCTCCTGGCCGGAAGAAGTCGGAGTATACGCCGGTACAACCAAAAATAAATTATGGAACGTTGAGTGAGAAATAAACAAACGTTTGCCGTTCTTTTTTGAAAATGAAGTCACTAATTAGTCAACTGACAATCTATGGTTTTAAAGATCGTGATTAAGAAGGGGAAAAGGAAACTGCAAGACAGAGAAAGCTACTGTGTTTTTCGGAATATATTTGGTAGTTGGGACGTCAAGAAATCTTTTTTTTATAATGGCGATGGAGAAGGAGGTCTGGAAAAAAAATTTCTTCTTTATTATTACGGTGATGGCACTCTAAATCGATGGGTTTCTTGTTCTTTCTAACTTCAAAAAGTTGTTTGTATCTAATAATTAATGATAGCAATATGAGAAATGATACGAGCCGTGAGATTTAGACAAGGGATCATGCTTGTTAGCAGTGCTGTTAATTCGAAGAAAAATTAACAAAACAGAGGAACTGCATGGCCCGTCAGCAAGCTAGTAATTGTACATTTTTTTTCTTTTTCTTTTAGGTGATTTTTTTTTTTATTAATATATGGGTGTTCAAGTCGACTTGCAGATATACTTTAATTAATTTCACGAGCTCTGAAATTAATGACTATGTAAACTTTTAATGATCATCATATTAACAATCATAAAACTTAAATCTAAAATTATAAAAAAATAAATTTTTTAATTTCAAGTTTTTACCAATGAAGCTACGAGTGTATGCCAGAACACACAGCCTCGATACTTTTTTACCAAAAGAAAAAAAGAGAAAAAGATATCAGGTTTCTTTCTCCGGTTTAAAAACAGAAACCTTAACCAGTAGATGAAAAGGAATCTTCGACCTTCTTTCTTTTCCCTTTTTAAAAAAAAAATTAAAAACAAATCACATCAATCACAAATATAAGCACAGTTGCAGAGATGACTTTTTATGAAGAAAAAAATAATAATCCGATAGCACGAATATCTTTCCGAAGGTAGGTAATTGCCCAAAAGTAGGGTGCAGGAAACTTGATGAATGCGTGGAAGAAGTTCTGATTGTGTAGCATTATTTAAAAATAAAATTTTATTTTATTAAAAAATGATAGATGAGTTAAAATAGTTTCTTCAAACACCCGTAAAATAATTCGAAAACAACCATTATTTACAAAAAAAAAAAATACAAGAATTAAAAAACCAAAGGAAAAAAGAATTAATTTAAATATAAATTATAAGATTATTTAAAAAAACACATTTAAAAAAAAAGCATGATTTTTTTCAATAAAAGCAAAATTATAAAAGAAAAATGAAAGAGGCCTATTACAATTAGAAAGTACCCGCATGGAGCCCAATTTTTCTTTTAAATGCAATTGGAATGTACGATAATATTTGTTTTAAAAAACAATTTCTTTAAATATTGGCTATTTATTTTTTTCACTTAAAAATCTATTTTTATAACCTGTTTTTTACCCATAACACCTAGAAAAAAAACTTATCAAACCCATAGATAAATTTATTATTTTTAATAGATTAGATGGTATTAATTTGATCAGCTTTTAACATGATGGTATTTTCATTAGTTTGCATGAAATCTCAAGCATAATTTAGAGTCCAAATGTGATCATTTCTATCTAACCTTGATTAATCATGAGAAACTTGCTTAATTTACAGTCCAAACGTTGATAAAAGCATGCACATGATCAAATTGAGACCTTAAAATAAGTAGCCAAGTATTAAACAATGGTACAAGTGACGCAAATAATACATGAAATCATTGTTCTAAGCACTCTCGAATTAATGGAAGTCCATCTGTTCAAGTTTTACTTGCTTGACGGGTTCTTTTGCTGCCTTTTTGTCTTTCTAAAGTTCGATCAGCGAAAAGAACAGCTTCCCTTTGTGAAAGCACAGCCAAAGGGCTATCGGTTCCTTGCATTATTGGCCCCAACTTTAGGAAAACGTATTCTCGAAGTTTTTAAATATGTTTACGGTTATTTTTAAAAATATTTAATTTTTATTTTAAAATATATTAAAATAATATTTTTTTAAAATTTTAAAAAAATTATTTTTGATATCAGCATATTAAAATGATTTGAAAATACTTAAAAAAATATTAATTTAAAATAAAAAAAATAAAAATATTTTTAATTTTTTCAAAAATATTTTTTAAAAACAAAATCAACGTTATTTATATTCAAACATAAATGAAAAGGCACCAATCTCCTTCATTGTTCCCATGAATATGACCTCCGAGGACACATTTAATTGCGTAAATAAATATGGCTAATTAGTAAGAATTAGTTATTCTAACTATCTAGTTGTTGGTTTAGTGATAAGAATTTGGAATCAAAATGTTTATTTTCTCTATGGTCTCAGGTTCGAGTTTTATGATTACTCATATGATAACCACTGAAAGTTTACATGGTCGTTAACTTCAAGACCCGTAAAATTAGTTAAGGTACACGCAAGTGGAGTCAGACATCTATATTAAACTAAAAAACTAAAAAAAATTTAATTATTCTAGCCCGTAAATATAGCTTGAAAAGTAGATAAGATATTTAATGGAAGTGTAGCAGTAGAACTGGTGTGTGCATTGCTATGACTTTTCTTCGGCATCCGCTTGACAGGGATTCATGTCAGTCTCAAGGAAGACAGTAAGTAACCAGCCCTGGCTACTTATTTAATACAATTAATTTTTAGTCCTGGCGAGGACGATTAGTTTGCTCTGTGTTTGGTTTATTACTGTATATGATATTTTTTTTAAATAATTTTTATTTTAAAATATTTTTTCAGATTTATTTTTAATTTTTAATATTAATATATTAATATCATTTTAAAATACTAAAAACACATCAATTAATATGTTTTCAAATTAAATATATTTTTAAAATGTTTTCAAATATAATTTTAAACACCAAAATAAACAATACCATGTTACTACATGCCTAACCTGTGTTACAATACGAGTTAGAATTGAAGTTTTTTTTTTTAAATCAAAGAAAAAAAATGTATAAGTGTTATTATTGTGTTTATAATGACAAGAAAACTATTAATTATAAACTTAAAATTTGATGCTAATATTAAATATGATAAGACAAAGGCTAAAAATTTTTTTCTCACGTAGCAAGTTTGAATTATTTATTCACTGAAATATTTGGTTTTTAAACAATATTTTTAATTAAAAAAAAAGTATACATCAAAAGCAATAAAAACAATACAACTCTAATGTATTGCCACAAGGAGTTCTTTGGCAGTGTAACTAGACCCTTTCCAATAGACCATAGTGATTAAAATCTCCTTATCTAACTCTTGTCTCACTTGTATTTTCAATTAAACCATATGCGAATGGACTTGAAATGAACTAGATGACGAGTAAAAACCCGATTTGACTTTAAAAAAACTCAAGATAAAATATTAAGAAAACTTTGATCAATTTAAGTTAACCTATCAAACTTATAACCCGACTTATGGATTCATCTAAGTTTGATAACTTTTTTTAAAAAAAAATTATTAAACAATATGATAAAAAAAAAAACTAGTTCTTCCAAGAAAAAAGTTCAAGTGAGATTTTTAGGGAAAAAAAAAAGAGCAATCTTGATAGGCTGTAAAACAATGTTGGCTAGTATTATTAAAACACTATTATAATTAAATTAAAAAAAAAGTTAAAATTAAAATGTATTTAATAAAATAACATCTAAATTTATTTTTTTAATCAATTTAAGAATCTAACAAGATTGTTTTTTATTAAAAATAAGCGGACGACACATTGTCTATCTAATTTTTTTTTTAAAAAAAAAAAGCGACCAACGAGTCATCTACCACTCAAAATTATGCTACCATAAATATGGCTAGAAAATCAAGAGGTGTTTTTTTATCTTAAAAACTATTTTTCAATCTATTTTTACCTCAAAACATCTAATAAATACAAATAGAACCTCAAAAAACCAATCTATCAATCCAAAAACATTTCAAAAACATGAAATCAAGTTGAGAAAAAAACAATTATCTCTCAACCCTAATCTACATTTTTCAGACAAGATAAAGATTTAATAACACTCAAATGGGACTCTTCTCGTTGAATTTAATTAATTGACACCAAAATCAACTTTTTTTATATATTTAAATGATATCAACCGTTAACTTTCTTTTTTCTTCACTATTTTTCAATGACTTCATCTCTCATCTCTTTAATCCAGAAACTAAAATGTGAATAAAATAAAGTCTTAGTTCAAATCCTATAATTTCCAAATTAAAGATACAAAAAATGGACAAAAACATAAGCCTATTTTTTTATATAAAAAAAAGTCATTGACACATTTTTTAAAAAGAAAAAGCCTTCTATTTTACCAAACTTTTAATTTTAGCCCCCTTATCTTTTAGTTTTTACAAACAACAAAACTAAATTTTTCTTTGCAAAATCAAGAACCAACTCATTGACAAGATATTTCTTGAAACCACGATAAACCGTTAGAAAACAATATAAAATTAACAAATCATTAATCTGAATCACCAATCAAATTCAATATAAAATGATGAAATTGAAAAGGAAAAGATTCAATGGGTCAATTAAAAATATGAAGGACCAAATTTTTTTCTTCAAATAAAGGACTATCATTTCACCTTGTTTTTAGTTTTGGTCTCCGTATTTTTAATTCTTCACAAACAACTAGCTACATTATTTTATATAAAATCAAGAATCAATCCAGTATTAGAACGTTATGTTAAGACCATGATAACCCAGTAAAAAACAATTCAAAACAAATTTTAGAGTTTTTTTTTGTAATTTATTATTTGTAATATGTTTAAGAATAACAAATTTTTGTTAGCCAAAAAATAGCAAATATGAACTTTTCTAATACAATGACATACACTCAAAAGAAAAAGAAAATGAAAACATTATCATGTACATAAGTTTTTCTCATATGCTCATGGATACATAAAATTTTCAATTTAACAATTAAATCCCATTAATCACATTAAACTTTAAGCTAGAAGCCTAGAACCTTCCCAAGTCCTACCACTAATCACCATTTCACATCTTATTACAAGATCTTAATACACGCCCATAACACAACGCGTTTATCGCACGGCACCGTCAATTCAACTCCCGCATAAAGCATAGAACCCCAAAATCCTCTCTCACTCACTCAAACTCTTAAAACTCCACACTTCCCTCAGAAAATCTTCCTCACAAAGCTACTCTCTTTCTCTCCACTTCTCCACCACCAACTCCTCCAACATGACATCCAAGAAAGACTGCGGCCACCACGGCGAAAAACGCCGAAGACTCGTCCGCCTGTTATTCGCCGGAATCCTAACCTTCCTCCTCATTGTCCTCATCATAATCCTCATAGTTTGGGCCATCCTCCGTCCTTCAAAACCAAAATTCATCCTCCAAGATGCTACAGTTTACGCCTTTAACGTTTCATATCCAAACTTCATCACTTCCAACTTCCAAGTCACCGTATCCTCTCGCAACCCGGATGATAGAGTCGGAATCTACTATGATAGCCTCGATATATATGCCACATACCGTAACCAACAAATAACTCTACGAACTTCCATACCTACTTCTTACCAAGGACACAAAGAGATTAATGTTTGGTCCCCTTTTATTTACGGCAACTCCGTGCCGGTATCTCCGTACAATTCAGCTGCATTAAGTCAAGACCAAGGTGCAGGAGTTGTGATGCTGATGATCAAGATTGATGGTCGTGTTCGATTCAAAGTCGGAACCTTTATTTCTGCGAAATACAATTTGCATGTTAGGTGTCCTGCTTATATTCAGTTTGGTAGCAGAACTAATGGAATTATGGTCGGTGACAACGTCGTTAAGTATCAGCTGGCAACGAGTTGCCATGTAAGCCTCTGAAGATGAGGGAGACTATATATATATATATATATATATATATATATATATATATATATATAAGTATCAGCTGGTAAGGAGTTGCCATATATATATATAGAAGAAGATGGTCACATGTTATACCGCCTTTAAGTAATTATTTCTTCTTTTTAGTCTTCAATGTTTTAGTTTAATTTGATGTGTTACTTCTTCTGCAATTGATGATGGGCTATCTCTGTTTCTTTGATTATATGTGTATACACGTGAGATCGATATGAAATCAAGACTTTGAAATTGAAAGTGTACATTTTGCTGAAGTGTTTTTTTTTAGAAAAATCATGAAACGGTCGAGACAGAGAGGAAAGTTGCAAATCCTGTGTGCGCAAGCTATATGATTTTGATTTCTTTCAGGCAGACAATGAAACGTGGAATCAAAAATTGTTAGTTTTTTTGATGGAGAGATAACAATCAAGTGTCTAGCTAGCTAGTGGAGGTTGCCGAGTCACTGTCGATCGTTTTTTTTCTCAACACAAATTTCTTTATTGCTGCTTGTTTGTTGTATACTCTTTTTTCCTTTTTTTTTCCAGTCCAATTCTAGGATCTTTATAATCACGGTCAGCCATAAGTGATTGTTCTATCATCTTTTTCCTAATTCCTATAATTAATTTGCTTTAGAGAGATACCTTTGATCTGGACTTTGAGATGCAAATGATTCTTCTTTTGCTTCACTCTTACACGGAAGAGGAGCCAGTGTTGTGACGAAACTGTTGCATTAATTTGAGAAAGTGGATGTACTTGTGACTCCGAGCTCGTACTCTACATGAGTACATGTAGCTTAATTTGGCATGAGACTGAGTCAAGTGGAGATGGGTACACTGTTTGTTTTGGGCATTGTTTTACATCAACTTTGTTGATTGTGGCAGAGGGAAAAACCCAAATCATTTACCCTTTACATATTAACAAGCAACTCTATAATGCTTTCCTTTTAAAAAAAAAAAATTAAAGCCTTCAGAATAGTAGATTAATAGCCATAAGCTAGCATGAATCTTAATTAACCAACCAAATCGGCCGAGGAGAAATACGGCAAAGTAGCTATATAATGGAGGGGACGAAATCATGAAACGATTCTTCAGTGGAGTGGCCTACCATGGGCACACGGAAGGGTTTCAAGAAAGAGAATTTAAGTCTCTACCGAACGTATGCTAATAAAGGGAACTGATACGGAATACAAACCAGTAGGCAGTGGGGAGTTTTAAAGAAATGAGAGCGTGATGCGTTTTGGGAGTCGGTGCGCAAGTCTCACATGGCTGGCTTTAGTGGTGGTCCTTTTCACCCATCACCAGCTTCTACGTGCTAATTAATAAAGGCGTCATAGAAAGGACTTTCTTTAAGTCAATTCTCAAATTAACGGGCTTTATTTCTTTTTTCTTTTCTTTTTTTAATAAATTTAACAATTAGCATACAAAATGAAAAGAAATGGTGAATTAACCGGCACCAAAGTTCCTTTTTGATAAAATAGTATTATTTTTTTTTTTTTGGATGTAGTAGAAAAATTATATTTAATTAATGGTTGTCTTTTTGAAAAAAAAAAAGTTGAAATGCATGTATGTGATTCTTTTAACTTTGGTATCTCAAATAAATTCTATCTTTTATAATATTCCCCACACAAAATATCATTTATATTTGAGTGTTTGTGCATATTGTAATTAAACAAATATAAAGTTCGACTGTTAGACTTGGTGTTCAATCGAAGGTGCACTATGTCATCATTTAACTGTATTAATCAATTTATTTTCACTATTAAATGTTTATCCAATCTCAAAATCAGACCCACCTGAAATATATTTATGACTAAATACATAATCATGAGAAACAACAAAACTAGACCAAGAAGCATCTTCAAATTTAAGAATAGAAAGTATGATTTCACCATCAACATTTAATGTCATATTTAGGTATGATGTATCATCATTTTTATTGTCAGTGGGCTCAGAATAGTCAAATCTATGTTGATCAGCAAATAGATTATCAAACATAGTATCATTTATCTTTTGCAGCAAATCATTCAATAATAAATTATTTTTACCTCTACTAACTGACTTTAAAAGACTAGCAGAAGTTGGAACAAACATGAATTTTGGTCGACTACTTGCATACAATGTCATTATGTTCAAACCACTTTGGATGAAAGAATCAATCATTGTCTTAAAATTATCATCACACACAATCGACACAAGATAATATTGATGTTCACCAATTTGACACCTCAAAGTTATTTCAACATCAATATTATTATAATTCCATCCAATTCTATGACAAATAATTACTTTTATTTTTGCATAGGACATGTTTAAATTACCATCTAACAACAAACTGCTCTTACCATTAAATATGATATTAATGTTCACATCAGGAACAATAGTGTCATCGTAATGACATAACATAAATATATTATAAGATATTCTGCAAAAAAAAAAATCAAATTACAGTCATTTGAATGTAATTTTAACTAAATTGCATTACCCTAACTTTAATTGGCAAAATTCATAACAAATTCAATCCAATTTCACCAAAATTAAACATAATTCATGATATAAAATCTAATGGATATTTTCATGATCAATTCCATTAAATCAAACCCAAACTAATAGAACATTAAAATAATTTAAAGAAAATATCAAATTCATCAACTTATCAAAAATTCGATGCAACGTGTAATTCATCATAATTCTACCACATTCATGCTCTATTGTATTAAATCATCAAGTGTGGTTAATTATATTATTAGCTGATTCCAACAATCCATATAAAGTCTCTAATTCGGCAACTTACCCAACATTAATTAATTGAAATAATTAATTCATAATTAATTTAAATTATTTTCATGTTCAACTATATCCAATCAACCCTAATTGATGATATTCTAAACTAATTTATTATTAATTCAACAAACCTTAAATTCACCATGAACCTTAAATTCAACCTGAACAATTATTTCATTTGAATCAAACCAAACGCAAACGCATATCAATATAGTATGTTTAATTTGCTTGTAGGACTAGAAAAGGGGCTAGGTATATGTTGGCTGTGGCGGCAGTGATGGATTTTTAACAGAATAATGACCAAGGATGCTTAAAGACTAAGGTGGGTTTGATTTATGAGGGGGGGAATAACCGTTTGGTGGGTTTTCTAGAGAGATATGAGCTAAGGGCATCGATTTGTAGAGAGAAAAAAGAAGCTGTTTATGTGTTTTGTGTTTTTTTTATCTGGAAAAATATTTAAATTTAACGTCATGTCGTGCTTCTGAAGTATGTTATTTAATCAAAACCTATTTAAATGGTGCTATTTTATCATAACTTTTAATTTACTGTGCTAGTTTTTTTTTTCAATTAATCAGAAGCTAATCCATTTAAAACATGCTTAATTGTTTGTGTCATCAAATTGTTATAGCCTCTATCAATTGGCAAAGGGCAATAATAGTAATCATAGCCGCCTGATGCCACTTATCAATTATTATTAATAATTTATAGGAGGATAAGATAGGTACATGCAAAATGGCTAAGTGCTACCTTAGTTGACGTGGCAATCATTTCGCAATAACTCGAGCATAGAAAAAATTTCGTCGGCAGAGGCATTTTCGGCTTTTTAGGTCACATTGCGATAGGAAGTCCATGATTGGGATCGATTCATGATTTTCTTCGCCTGCCTTGAAATATTTAGCTGCATTAATTAAATAATTAATTCAGACTTGGACCGGAGAAAGACGTTGTTGACCAAACGATAGCCCAAATGAGGATGGATGCTATTACAAAACCTAAACCATGTGGAGAAATCATTATAAATTAGCTAAATATAAATTCACCAGCCAAAATCATCAAAAAATCATGGAATGAACAATGTAAAGAAAACGAATGTCAAATTTAGTCCCCTAAGTTTTAATTTGTCTTCCTAATAAAATTAGATTCTATTTTGCAAAATTCCCTAAGGATTTAATTGAAAGAAAAAAATTGTTTAATGACCGAAATGGAAAAAAATTGAAAGAACAAAAAAATAGAAGAACCGCGCAAATTCACGATAAATTATGTTTTATTGCACAGTGCTTCTACAATAAATCATCCACACCTACCTCTTAGGTTTACATGTTATTTAATTAATTTTATAAGAATATGTTTACATGTTATTTAAGCTTAAAAGTCAGAATAAACCAAATATATTTGCTTAAATGTTTTTAGAATAATCTTTATTTTTTATTTTATATCTCAAAAACATAACAATAAAATTTAAATAAACACCATTTAATTGTTTTAAATATTTCCAACTACAATACAGTAACTATTCATCAAGCACTGCTTTTATAACACCGAACATAACAGCAATACAAGATCACCTCTGATAACATCTGGTGTAAAAAGGCGAAGACCTGGGGCCCGCAAAGCCGAATCCGAAGGCCACACTAAAAACTAGAGGCCTGGATCATTTTAGCCCAATTTCCAAGTCACTTGAAGTTTCTCTGCGCCGTGCGTGCATATGGAGGAGGAAAAAAGGGCCCAGTGGCAGAACAAATTGTTCCATCAACAATTTATATTACACTGAGTATTCGAGATTATGGTAGTCTGTATGCTTTAAAATGTTTTTTTGTTATTTTTTTATTTTTAAAAAAATTATTTTTAATATCAGCATATTAAAAAAAATCTAAAAATATGTAAAACATTAATTTAAAATAAAAATATTAAAATTTTAAAAAATATGATTTCAACCGCGTTCTCAAACATTGTTTTAATAATTGTTAACCCGCACTTGAGGACGTGGCTTAGCGGTCTTGGCAGGGACTTGTTCCCTTTCTCAGCATTCAGGTTCGACTTTCTCTGTGCACGCCTGTCACCCCCGCGGTGCCTTACCTGTCTGCTAGGCTTGTAGGGTGTTCAGTGGATCCGAGAATTAGTCGTGGTGCGCGTAAACTGGCCCGGACACCCCAGATTATAAATAATAATAATAATAATAATAATTGCTAACCCCTCACTGGCTAAATTTTAGCAGTTCTTTTCAAAATATACACAAATATAGATGTTGCATCTGCATGGAATTTTCCTAAAACTTTGAATACCTTAGAAGATATAAATTAAAATACCCCGTCTGGATTATTAATACAAATAAAAATGAGAGAAATATTTTCAACTCCCAGAAGACGAGTCAACGAGTGAGCCGAAATTCGATGATGGTTTGAATGTAAAACTTGTGCGTGGCCTAACAAATCTAACAATTGTTGGAATTCGGCGCACCCAGTCGAAGACTCCATCTTAAATTTATTCTTTCGTACCAAATAATAAGATTAGGAGGAACTAATGCATCTAGTTACACCAAAGCCATTACAGCCACCGTCTATTATGTGGGATTAAAGCCTCCTTATATACCTTGTTATAAACCTGTATGTTTCTATGTTTTATATTTTTAAAAAAAATTAATTTTTTTTATTTTTTAATTTTAAATTAATTTTTTTTTATGTTTTAAAATTATTTTAATGTATTTATATCAAAAATAAAAAATATATATATTATTTTAATATATTTTTAAATAAAAAATATTTTAAAAAAAAACGAGAATTATAATACCGAACTCACTACTGCATTCTCTCTCTAAGTGCAAGATGTACTAAGGTAGTCATTGCTTCCATACGAATTGACATACGAAGCTCAAAAGCGTTGTTGACAAACTATGTGCCAAAACAATTTGGGCAGTAGAACGCTAGATTGTTTGCTTATTTGTTAGCTTAGCTTGTAAGGATACCCTAGAATCCAGATCAATATTGTCTGCATAATACTAATTGGCCATAACATTAAGCAGCGAATGACTGCATCAAAGGACAACTTCAATAATACATTCAAATTGTATTTGAACTGAAATTAGTGTATACACATAATTTTTTATTTTGATGTTGTCATGAAATGTCTGCAACGAAGAACGATCATCGGTCTCCCAGTATAAGAACACTTTGTTCTTATAGCAAGAACAAGTTCTAAGCGCTTCCATCTCATTCGGGCAGTTAATTATCAATGTATTTAATCAAATTCAACACAATCCCACTATAATTCATGTGGGTTTATTTATTTAAACTTCATCAAACCATCTAAGTATTGACTATGTGTTCGTAAATGCTGACATGCCTATATGAAGGCACATGTATGTCGACGGTATGCTTGGTTCTAAAACTATAGGCTAAGCAATTTGATAAATTGATATATGCTACTCACAAATTAGAAGCACGCTAGATATTTCAAGCTTCGTCAGCTTGATTATGCTAAGAAAAAAGTCTACTGGTTATTCTGAAACATCGTGTCCAAGTTTGAAAGGGAAACCATATACGCGTAAGTCAATGGAAGCTGCTGAAGTTTCCAAGCACAATCAATGGACGCGGGAAAATTTACACGTTAGAAGTTTTCAGGTTCCATCTAAAGAGGTCTCCACCCACACAAGATATACCTGAACTTACAAATTGCCTAAAAAAATACAGAGCAATCCCACAAAGTAACCGCGTCAATGGACGCGGCCAACATCTCCAACTTCGGTGTCCCTCTTGGTGCTAAGATAAATTCACACCTACCCAACTAATCGTCTTCTTACAATCCCTTCTTATATAAACACACACGAACACATTAATAGCAGACCAAATCATATCTCAACAATTTCAGAGTAGTTGTTTTATCTCTTGCAGCACATTTGTCTACTCTCTTTTTGTTTTCTGACCAACCAGAACAACTCTGTAATGGCAGAGAAACAAGCTCATTTGAATGGCGCCTCTTATGGTCCATCAATCCCACCTCCGCAACACTACCACCGCCCTGGCCGTGGTTCTGACCGTGGCTGCTGCTGTTTCTTGGCCTTCCTCCTCAAAGTCATCATCACCGTGGCCATGCTTATTGGGCTTTTCATCCTTATTATCTGGCTCATATTTCGTCCCATTAACAAGGTCGAATTCCATGTCACAGACGTTGCTTTAACTCAGTTCAACTACACCAACAACATGCTCCAATTCAACCTTGCTGCCAACATCAGTATCCGCAACCCTAACAAAAAGATTGGGATTTACTATGATAGGATAGAGGCCAGGGCATTTTATGAGGACCAGAGGTTTGGCTATCATGCCTTGACTCCATTCTATCAAGGACACAAGAACACAAGTGTCTTGAACGTAGTTTTTAAAGGGCAGCAAGCAGTTACCCTTCAAGGTGAAGAGTTGACACGGTTTAATCAAGAAAGAACAAGTGGGTTATATAGTATTGCCTTGGAGTTGTCTTTGAGGATTAGATTTAAGCTTGGTAAGGTCAAGACTGCAAGGTTCAAGCCGAAGGTTGAGTGTGACGATTTGAAGATTCCTCTGAACGGATCTCCTGTTGCTGGGAGTAATAACAAGTGCGAGATCAAGTTTTGATGATCATCATGGTCGCAAAACCTCATCTCCATATTTGATTCAATCTTTGATTGGTTATGTTTGATATTTTTTTTACCCTTATCATGCCTTTATGTTCATAGTCAGAGACTACATTGGATTGTTTTTTTTCATTATGTTGATGTGTATAATTAATAGATAATGAATTTAGTATTTCTCGGTGATGCATACCACTTGTTAGCTCTGAATAAACCCATCTAATTAATCGGCCATTTTAAAGAGATGTGAATCTTGATCGAGCGGCCATCATGGATTCTTCAATATTTCACAAAAGAAACGACAAGGGAAAAGAACGAGCAAAGAAACTAGCTACAGCAAATCAGTGCTGCTTGTAGCAGACTTGTTGAGGCAAAACCCGCTTTGCATGAAGATTATGTGCCAGAGAGTAATCAGTAAGGTTGTACAGGAGAGATCATCAAGATTTTATGATTTCTCCTTTAGGCTTTATTTGAAACGAGATTCACGAAGACTTTAATTTTTATTTTTTCATAAAAAATAATGTTTTAAGATAGAGCAATTTATGCAGGTGTAATGCCAAAAATGTCCTTTGAATAAACCAGCTTCTAATCAACTATTGCTGGTATTTAATAACGTATTTGGTAAGGGTGGTTGGGGCGTCTGTTTCGTGGGGACAATAAACAAGGGGTAGTAGATTTTTTTTCTGGATTTACGTGGGTGTCCGGGCCAGCTTGCACGCATCACGACTAATTTCACGGCTCACTGAACATCCTGCAAACCCAGTGAGCATGTAAAACACCGCGGGGATAACAGGCGTGCACAAAAAAGTTCGAACCCATTGTAAAGAAAGGGAACAAGTTTCTACCACCGCTAGGCCAAGACCTCAAGAGCAGGGGTGGTAGATTTTATTGCTATATGTTGTGAATGATGTGAGGAAATAATTTGAACATAAACAATAAAAGACATTAATATCCTAGAATTAAGAGGTGTATCAGTTATAGAAAGTACTAGAATAATAAAGAATCAATTATCTTGCTGAGCACAATCAGGGAGAGCAGATCCTCTTTTAATACTCACCCTACCTCTTTCTCAATAAATAAATAAATAAATACACATGATGACTTCTTGCTTCTATAGTTGTATGCATTCTTCTTCTTCTTTTCTTTTATAATTTAGTTGGATATATTCTTACATTTCAGTTGGTTCTGTATTATAAAGCTAAAAGGTGGGGGAAGGGGGGATTACGAACTTGTTAAAATCGCGAGTTAATTCTTAAAATTTTAACATAAAATTTTTATTATTATTTTATTTTATTTATTTATTTTTAAATAATTATTTTTAATTTAAATTTTTTTCTAGCGCATTAGACATTGTTTAGGAGTTTATTTCATTATTGAATTTATGTTAGTTAATTACTAATTTAAACTCATTAGCTTGTAACTCAAAAGGGGTCTATCAAGATTTATTGTGATGGGAACAACCAGGTTGTCACTAGATTTATGTTTGCTTCTTACCTTTCAGTGATTCCTCTATATTGAAAAATTTTATTTTAAGATTTTTTATTTCTCATTATCATTAATTTATTGATTCATACTATCTATCTCTCTCATTTTATTTAGATCACTCATTGATTATAATATTGTTGACTTATTTTATCAGATTTTAATGTAAATTAATTTATTGGTTAGAATTATCAATATATAATTAGTTCAAAAAAATTACTTATAATTTTACAATTTTATGATTTGAGTTTACAATCCGAGTTTATATTGTATTTTTCGTGTCATGTTAAAAAAACATTTTTGACAACCGAGTTTATAATTTAGTAGGATATTTGGATATATTCTTACATTTCAATTGGTTATGTATTATTATTTTCGGACTACTTATTTTTTTAAGATTATTTTTGCATGATATCATATAAATTATTATATTAAATTATATTAAATTATTATTATTATTATTATTATTATTATTATTATTATTATTATTATTATTATTATAAATAAATCTAAAAGGTGTGGGGAGGGGGAACACTGTTTTTCCATAACCATTATCATCGTGAATTACAATAGTAATCTACGGTATTGTTTTTTTTTTTTTTGCATTTTGAATCTCTTTTTTTTTTTAGTTATTGATTTTTTAAAATTTGATCCTTATATAATGTGTTTATGGAGATTTATAGTAGATAATTTATTTTAATTTACCTTTATATAGTTGTTATAATATTAAAAAAAAATATCTCAGCATCACGGTATGGTCTGTTTTTTTAAAAAATTAGTTAAATAAAAAATATTAAAAAAATAGGTTATTAAACTTTGTGGAGTCAATAACGTGATTTGTGAGTTTGATGAGACAACCCTGGTTGCCCCTGTTTGCAGGTTTAGCGAGGTGATTTTTCATTTTTTTTTTCTAATTAAACTCGATTATGTGATTGTCTATTTTTCTTTTTATCATATAATTAAAAAAATAGTTTCAGAAAAAAAAACATGTTATTAAGTTTTAGAAAGTCCATGGGCCCATTGACATGTATGGCGAGTTTAACTTTTTTCTTTTTTTATATATAAATTTTTTTTTCAATTTCAACCTTTGATATTAGATTGATTGAGAATTGAGTTTCATAATTTGTTTCATTTTATTCTCTATGAGGTTATCATAATCTTAAAAAAATCCTAGTATTGGTTTGACGCTTAATTTTATGATCGTCTATTTTTGTTATCATATAGTTAAATAAGCAATAGTTTAGAAAAAAAAAAACAAGTTATTAATCCCAATAAAGTCCATTACCTAGTTTGCATGCGGGTTTGACGTGTTGACTCGGGTTATCCAATTCACGAGATTAGTGGGTTTATCCATCAAACTTGATATGTTTTTCTTTTAGTTTATGGTCCTTTAATTTTTTTAATTGTTTTTTTATTTCACTTTTATTTAATATTGGATTGGTTGAAACATAAAATTTATGGTTTGTTTTTTTTTTATTTTCTATAGGATCATAATAAAATTATAACTCTATAAAAAATAATAAAATTATTAAACCTATCAAAGTACATGATGCAGTTGTAGGGTGACCGAGATCGATCCAATCTAGTATTATCTATATATATATATATATATATATATATATATATATATATATAACCTGTCCATGATTTAGTAGAGGGATAGACAGATAGTGAGTGAGAAAGAAACCTGGTGTGGGCTCTTCATGAGGAGAAAAAACAAGGGGGTTAGCAGTAAGTGATGTCGCTGAATTTGGAAGTGGAAGTGTATAGTGTAGGCGAAGATTGGTTAAGGATTCCTGTCCATGATTCTTCTCTCTTTGGAGACCAGACAAAGACAATTCAAGTTACAATGGTCGTGTTATTTAAACCATAGTTATTAAACCCGGGCTCGAGGTTGACCCGGCCAAGAAACCGGATCCCGGGTTTCATGGGTCAATTCGGGTCAACCCAGATCAACCCGGAAAAATTAAAAAAAATTAAAGTTTTAATATTTCATATGAAAAAATTTATGTAAATATAAGTTATACATATTGTAAACAATAAAGTTTAAAAGAATATTTTTTAAAAAAAATTATCACACATTGAAAATATATTATGTTAAGCTTTTAAATTGAAGTATTTAAATCAAAAGGTTTTTTATCCCACATTAAAAAAACATGATTTTTTTTCTTGGGAACATAGAGTATATATACTAATAGGTTTTAAATCCCACGTTGAAAAAACATAACTTTTTTCATGGAAACATAGAGTATATATACGAAAAGGTTTCAAATCCCACATTGAAAAAATATTATGTTATCCTTTTAAGTTAAAGTATTTAAACCAAAAGGTTTTTTTATCTCACATTGAAAAAACATGACTTTTTTCTTGGGAATATAGAGTATATATATTAATGGGTTTCAAATCCCACATTTGAAAAAAAAAACCGGGTCTCGTCCGAGTTCGCCCGGGTCATGGGTCGACCCGCCGGGTCACCCGGATTTGGCCGGGCTGTTACCCCGGTCAGTCTTTTATTAAACCTGGACCGGTCCAACCATCAGGTCCCGGGTCAACCCGCCAGGCCGGGTTTAATAACACTAATTTAAACGGTTGAAGGATGTGTAGTGCTTTGATTCCATTGGCCGTTTGGTTTTTGTCGAGTAGTGATGGTTGCCGCCTGGCTGACTGTTAGAATAGATTAAAGTTTTTTTTCCACGTTAGCACTAAAATATTTTCCAAAGTATTATGATTAGAAAATACTTCTCACTCTACCGTTGAAACTAGAACACTAGTCGCGGATACATTAATTATTACATGCGTGATCTAGCATGTAGTAGTATATACACGAATAGTATTTTAAAAGACTATTTGTCTGTCTCTTTAATTATTACATGCGTGATCTAGCATGTAGTAGCATATAATATAT
Organism: Populus x sibirica; assembly: GCA_019202695.1. Classification (NCBI taxonomy): domain Eukaryota; kingdom Viridiplantae; phylum Streptophyta; class Magnoliopsida; order Malpighiales; family Salicaceae; genus Populus; species Populus x sibirica. The sequence goes on from JAGMVL010000423.1 coordinate 1,660,682, forward strand.
TCGCGACTTATAATATTACAAGCTATTTGTCTGTCTTCACACTTTCAACAACTTGATAAAAAATACAATTTCAAAGACAATAAAATCATAAAAACAGCAGCTCAAGCTCAGGTAATAAAATCATTAAATTAAATAATTTATTTTGAATCAATTTTCACATGATTTAATTAAAAACTTGAGTTAAATAATATATTAATTTGGTAAATTTTTAGATTGAATTATTTTATCAAATTTAATGATAATACTAGAAAAACTTTCTACTTAATATTTTTTTAAGTTTATAATAAAATAGTTTCGCAAAGGGGATAAATACACTTAATTATTAATTAAAAAAACTAAAACATGTTGAGTTTTTAGTGTTATTGGTACTGTAGATATAGAGAGAGAAACCCACTGTGAACTTCAATAGTTTCTAGGGTTGGTGAGTGCTGCTTTGTATCTCAAGGACACGAGTGTTAAGAGTTTGTTAGCGTTCTGGTTATAATTGTTTTTTAAAGTAATTTTTATTTAGAAATATATTAAAATAATAATTTTTTATTTTTAAAAAATTATTTTTGATATCATCACATTAAAATGATCTAAAAATACCTAAAAAAATTAATTTAAAAAAAAATATTAATTTTTAAAAAATATTTTTATAATGTAAAAACAATCAGGAATTGACTGTGCTCCGTTTCCTTGCGATCATCTCTTCAATTGCTTTTGTGCTTTGGATATTATAATAATAATAATTATTATTATTATTTTGTGGCATGATCAATAGAAGGATTTGGATGGTTAAAGGTTGTGCTTCTAGGCTTTGTTATATGGCGTTGCTCGTGTTTGGGTCCCTTTGCAACATGCCAAATCTTTTGATGATTGTGCATTAAATGCACCTTGTGGTTGTTGTTTGTTGGGATTTGACATGGTTGGCTGGGAATGCTTGGTTTGTTTTGCTGATATGTTGGTCTCTCCTGCCTCTTTTCAAGTCCAGTTGTTGTTGAACCAAATAAGTGGCCTTTTTGGTTTTCTCATTTATCCTTTTTTTTTTTTAATAATATATATATCTGTACCAATTTGTGTATATCTCGATTAATCCTACGAGCTCTGAAATTAACAACCATATAAGCCTTCAATAGCTCTAATATTTATAAAACTCGAACTAATAATCTCTACTCTTTAAAAAACAAACTTAAAATCCGATGAATTAAGTTTGACATATGAATTTATTTACCTTTTGTTTCTACTGGTTGGTTCAGGGTGTGTCCCTTCATGCCTTTTTTTGGTCATTTCGGTTGGGATTGTATGTCATGTTCTTCTTGGGTTATTATTGTGTTTATTTTATGAATTATTATTGTATTTTATTTATTGTTCTTTAGATGGTGTGTTAGGCTTTCTCAAATCATTTGTCATCATCGTCATCTGACAGACCCTTCTCGACCTCATGACGCTTCCCATCAATGATAAACCAAGAGATGATGAGTGGATTATTTCTCATTTCCCCACATTTTTTCTTCTTATTTCTATTTGTTTTCTAAGAAAGCAAGCATGTTTGAATTTAATTTTCTGTTTGTTTTATTTTGAATATCTATAACCCAATTGAATCAGATTTTAATACCCAAAATTTATATGATATGAATAATTATTTTAGGTTCAAGTTTAAATATAAATATTATCGAAACCACTAGTAAATATTCATTATAATCCTTAAATATTGTGAATAACTAGGCGAACAGTAGTTAATGCAGTCATTAAAAAATCAGTCCACGCACACGCATCATAATTGCTGTGAACGGTCCTGAAAATTTATTTCTCATCTCTTACTTTACAGCCCTTTTTAGTACGCCAAATATTAATTGAGTAGTAAATTGACCACCGCGCTCTCCGCCTCCTTCCAGCAACCTCAATGTTATGTCAGCCTCCTCTCGATCATGCCACGTCATATCAAGTGCAGTCCAAAAAAAGGGCGGTTGAATTTATTTTTTATTTAAAATTTATTTTTTTTATATTTTTTAATTATTTTAATATATTAATATTAAAAATAAAATTTTCAAAAATAAAAAATATTATTTTAATATATATAACCAAAAATATTTTAAAAAACAAAAGCCATTATCTTCCAAACAACCGATCATCTCCATGTTGAATTTACCTAGTGCTGACGTGGCAAGATCAGAAGCATTTTGTTGACCTCAAAATAAAATATACAAGTAAAAGAGAGCCGCTATTTTTCTAAAACAAAATACATGGAGAAACCATTTTATAACAATCACTCCGGCAACCCAATAACCGGCCGGCTCCACTTTTTTTGTGGCTCGAACTACTTTCTAACCATGAATTTCTATGCTAGCAAACGACATCGTGTTCTCAACAGAATCACCTAAAACGACACGAGGAGGAGAAGGTGAAGGAGAACAATAATTCTGAGGAGACGCACATGGCGTCCAGAACGGCGTCGTCACATCCTCGACCTCGACATCAACAACCACATCATTAGCAACGGCTATCTCTTCAAAACAAACATCACTGCTGCTCATCTCTCTCTCCTTACTTTCAACAAGAACGTTCTCTATAGACGATTCGTCGTTCTCAGTTATCTCCATCTCCTCCCTGTCCTCTTCCTTGATCGTAAACAAAACTCTCGACGGTCCGTACATTCCTTGCAACTTCAACATCTCCTCCACCAACGCATCTTCACCATCTGCAGGAACTGTCGTAACCGCCGTGGAGGCCGCTGGTGGTGTTGTCGAGTCCGGTTCGATGCGAGTCATTTGGCTTTTCCAGCAGAAGAAGTAGAGAAGCTCTTTAGACGGCGTCGTGTAGAGTGATTCGCTGCTACTACTGAATTCCCCATCAGCACCGGAGCTTGTAACACTACGTCGGTGGAATCTTCTCCAGCGCCATAGAACGTAGAGGATCTCGAAGACCAGGGCGGCAAGACAGACCGAGAAGAGAACTGTGAGCACTGTTCCTAGATTGTTTAGAGCACTCATAGTTGACAGCTAGGAACGAAACAACAGCAACAGTAACTGCGCAGCATGTTAGATTATGTAATTTATTTTGTTGGATGTGGCTACGTTTTTACGGGTTTAGCCGGTGAGTGTTTGGGAATGAAGAGAGAGACGAGGGGTTAGAAGGGCATGGTAATGCAAGTTGCCGGTGTCAAGAGTGGATAAAGGTGAGGACTGAGGAGAGGAGGTTTGGTCTTTGGATGTTTAATTACTCTCCGAGCCTGTTTGTTAATGGGGGTACAGTCGTGTTTTTGATTTTCTGAAATCTTTTTTAAATTAATTCTTTTAAAGTTTTTGAATTAAATGGTAATATTAAAAATAAAAAATATTATTTGTAATATATTTTTAAATAAAAAATAATTTTAAAACAACTTTTACAATGGGAATGAAGATTTAACGATGACGGGGATGTCGAGGGAAGGATAGACGACGGACGAGACTTGCCTTGAAAAAAAGAAAAGACAAAGAAATTTGTTTTGAATTTAGTTGGGCGGGTGAGAATTCAATTTACCGAAAGTAAGGGTTAATAATAAACTTTAATTAATTCGTAGCTCCGTGAGAGACGGTGCAAAGGTTCTGCATGCAAGGAGACAAACCGAGACTATGTAATATAGCGGATAGGTTAAGGCACTAGCTTATTTAATGTAATTATGGAAATTATACTACCATACTTGATGGATGACTTGCGGTATACCGTGGGATCCAAAACTTTTTAGTGTATAAAAGTAATGCTTAAGCGACCATAGTATTTTATTTTTTAAATAAAGTAAGAAAACATGACACTCAGGTTATTAACTTATTACATCCAATAAGATTGAATAATTTAACAGTCAAATTTAAATGGTAGGCAATAATAATAAACAAACAGTAAAAAAAACATTTGATAATAATTAATTAAAACAAATGAGTCACTGGTACTATTATTACCATTATTATTATTATTATTAAAAAAATAAAAATCATAAATTTGATCTAAAAGATAAAATTAAAAACTATAAAAACTTTAATATAAGAGCGAATGAAAAAAATCAAAAGTAAAAAGAACAAATTGAAAAACATTATACATTATAAATTACAATTGAAACAAATAAAAATTTTAAAAAATAAAAAAATGTCAAAATAAAATAAAAAACAAGACAAAAGAACTGAATATAAAAGACCAATAACAACGAGGACTGTAGCTCATTTTTCAAGGTATGAAAGAGAAATAAAAGGGAAAAAAGAAAGGCTAACTAGTGATAAATCGGTCATCGCAAGTAAACACGCACCACCCATAAAGAAAGATGAGACAAAAAGGAATCAAATGATACTGCAAAATAATATTTTACACCATTGGGAAACGTCGCACTTATTGCCCGAAATACATGGCATTTTCCATGTACTGCCGCATGTGCAACATGTTCTAGTAGCTTTTTCAATTTCAAAAATATTAATTAAATGATAAATGACGTTATTACACTTGATCAAATCAATAATTAAAAAAATACCAGAGATAAAAAGACCCTATTACATGTGTTGAATTTTTTTTATTCCAAGGGCTTGAGTGTAAATTTTCTGTATACAAAAAAAAAAGGCACAAATACCTCTTCCCAAAAATGTTAGTTTTGTATATTTTTTTTAGAGTGTTTTTTTGGCTATGTAACTATTCACTAATATATGGAAAAACAGATAATACTTCCAAACAAGTTTATAATGATGGTACATGAAAAGATAAAAATATCCTTGATTCAAAGGAAAAAAAACTTTTAAAAAGGGTAAAAGAATCATTACAATGTGATGATAAATAAAAAATTATAAGTGGGGTTACAATGAATTTGCATTCTGGTTTAGTTGTTTTTTTATGTCTATATAAGCTTGTTCTTGTATCGTGATGGGCACTTCAAAACAGCAATTTCTCATTCATTTTACTTTTGGAATACAGGTGAACGCTAACATGTATATCTCCGCGTTATTTTAGGGGTGTTTAAAATTATGATAATAATTATTTTTTAAAATATTTTTTTTTCAGAAATATATGAAAATAATATATTTTTATTTTTATTTTTTAAAATATTATTTTTAACATCAACATATAAAATAAAATAAAAATTAATTTTTGAATTTTCAAATATTATGCTGGCTGAGGCCAGGCAAGTGGTGGATCCATCTTAGTGCAACCTGGCAAGACCCAATGCGGAAAGCTCGGCTACAGATTTCGTAGATACAGAAATGGATATGGTCGAGGTTATCTGCCTAGTCAAATTCCAGGCGTTGATTACAATGGCATTTCACTCAACAACATCATTTAAATTTATAATGATACTATTAAGTACAGTGTCTGTATCAGTTGACCTTGTATTATATAATTACGAATCAATCCATTGTATGATTCTGAAAATAACATCCCTTTGTCCCCATTCGCTTCTCCCTCCACCGTTGAATCTTTAATTATTTATCAATATATCATTTATTACTTTGTTGCTACTTGCATTCTTAAAACTCTCCTCGTCTTAATTAGACAAATTTAGAAACTCATATATATATATATATATATATATAAACAGAATTATAATTAATCAAACAATTATGGATAAGATTGAAAAATCGAACCTTTTTATAAAGACAATTGACGAATTGGACACAGAAAATACTATCTAACTAGTTGGGTCCGAGAGGCAGGACAAATATGAAAGTATGGGTCAATTATGGGCCACTAAAAGAAAAGCTAATGGGTATGCTAAAATCATTATGTTTTTTTTTTCTTTTGAATTTTTTTCTATTTTGGTTTAATAATTTTGTTTTCAATTTAATTATTTATATTGTATTTACTAGGAATTACACTTGCTGATTTATTTTAATTTGCTTTGAGTTTATCAAGGTGAAAAAACAGCTTAACATTATATTGATATTTGACTTTGCAAAATATAATTAATTGTGTAAAAATATTAAGGCTCGTGGACCAAGTAATGCAAGGTTTTTTTTTTTCTCTACTGTTCATTACAGATCTTTTTAAAAATTTTAGCCAGTGGAATCCTTTTGTTTTCATTTTAGGTCCTCTTATTTTAAAAATTTTATGTTTTGGTTCAAAACTTTATTTTTATTATGTTTTAGTCTTTAAATTTAAGAAAGAAGAGAAACTCATGAAAAAAAGAAGAAGAAAAAACAAAGTTGTTGATTAGCTATATTCTAACAAATAAGACAACTAATCTTGAAGTCAACGAGTTTTATTTAATAAGAGAAATTTTATTGAGGTGTTTTTTATCTAGTTGATAAAAATAGATTAAGGCTTGAAAATATTTTTTTTGAGATGATTTTTAGGTTTTCGATTGATTAAAGGTTATTTTAGATTAGATGTGAGTTTATTTTATGGGGGTGTTTATTGGGTTTTTTAGATGAAAATAGATTGAAAACATATTTTTAGGTTAAAACCTTGCCTTGTCTTTCTGGCGACAACTTTAATCACCAAAATCTACAGTAGTAAAAGACATGTCATTTGCATTGATTTTTTTAAATAAAAGAATAGACAGCGTGTCATCCTTCGTTTAACTTTATGGCCTAGACACACCAACCACTTGCTTGTTATGTTTTGTCTTTTATTTTTTTTTATTTTTTTTCTATGATTTTAATTTAAATCCATTAAAATAGATTAATTAAAAATTTATTTAATATTTTAAATTAAATACCATTTAATTTTGACTTTTTTTGTTTTACTAATATCATGACCTTTTTCTTATTATATTAGCAAGTGCTATTTTTGTAGTACCATTTGTGATTTTTTTAAAAAGTGTATTTTATGCTTTCTTGCATATGCCTATTTTATTATCATACAATTAAATAAAAAATAATTTTTTAAAATAAAAATTATTAGATCCAATTGAGTCTATGACTAGGGTCGTATTATTGATGGGTCGACCTAGGTCGATCCAAAACATCATTGTCTCAATACATAAAAAAAACAATGTTAAAATGTCGTCATCTTGAAATTTTTTTAAGCTAAATTAGGTTTTTACTAGGTCAACCGAGTAATGTTCGGACTCGTTTAATCAACCTAGTAATATAAAGTCAACTTTAACCTTGTTTAATTTAAAACCTAGGTCAAACAAAGACCTAATTCAACAGGTCTTTGGTTTTAATTGAAATTCATTAAAATTAATTAAATAGAAATATATTTTGGATTTATTTTATTAAATATCATTTTGTTTTTATTTTATTTTTGAATGAGGTTATAACATTCTTTTTAAATATTAACAACCACACTTTTTGTACAACCCTCCATGATATTTGTTTTTTTTTCCCCTCAAATTCTATTCGATCATTTTTTTTGCATATTTATTTTTATTATCATTTAATTAAATAAAAAATATATTTTTAAAAATAAAGTTATTATGGCATGAATCGCGAGCTTAATAGGTTGATTCAGGTCTAGCCAAAATATTGTCGATTCAATATTTTAAAAAAAAGGTTGAAACAAATGTCGTTTTTTTTATTTTTTTGAAAGGTCAAACCAAGTGTTGAAAAGCTCAATCAAGTCACATTTGGATCTACTCAGTTGATCGAGTCACACGAGATCAACTCATATGAGATTTAATTTAAAAACCAGACATGGGTTGGGATAAGAAGGCTCTAGGTTGACTCGACATGTAGGGCTAGGTTTAATAACACTGCTACAAAACTCTCCATGACAACTCGTAAGTGGTGTATTATTGTTATATTTTTTAAGACATTTGCATTAAAATTATCAAAATATTATTTTTTTATTTAATTTAAACTTGCTTTTATAATTATGAAAGTTGGATAAAAAGGGTATGTGTTAATAAGGTAAATGAGTTTTAATTAGATAGATATCTTTTTTATTTTGATTTCAAATCATCAAAATTTTTTGGGATATTAATTCTAATTGTTTTTTATTTAATAAAGAATATATAAGAAAAAAAGTTATACTTGTTTGTGAAAAAAAAAAACTTAATAAGAAAGGATCGATTATGCTAGCATATTATTTTGTTTGAATAGAATATAAATTATTAATTTTGTTGAAAAATATAGACATAATTAAATGAAAAAAATTAAACAACTCGCATCAAATATCATAATTTGTTTTTATATCTTATTGTTTTTATTTAATTTTTTTATTATTGTGAATGAATTATTTTTTATATTTATTGACGCATATAATTATCAATTTATTTTATTAAATACTTGTTGAATTTTTATTTAATAATTAAAATATTTTTTGATATAAAAAATATTAACAGCTTCTACATATACTTTTGTGTTAAATTTTAATTTTTGATCTGATAGGTGACAGAGAATGGATAAGTTTTTTAGTTATCGGCAAGTCATGTTACATTTAGGTTGTGTTTGATTTTATGAGAGTAGTTGTTTTTTAAAGTTTTTTTATTTTTTAAAATTTATTTTTAATATCAATATATTAAAATAATATAAAAAATTAATTTTAAAAAAATTTAAAATTTTATAAAATATAATTTCTACTGTAAAAACAAATATGGTAGTTTTTTTCCAGGTGATTCGGGGCGGGAAGAAGCTGTGTCCAGCACGATTGCATCCCTGCTTAGAATGAGTTCTGCTATGAAATCCATATAAGTCAGGTTGAATTGGGCTTATAAGGTCAAGTCTATCAATTGAAAGGTCAATATTTCAATGTCACATCTAGTAGCCGAAACTACAGAGTCCAAGACTATCTGGGCCTTTAGAAAACAATGCTGGACCTATATCGTCCGTTATCTCAAGCCTCCATTCTGAGGAGAAAAAGCTTTTGAAGCTGCTTGGATATCAATAGCGTGTTTCAAAAAACCGGCGCGGCGGCGGCGGCGGCGGCGGCGGTTTGCAAAGTCTTGATATCATTGTGCAATGACAACTCCTTTAAATAACATTGTCTGTGAGACTCAAACCTTAGCACATAATAATCCTCTAGTTTACCCAGGCCAGGGCAGTAATGTGCTGAATCCATAAAACATCCAGAATGGGTCAAACCATACAAAGGTATGTCTGGGACTCCATGGCCCAGGAGCCAAGTAATTCCAAAATAAGCGGCCTTGGGAACTTGGATGATACTTATGCATGCTTTGGTGCATGCTGATCAGCACACATCAATGGTCAGTCGAAACCCTAGCTAGGAACATTGCCTTATGCATAAAAAGCGCTCTCTCAATTTGTCTCTCGAAATAAGAATGATTCATGGAAAACGACCCATCAATCATCAAAAGCATCATCAGCTCCAAAATCGAACATCTCTCACGTTTCTGGTTTATTCCCGTATGCGCCTCTCTCTTTTTGACCGAGTCTTACTACAAAGAGAGACCACAACGTAAAGATTAATACGCACAAACACACTATATAACCAGGTGGGGGTACCCTCCCTCCCTCCCTCACTCTATCTTTCCGGTAGATGAATACAGCATGTCATGAAGTACTTCCTCCCACTCTCCTCGGATCCCTCACTCATCACTTTCAAATGATAATTAAATCCGTCCAAAATAGAAAGGAGAGAAAGGAGGTGATGATTCAATTTTGAATAACTGGAATATGTATAAAATGATCTGTCTATAGATTGTAAGCACTTTCAGATCCCAGACTTCCCTTACTTTCATGCAAAAAGAAAATCACTCATAGTATAAGGTTAAAGAAAGAAAAGAAAGAGACAGAAAGAGAAGGCCATAGACAGTGACCTCGTGGAAAAGAACCATTTGTTAGCTCCCCTTTTCTTAAAGACTGCAAAAGGACTTAAGGTGTGTGGAAACTTTGTCTCCATGCCTTTGTTGTCTTTTGTAGATGCAAAACACTTGAATCCTTCTCTCTTGGTGGGTCTTTTGAGGGGAGAGGGTTCTCTTAGCTTGTCTTGCTTGTTCAAAAAACCCACTTGGTATTCGGTGCAAGGAAAGGGGTGCAATCCCATTAATGTTAACTTTCCTATATAATTTAATTTGTTCTGCTGAAGGATCACTTTAATTAAAAGTTGTACAATGTACATTGATTAGAACTGGAAAGAATTCCATGATGTTCTTTCTTTCATGTGCTGTGCTTTGTTTTGCTGTCGAGATGATGATTGAAGATTCCACGCTTGATTTCTTTTCTTTTAACTCGATCCTCTTCACCACCATGTCAAGGAATTGTTCGGTGATCTAATTGAATTTCTATATTTATACCAAGGGTTAGGCTAAAATACTCTTTACTGTAAAAATATCATGCCCTCAAACTTCTCGGTAGAAAACATTACAGGTAGTATTTAATCCACCCAGAAAAAGAATAAAAAAAGGTAGTGTTTGAATTTTAGCGTGGGCAGAAAAACAAAAAAAGGGATGTGAAGTTCAGGTAATAGTACAGACATCTTTAAACGACATCCTTTTAAGTAAAATTAACATAACAATTCTTACTACTACGCACTTCTTCTCAAGAATTCGTATATATGGAGTTCATATCAAGTTATATGAGGCTTCCCAGCCTAATATTGTATTCCGATTAGAAAAGATACTAATATTGTTGGGCTTTCGATGATCAAACTCGTTTTCATCACAGGATCCATACTGCTTTGCTAAGACAACATCTTAGTCTTATAAACTAAAATGCCCTATAATTAGGACATATATAAATATACAGGCTCAAATTCAAGAAAATAAAATAAATTATTTATTAAATGCCCCGCAATTAAAACCAAACATTAATATGGCCTGGCTAATTCCATGCATGATATGCTTAGATCCAGTCCAGGCAACAGCTAGCACTATGGAGCGATGCATGCCTGAGATTTAACCACTTGGTCCGTGGGATTGATCAGCTCCAGAACGTTGGAAAATAGCACTACCACTTGTCAAAGCAAAAGCACTAGGCCCATTAAGGAAATATGTTTAAAAATCTCATAAAGAAAGTGATCGCAGATCTGGAAAAGAATCACCATTATTTGTAGAGGAAAAGAATTGAAGATGAAACCCATATCTTAAGAAAGATATATAAAACTATATGATTAGTGTTCAAAAGTTATTTAGGTATTCATATTTATGGTGGGATTGAAAAGGTTTCCAAAGTAAAAGAAACAATGGGTGTTAAAGATGGGGAAAAGAAAAGAAGGGAGGAATAACTCCATTGGCTCAAAGAAAGCACGAAGGTGGTTTACCTTAATGAGTATGTCTCTTATCCCGTAAGGCTCACGACTCAAGTTTCGGCAACTTTAGGACCCTCTAGTGACGTAAACCCCTTTATTATAATCCCCCTTGTTGAGACAATGCTCGAGGACCTTGAGACTTCGTGCGACAAGGCTCCACTCTGGCTAACCATTAGTTTATGGGCATTGGGCCACAGTCTAAGTGACCTTAGAACAGGGAATTAATTTCATGTGTGTTTCAAATCTCACACGCACAAGAATCCTCGTTCAAAAGGTTTCCTAGTTGGTGCAGTTTCTGGATAAGCTTTCTTTGTTCCTTTTCAATAAAAATCTTTATGAGCAAACTCATTAGTTCGGCTTAGTTCTCATATTCGAGTGCCGCTATTCGTGTTCTGGTGAAATGACATGTATATCAAACATTTTATCAACTATTTTTATCCTTTCTTGCTAATTTGCTGTACTTCAATTGGTTCTGTACATTTAAAATTAATACTTCATTATTTCTTTTCTAATTTCTTTTCAGTCTAATTGGTCACTTAGTCATCACTACTTTTTCAATAGTGCTAGACAGCAATAGCATTTCGTTTCCTCTTATACTCTCTCCGCCACAGACATAAACACTCTTCCACCAACCTCTCACCGTTAGTCTCCACTTTTGGAGCACCATCATTGAGAGGTAAATGAGGGGGAAGCTCTCTCTTTTAACTGAGAAGAAGGTTAATCGTAATGAAAATGGAAACCTGTGAAGACCTCTCCTGCTGGACCTGCGCCCTCACCTCTTTTTTGCTGATGATATGATAATGATGATATATGGCTTGTGATAATGTAATTAATCTAGCAGTTGTTATATTGATTTCTTGATTGCAAGCTTATCTGTGGACTTGCTGATGTGTTTCTCAACGCTGTTGTTAGCAGCGTGAAACCCACATCCTATAATCGTGGCCTTAATTGAGACACACAGACACACATTGTAGAATCGATCATGGGATTTTCTTTTCTTGTGGATAAAGAAGATAGAGTCTTTGTGGATCATGCTGAAACTGAAGGGATGAATGGAAAGTGCCACGTATATATGTTTCATAACCACATGCAATAATCAAATCAAATCAAGGTTATATTTGGTACGAATTTTATAAATAAATTTAACTTATTTTTAATTATTTATTAAAAAAAATGTTTGGTTAGAAATAATGTTAATAGTTTGTTACAAAATCGAGTTAAATCTTTTATTTAAAGAATCAAAAAATCTAACTTCTAACTTCTAACTTATAAATTATAATTTATATTACGTTGTTTTTTCAAGAAAATCACTTTAAATAATTATTATCAAACACACTATTTATTAACTTAAATCCATTTTTATTTCAAGTTACTTGTAAAATATAACTTTCAAATGATGATGATTCAAAGTAAAATCAAATGAAACGAATTGAACTCTAAATTAGTCTACTTCTTAATTCTATGTCACCTTTCCACCCATTATATATTGCTAATTGGCTACAAATCAATGCACCCACCTTTTCCATTTACGTTATAATAACGTATCCTATGTGAAAAAGGTGAATGTACAAAAAGTTGAATAAATAAAAGTTAGCCCGGTAAAGAAAGGTTAAATTCTAGCCACAAGGATTGAAAAAAGAGAGGAGCTTTAATTGCTTTAAAAGGGACACCCACTTTCTGCAATTTATAATTATTAAACCATATATTTTTTCTAAATCATACACACAAACTAGCTATATCTTCCTGCTTTTGAGGGAAAATCAGATTCCATATACTCGCATATCTTTGGTTGCATAACCCAGCGTTTCTTGCTGGGTGCGTGCATTAACCAGATATATAATTAAGTAGTATCATAATCAAAAGAGCATATATAATTGCTAACAAATCTTAGACAAGGATTGTTAAACAAAGGTTTTCTCTATACACGAACGGAGCGATTTGATTTTTTTGAAGCCAATAGAAATATCACTCCATGCTCTGGAAGTGTTTTAATTAGACCTGAGTTCCTCGTTGATTCCTGATTAATTATAGTGGAATTCTTTGAGAATAATTAGAGTTGAAATTGGTAACAAGTCAATATAACCAATAAATTCATCACTAACGCTGTACAGATTAACAACATTATTAGTTTTTAAGGTAATAGCTCAATCTGATTGTACGTAGTTCTCTAATCTATCCTTGCATCCTTAAATATATGTTAGTTTTTACTTTTTAGTATATTATTTTGTCAAACTTTTTAGTCTAAATCACCATAATTAGTTATGTAATATTTTAGAAATAAAAAATAATCATATATAAATCATGTTACTAATTCATGTTGTTTGGCCTAAAAATCTTACCAGAATGATAGATTAAAAGTTTAACATATATTTAAGGATAAAATTAACTCAACTAGGGATATAAAGATTGATTAACATATTATCTCAACAAATAAAGTCATTAATCTTAGTTTTTATTTCACCATGATTAATAAAGCTCCCATATGAATTTATATTGAGAAATTATTACATGAACATAGTCAAATGTTAATATCAATGTTATTACAAAAAACTAATTATAGTATATAATGAAGTTGGGATTGCGATAACGAGTAATTCTGGGCAACTAAGTGTGGGTCTGCCACAACTAAATGAGGATCTACCCTAGACGGATAAGTTTAGGCTTAAAAGAAGGTCTGGTCGCGCCAAACCAGAATAACAACTCAAAAGGATTATAACTTTTTGGAATCGCTATTCTAATCGTTGGATCCTTAGATTTTCAAAATCTCATCCCAAGACCCCAGTTTTGGTAGTTTTTATTATTTTTAGATTTTATGCTTCTTTCTTTTGTAATTTCATATTTTTATTTTGCTTTCTAGTTTAGGTAGAGTTTCTAGGCTACTTAAGGCTTTGTAATTTCATATTTTTATTTTATTTTTTAGTTGAGATAGGATTTCTGACCTATTTAAGGTTTTGTAAACTTCCTGGAAGATTATTATTCTAGAAAAAAGAAAACCTGCCAACTTAGAATTCACATCTGCAACATTTTTCGCTCATTAAAATTCTCGTATTCTTTCTTTAAATTTTGCTATCTTTGGCTTCCGTCCGCATCAATATATAATTAATTCACCTATGATAATATATTAGTATTAAGAGTAAAATACACATTACACTAGCCAATCAAGCTGTTTCAACATGAATCTAGTCATAATGCACAAGATATATTCTATAACTTTCTATATTCTTAACAAGAGTAGCGAATGTTGCCACCACGTTAAACACAAACAAAAAACAAAAATATTTGGTAGGAAAGTAAGGAGAAAAAGAAGAAGTCTAAGATGGTGGCTTCTTCCTTTAAGAAATCAAAGAAAAGTGCATAAAGAGATAAATGAAAAGAAGAAGAGAATATTAATATAAATAAGTTGGATTTAGTTCAAAAGAAGAGCGATGAGAGTTTGCAACTCATCAAACCCACTTTTGTCCTCCAAAAGAATGCATCTGTTCCCAAAACCCTTAATCTTTGCTAAAGCAAGAAGCGACAAATTCCCTTCTTATGCTTAGGAGTTTTGATTTAAAGTTGTCAAGATAATGATCTTTTTGTGATTCTAAAGTAGCAATATCTTTAAGGTTAAAAGAAGAGATGCTTATCTATGTTTATTATTATTTATTTATTATTATTATTCTTAATCCTTTATTTTTCGACTTTCACTTTAATTCATTTATTTTGAACCCTCATACCGTAACTTTTCTGTGCTTTCCAAAGGATGAGAATGTTTGGTTACGAAAATCAAAGAAAGTAAAGTTATTTTCTTTTCTTACAAAACGCATCACAAAGCATGAAAAGTTGTGCTCTTTTGATATTTCTTAGAGAAGATTTTGCTTTTTGCTTCTAAAGCAGAAAAAAAGTTGCTTCTCCTTTGCACAACCCTTACGTTATGGATCATACTCTTAACCTTACTTTATGCATTCCTAACGTTCCTGATGGCATTCTATAAACCCCCCTTTTTTTTAAAAATCATAGTTTGATTATGGTTTATAGAATGCCATCAGGAAGTTATTATAATTAGACATTTAAGCATGTATAGTCTAATGATTTTAATTTGTTTAATATAAAATATTATATATTATGTAACTCTAAACTCAGCAAACCTCTGGTTGAAAAAAAAAAGTCATAGATTATTGGCTAGAACTTTTTGTTAATGGGTTGGAAAATTTACTTCAACTATTATAAATATTAATCATTCTGCTCAAGTAAAGAGCTCTAGCAGGACATTTCTCTATAAAGTCTTCGCAGCAATAAGGTAGAATATTTTCTTGCTTAGATCACATCACATGGCGGTATTGAAAAGGAAAGAAAACGGTACAGAAAGAAGAAATTAAGCTTCCATTTAAATAAATATATAGTTTAGAAATTTGAATTTAGGAGAAATCTTAGAGTACTCTAAAAGTTATTACCAACGAGAGAGAGAGAGAAATTAGCCTAGGTTAAAATATTTTTATATTTTATAGGTTTGGATATGATTTTTTTTATTTCATTTTCTTATCGTTCTCATTTTTCGAAATGACAATGTAAAACAAGAATTGATAATTAATTTTGCAATGCTCTAGAACTTTTGCAGAATTTAGCATTTGGGGGTTTAATTGAAGCTTTTGCCCAATCAATGGGGAGACTATTGTTAACATTATGTATACGATAAATTCTTTTTTCAAAGAGATGATATGAAAATATTCAAAGAACTGATTTAATTAATTATTAGCCAACTTACTCACACTCTACTATGTGTCGAATCAAAAATTAATTTTTAACTAAAAATACAATAGAATATACAAGTGTTGCTAATTTTTTTAATTTAAAAAATTATTTATGAACTCAGAATTTGATAGGTGTGTTTAATAAAATAAATCGATAATTTTATGCTGTAATAAATATTAGAAAGAGATGTTAGCGATAACTAAAGACTAAATTAAAAAGCTGAGAGATAAACACAAATTAAAAAGCCTGATCTTGTATCGCAAGGCGCCATTCGATCCTTTTATTCAATTATATTTCAATTTTTTAAAGAAAAGTAATAATTTTAATTTTATTGAAATAAATTAATTTAGAAAATTATAAGAGCAAGTTTAAATAGAAAAGAAATATTTTATGATTATTTTAACGCAAATGTATTAAAAAATATAAGAATAATACACAGTTTGTGCATTGATGCAGGAAAAATTTTGACTGTGTTATTAAATTTGGTTTGGCCTAGCGGGTCTATATGGAGACCCTTTGACGTAGCCCCTTGCCAGACCCGACTTTAAAATTAAATCAGGTTGTAGTTGACATGATGTGACCCGGTTGACATAGTGAGACCAATTATGACACGGTTTGACTTAAAAAAATAATTCAAGATGGCATCGTTTGAATTTAAACAAAAAATATTGAGAAGATAGTGTTTTGGATCGATATGAGTTAACCTGTCAAATTCACTACCTAAGTCATAAATTTTGTTATGTTTAATAACTTTGTTTTCTAGAATCTATTTTTATTTAATTAAATGATATAAAAAACATAAGCAAGAAAACAACCAAAAAATATTTAAGAAAAAAAAATCATAAAGGATTGTATAGAAATAGTTGTTACTAATATTGTAAGAAATGCTAAAATATTATTCGAAAACAAAGTAAAAATTGAACAACATTTAATAAAATATTATAAGAAATATATTTTAAATTAATTTATTGTAATGAATTTCAATTAAAACTGAAGACTTGCCGGGTCGGGCCCTTGCCCAACCCTATTTCAAATTAAATTGGTTTGGAATTGATCTGATGTGACCCATTCAACATGGCAGGTCCAAACATTGTCCAATCAACCTGGTTAAAATCTTATTTGACTTTAAACAATATTTCAAGATGATGTCTTTATATTTGTTTTTCAAATATTGACACTACAAAATGTTTCGTATTGACCCGGGTTAACCCACCTACCGGATTGTTTTTCATTTAACTCGAATTGATATTGATTTCTTTTTTTTCTTGTTTTTTAACACCACTTTTTTTTAAAAAAATTTATTATTTAATATTAGGTTTATTAAAAATTAAGCTTTTTTATTTATTTGCTTTTTTTGAGGATAACTCATTTTCACAACCCGAATCGTGGATTTGCAATGCTCACTTCAATTGGGTTGGGCTTTTCAATCATTTTGTTTTTGTTTTTGTGTCAACTTTTTTTCTCATTTTTTTTTGTTGCTTTGGATATGCTTTTTAGATTGATTTTCTTTTTCCAATCTTATTATTCAATATTAGATTGGTTAAGAATTGAACTTCGTGATTTATTTTGATCCAGTGATATCAGTCTTATGACCTACATCATTGGTATGAAATGTTAGTTTGAATTGCCTTTGGTCTTTTTTTTTACACTGATTATTTTTCGATTTTATCCTTTAACACTAGGTTAATTTATAAAAGATTCAACTTTTTTTCATTTTGCTTATTATAAGGATAGTTCGGCGTCATGATTCGTGTTGTGGGTTTGTCATTCCAACTTAAGATTGACTTAGGGATTTTACATCATTTTTTTTACTGTCAAATTTAATCCTTATTTTTTTAATTGATTTTTTTTTGTTTTGGATCCTTTTTAAATTATTTTTTTAATATCATCCTTTAACTTTGAATTATTAAGACTTAGGTTTCGTAATTGTTTTTCTATGTGGTGATTTTGATCTCATGACCCAGATTAAAGGTACAAAATGTTAACCTAGATTGAGATTGTTACATTTACTGTCACCACTTTTTTATTTATAAAATAATTAAATTATATCATCTTACTGGACCCAATAGGGTCTATGACTCAAGTCACGTAATTCTTTTTATGTTTTAAAACACACCAGCAGTTCTTAAACATTATTTTTTTAAGTTAAAAAAATCAATTCAACTTGCGGCCAAGCATGAGCCACCAATCTAACAGCTAATCTATAAGGTGTTTGGATTTTCATCCCTTCTACTAAGTTCTATACAGATGAACCGCAAGTAATTGGAACATCTAGTGATCTCACTATGTGTTTTCTATGTAGAGAACCATCTTTTCATCCATATACAGTCTTCAATATCCTAGAACTTTTGGTACGAAGAAATGATTCCCAGTTCAAGTGGTAGTCAGAAACTATACTAGGTGGAAGCATCCAATAATCTACAGTCATTTTTAGATTAAGAGTAGTTCGATTAATTCAAGGAACAACAAAGGCACAGGCCCTGGTTCCCCACCCACAAAAGCCTAAGCGGATTTACTAGGAAAGGTGTTATTGTTTGATTCTCTATGATTTGCAAATTAGATTAATGATCATGATGGGATGGCTTAGCATGGTGCTATCTCAAGTGAGAAGCCACTTTCATTGTCCCATTAATCATGAACAATATAATAGATGCAGACAATCATGGTGGGATAATTGGCTGGGTATACCTGAATGATTTTATATATATGCTCATTAACTATTAGTTAAAGGAAGGGAAATGATCAGTGGCAGCTATGTTTAATTGATAATGTTCTTCCTTTTTCTTACATATAATGATGAAGTTATTGTGCTGTACCAGCCCTTCACTTGGTTAACTGAAAACATAATTAACGTAATTTGCTATGGAATCACTTCAATTTTTCAAAGGGGAATGCCTCTACACTCATGAAATTAATTTCGCTTGGATCTTAGACATCGCACCAAACTAAAATCGAACATATTCATATGAATTGCGATGTGCAATATTTATGTTTGACTATATATTTAGTTATCTAGCTTCTTGGTGTAAATGAAGCATTTAATTCAAAAATTCAAGCCGTGTGCTTCTGAAAAGGAGGAAAACGATATGTATTGAAATTAATAGGGATATTTTCTGGTCAAGAAGTATGAAAGGAGGATAATGTACATTGTGATTTTACATAATCTCCCTAGGAACTCTACGAGAAGCTAAAAACTTATCAAACAACAATAAATAGAAAATAAAAATAAGAACTGATATTACATGATTGATTTTTTATTTTCTATCCATCAAAACTCTTGAATTTTGAATATAATCCGTCTATCGACGGATTCAAGGAGGCCAATGTCATCAATCGATTGATCTTCCAATATGTTATCATCGTCAAAGGAAATATTCAAATCCAGGGATATGCAAGGGGTTGTGTCCTCCATTAATGCAGCACCGGCACCAGCATTGTCTTCTTCTTCGTAAGACCCATCTGTTCTCTGCTTGATTGGAGGAGAGCAGGCTCTAGATCTTGAGCTGAAGCTTTCACAGCTCAAAATGATGATAGCATCACTAAGGCCAACTTCTTGACCATTGGAATTGGTTATTCTTCCACTTTCAATAGCTCTTTTGAAACCAATTTGAGAGCAATAATCTGCTTGCTCAACGTCTTCCACTAAGAAAACTCTACGTGGATTGTTTGATGCTGCCTCAGAAAATCTCTCGATATAGCTGCAACTTTGTTCATCTCTTGATCTTTTATTTCTACAATCTTCGGTCGAGTCTGCTCTTGTAGAAGAAAAACTGCTTAAAGAAATTGAAATGAAGCTGTCATGGGAGCCAAAAACTAGCCTGGCCAATTCTTTAGCTATCTTCTCTTTAGCTTCCACATCAACTCCTTGAAAAAACAACCAAGTTTCTTCTTTGGATTCACTGTTTTTCATCTTCCCCTTTCTTCTTATCATGCCAGACCGGCATTGCAAGATAGTGCTTGCTATTTCAGGGATTATATCTCTCTGCCATGGCACTTTTTTCTCCAATGCAATGGATAGGATTTTCAAGTTCTCAGCATTTAGCTCCTTGAACTTGTGGAG
Organism: Populus x sibirica; assembly: GCA_019202695.1. Taxonomy (NCBI): domain Eukaryota; kingdom Viridiplantae; phylum Streptophyta; class Magnoliopsida; order Malpighiales; family Salicaceae; genus Populus; species Populus x sibirica. The sequence goes on from JAGMVL010000423.1 coordinate 1,680,558, forward strand.
ATACACCACTTCCATGACATCACTTGATGAAGTTGAGTTTGGAGTAGAATTAGGATTTGATGAAAATGGTAATTGTTTGGTATGATCTTTATGCTCTGGAATGTACATTCTCAAACTTGGTTCATTAATGCTACACTTGTTGAGAGTCCCTGTACCAAGCCAGAAAGGGTGGTCCCTCAATGACTGCTTGGGTTCAACAATGGGCCACTCATTGTGGGTTTGTTGAAAAATAGGGTATTGCTGGTCATATGAAGTAGAAGAAGAAGGTGATACAGAAGAAAATGTGAGGGTTTTCTCAGAAAAGTAGTGTTGTCGGTGGATTGAACTGCAAAATGAGTTCCATTTTCTGCAAAGATCTTTGATTGACATAGAGTTCTGGAAGAGAGAAACGGAGAAATTAGAGAACAGTCATCGCTCAAGACGTAAGCTTCGAGCTTCTGACTACAAGTATACAATTTTGAATTATTGAAGAATCAAATGCGATTAACTAGTTATAATTACCTGATTATCACTATTTTGTAAGTTTTTCTCATTTTTGCATTGTTGAAGCCATGCAGGAAGGCCAGAAGTTGTGGAATCACTGTCACAGGTGCTAGTTGGTAAGCTTCGAGCTTCTGACTCAAACTTGGCTGAACAATCAGCACAGCAAGTGAGCTGTTTATCTTCCCCACCTTCATGAATAACCCAGCTGCAAGACCCATTTCCAGCTTTGTTGCTTGTGGACTGACATCGTAGATCACTGAAAAATAAAAAAAGAAGGTAAATGAGGATGTTATTAGACTTTGTTGATCATTTATAGAAAAAGGTAAATGATGAAGTTGATGAAGCTACAATTGATATTTTTCACTGCTTTGAAACTCCTTGGATTTTTAAAAGTGCAACTTGCATGGTGCCCATTAATAAAAGCTAAAAGACCACAAAAAAAAAAAAAAAGAAGAAGCCTATCTACCTCTCCTTCCTTGTTGCCAAAGAAAAAAGTGATGAATTTTTGACATTTTAGCATATTATAAATCACATTAAAACTCTGTATATAGCTTTTCTTTCCCCTAACTTGAATTTTGAGTTTCCAAAAGAGAAGGAAAATGGAGTAGGAACTTCATTTCTTTTCACTGGTCCGACATCTATTTCTTTTTTCTTTTCTAAAAGCAGTTTGAAAAAGAAAACTCATTTACTTAGTTCAGAAGAAATTCAAATAATAGAAAGCAAGAATATAGACCCCGATAATGCATAAAATTACATGCAACTTTAGCAACTGTTTACCTGTCACTGATGAGACTCAAGCGCAAGCTGCCTGCAGGAATTGTAAGTGGATGGAGGCCCAAAACAGTACCTCCTGATGGATGGCCTGATTTACACTTCATGTAAGTTTGGAAAGTGGCAATCCCCATAAGCCAAAATCTTCCATTAATATTCTCTCCAATTCCACAAGCTAATTTGCCAAGCTCTATGATCATGTATTCCATTGGACAGAAAAAGCACCTTCCTTGCTCACTTGATGAACTACTAGCCCTATTCTCAATAGCCCATTTGAGATCTCCCAAATTCAAAACAACTCCTTTGCCCATGTAGCTTCTCACATGGATTTTAAGCTCTTCGAGTTTATGTTCTACCTCTACCCTAGAGAAATGGCCAAAAGAAGAAACTGGGATTGTTAAAAACTTCACTTCCCTCAAAGCCTCAGGAACATCTCCCTTTTGAACCTTATCAATGACTCCTTTCACCACAACTTCTATACTGGCCAGAGACTCTCCAACAATAACAAAACTTCTCCTCCTTTTGTTCACTAAATTCTCTATGACACACATCACATCTTCGTTTTTAATTGGATCTAAAACTGTTGCTTTTGCTCCAACTTGACTTGAAGTTGGAGACTGTGAAAGGACCAAACCATTGCTTTCCTTGGACTTGCTACTCACAGAAGGAGCACTTTGTGAACATATTTCTAAAGAAACAGCTTGCTCAACATTGCTTTTCACTTGAGTACTAGAGAAACCAGCTTCTCTCATGACTCTACTAACACTAGGATCGTCTAAAATGGATATTATGAGCTGCTCTAACTCTATTTTCACTGCAAGGAGTGGCTGCTGCTGGTTTTCAATAGAGCCACGCCGTTGGTGAGCCTGAGCGCGCTTAAAAGCTGCTACCAAGGCATTAGAGATTGAAGGGAACTGCTGAGAGTGAGTACCTAATATGGGGCTTGAAGTTGAAGCTGGGAGCCGATTAAGCGCGACGTTGAAGCAAAGCTCTAGGGCTTTGCACTGAAGAGGATGAGAGTGTGACTGAAGGCAAGCTGTTCTAAATAGGCCAGTGGAGGCAGAAAGCATGGTGTTAGCAACATGGAGAGGAGTGACTTGGGCATGGCCTCGCCTTCTAGCAAGGGTTACTGCTTGTTTAATAACACTTGCTGCGTCTGCCGTCAGAGCTTGTTGCACTGTACAACCTCCTGCTCTCATCTTCTATCACAGGTTCTTGTTATGATCCACAAATAAAATATGAAACCAAAAGAAGTTTAATAATAGAGTGAGATCAAGAAAGGTTTATTGGCTAGGGATTCTAGTATCATCTGCTTTGTATGATCCGAGCTAATTCTTGAGGAAGAACTCATCAATTAAGAAGGAAAGAGATATACTTGAATAGTTTGTGCAGGTTTAAGAGTTCTTTTTTTCTTTTAGGGTTTGACAGAGAGGGTGTGATCATATATATTTGCATCTATTTCTAGTATGCAAGTAATTAATTCCTATGGAAGATGTTGGTCGACTAGCTGGAGAGATATAGAGGGGGAGTGTGTGAAATATATGGAAATTGAGGTATGCTTTTCTTGTAGGTGAGGTAAAATTTAGGGTCCAAAGTCGATTTTGTAGTGGAAAGTGGAATGCATGTGCTGACAAGCAGGACAAATGCACCAGTATCAAAGGCAACTCAGCTTTTGCCCTATGTACACCTCTCTCTTTCTTTCTCTAGATCTCTCAAATTTGATAAAGATATGGTTTCGCTAAGTGGGTCTCTCTCTTTTATGCAACCATTAAATAACAAATTAGTTAAGCCATTAACCAAAAATCAACAGCCATATACCACCCGTAGCCAACAAATTAATCTCACCTTTGAGCACATATATTATAGTAACTCATTTAGCCATATGATGAAAGCAACATATCAATAAATGAAAGCCTACATTATAGTACTTAGTGCCCTTTCTGCTATTTAATATAGGAGGGTAAGTTAAAAGACAATCTCAACCCTATCTATCATTTCTTTATTTTCCTTTTCTTTTTCCATGGCAACTGTTAGAGTATATACAATATATATAAATAACTTAGATAGGGTGCTCGTGCTTTCTCGTGGACCAATAAAAATATTTATTTTCAACAAGAAAAAATTTGTAAATATTGTTAGCATGGTTTTTAAATCAAGAAAAAGTTTAGTTCTGAACTAAAAATATGGTGTGTTCGATAAAAAAAAAAAAACTACATGTACTAGCAAATGTTAAAAAAAGCTTTAACGCTATTCAAATATTGCATCGAGAAGTTAAGAAAAAGATGTATGTTAAAATATTTAATCTTTATGATGCGAGCCACTTTTGAATTTTTTTTTTAACCACGCAACAACAAAGCTTTTCATTTTAAGAAAAGTAAAGTAATAATATAAACTACAGTGAAAAATAATTTTGCGGTATAATTTCTCCTTTTCTTATTAATATATTTATCTTAAACAATCAAAGTAGGATGTCAGATTCAATGGGAGAACCATTTGCTAGTTCCCAAACAAGGGTTTTGTTCCTTATTGTAATGGGACATACATCTTTTATAAAGGGTATGCAATATGGTTTCCAAAAACATAATATAACTTAAACCAATCAAGCAACAAGATTTGTATTTTATGTAATGCAACAAAATCATAATTTCTTTTTTGTATTTCTAATCTTCTTTTTGAAAATTTCTGAAGAACCAAGATCTTTTTTCAGAGTATTGGTTACTACATAAATCATTAACAAAATATCTTTTATTATCATGTGCATATTAAAAAAATATAAGAACACACCACTCATGCATTATCATAGGGGATTTTTTGTAATCCTTTTTCAAAGACATGCAGAGGAAAGAAAAATGAATAAAGTTTAATAAAAAAATCATAAAGAGTTGTAAAGAAAGAGCGCTTGTTGATATAGTCATAAAAATATTTTAATAAATTCAAATTAAAAATGAAACAAAGCAAAGGCCTTTACTTTAAGGCCCCTATACTATTTTAAGTTGTTGGCCCAATAACTAAAGCCCATTTGTTAGTCCATTAATTTAGCCTAAAAACCTTAATACACACATATCTAACAACTTTTTTTTCTTCATTTCCCCCTTTTTCTTATGCATGCTCTTTCCCTTCTCTCAACTGCATATTTCTACACAAATTATAGCTTAAATCAGTCATATTATCCCTTATATTTGAGTAAGGTTTCTTCTATCTTGTTATATAGTATAGTTATGGGTTTCTTTCCTTTACACAGGTTTCTTGAAAATTTAGGGTTTATGTGATGTTGATTGATATATATGTGGTTTTGTTTGAATTGATTCATATAAGGAATAATATATATGTATGGATATGAATTAAAATAGAGTATGAATAAATTAATATGTATTTAAAGAACTTTAATATTAGAAAGAAAATATGAAAGATATGTGTAGAGGAAACTAGCATTGCATTTTGGGAAATATATGTTGAGATTGAAGATGACATAATTATAGTTTAGTCTATAATTTTGTAAAATTATAATTTTACTCCTGAATTCAAGAAAAATTACATTTTAGTCTATATTTGCATCTATTTTATTTTGGTAGCTCATATATAATTGTGTCTTCTTCTAGTAAAAAAAAAAAATTCAAACCCCAATTGTACCTATTATCATCTCTCAAACTTAGTCTCATAACCAGTGTTGTTTTGCTAATTTTAGGTGTCACCTTGATCAATTTAAAAATCATCTCGTTTAGGATTTGGTATTGTTTTTTCTTATATTGAGAGAATCTTTGGGTTGTGCATCTATTTTTGGTTCTAGTATCCTTGTGATTTTATTGCTACATTTTGGTTTTGACCGAGAGTGTTTTGCTCTTATACTACCATAGCTAGCTTTGTATGTCTTTTTCTTGTCTTTACTTTGTGAATAATTAGATTTGGTTGTTGATAATCCTAGGGCTAAGTTTTTTTCTAAGACTTCTAAGTTGAGATGGTCCCCATCCTCATTATAATTAGACTGTGGTTTTTAGGGGGGAAAAAAGAGCCATGGTGAGAATTAAGAGTTAGAAGAGAACAGTAAGAGACATAAAACCTTAAAGAAAAATATAGGAAAAACTAATTTTGAAAAGTGAAAGATTAGATCTTTATGACTATGAGATATTTGGGTGAGATAGTCTTGAATATTTTAGTGTGGGAAATTAAGAAATTCAGTTTTCAAAACAAGAAACCAATGTGTCCTAGTTCATAGTTCGATTCAATTTAACCTCTGATTGTCGTCTAGCTTAGGTATATCTCCTTAGTTTAGATGTTTGTAATAATTCTTTTTGTGATATGTAATTGTTTGTAGGCCTATTGTGATATGAAATTATTTGTGTTCATAAATATTAAAATATCATTAATATTACGATATGCAATTGTCTATGTATATGAAACTTAAAGATATCACTATAACAGTTAGAAGAGAATGTTGATAAACTTTTGGACTATGGGGTTGGATTCTAAGTTATTCTAAGTTACTGTTTTGGTACAGATAGTTTCATTCACTTGTATATGCTTATAAAATTGGAATTTTTGGATTAGATATATGCTAGCTTTGATAGTTACTTGTTATAAAAAATTGCTAAATGATAAAATCTATTGACATTAAAAAATAGAGGATGGGAAGTATCCTAGAATTTTATACTACTTGTAAAGGTTGTTTTGTGTTTGTTTATCCTTTGTTTGACTTTAACTGTGTGCAATTATGGAGAAGCTTATGGTTTTTGTTGTTGATATTTCCTATATTATAGATTTGGTATAGTCCTTTTTCATTTTCTTTAAAGTCAGTATAAACCAACCAAAATACATCTTCTAAAAGATTTATGTATTTCTCAAGTGTTGTGCTTTACAAATTATTTTCTTTCATTTAAAAAACTATGTTTTGGCCGGGACCCTTTGATAGTTTTTTTTGTATTGGATTTGATGAGTCTTTGGTCATCTATATATTGTTACTACATTAGGCTTTTGTTTAAAAATGGAATTTGCATAAGAACATTACCATTTTCTAGTTTGTTTGCTCTGAGTTTCAATCGTATCAAAGCCACTCATTCATGCATGTTGGACTTTGAAACAAGTTTATAAGGCTTGTCGAGTTTTGGCTCACCCCAAAAAACCAAATAGGTTGACATTCAAAATTTTTCAAAACAATCCATCTTTGATTTTAAAAATCATATCCAAAATATCTTTGCTATCCACTCTTGGTATTTAAGGTAAACAGACTGAACATGGAGCATTGCTTTAGATATTAAGATGAGTAACCTATTTCTTTGATTTTAAAAACAAGTTTTAGAACTGGAAAAAGTCCAATATTCACCAAGAGATTGGGGGTATTGGCCTCTTAAAAAATCTCAAATATTGATGATGATCAGTTGTCCACTTACTATGATTATACATATATGAGTTATAGCATCGGTGTATACAACACTTATAAGGGGAAACTAATAAAAATTAGATTATAAGAAGGTGATTTTTAAATAAGACATCTTAAAGATAAGTGAACCCCAAAAAGGTTATTCATCAAAACTTAGTCCATAATAGAGTTTCATGTCACTAAATCCTATTTCAAGTGGATGAGCTCATGATGGTCATTGCTTGGAGAGGACTGGAGCATACAATCTTCATTCATTTAGCAAATACAATGAGTGAATCTTAGGTACTATAGGAATAATGAACTTTAACAAGTCATTATTCATACACCCTTCCTAGGATCTAGGTTTGGTCCAATAAATCCAATATAAGTCCATTGATTATTCATTGGTATGACTTAGTAAACTATTAGTCACATGTCATGATCAGGAGTAACCAATTTTAGACAAGTCAATTCACTAGTTGTTATCGAAAGATAATAATTGGGAGAGGCAAAAGTAAACATCTTTGGGTTTAACTCATTACAGTACACTCACTATCATTCATATAAATAGACCATTGGTAGATTAAGCATAATAGACTATTAGAAATGAAAGACAAGTGTAGCAATGCATCTTACCTTAAGTACAATGATTTAGGATGATGATTACTGTCATTTAGCATAACCAGTTCATTATCTTAGAGCTCAAGGTTTAGGTTTAGGTTTAGGTTTAGGTTTAGGTTTTATATTTTAATCTACCACCTAGTCAATTATGTTCCATTTAATTTTATTTGCATGGCCACATATCTTTAAGGCTAGAAATGGAAAACATTTCCTCTGTTACATGAATCCAATTTTCCTTTCATCCGTGAAAAGCTATTTTTTTTCCTCAACAATGCTTTTTTTATTTAATCTAATAGCCTTCTATGAAATAGGAATATATTTGATAAATATTGATAACTCTTGGATATAGTATTATAGAAATCCTAGCTATTATAAGCTTAATAGTGGAAAATTTCATTGTTATTACTCAAACAAGCATGAAAAGTATACTTGGATATTCATTCATAGGTCAAATTAGATATGCAATTGGTGGAATAATTATTGTAGACTCAAATGATGGATATGCAAACACAATAACTTATATATTCTTTCGTATCTCTATGAATCTAGAAACTTTTGCTTGTATTGTATTATTTGTTCTACACACCAAACTAATAACATTCAAGATTATACAAGTCTATACATAAAAGATCCTTTTTTGGCCCTCTTTTTAGCTTTATATCTTTGATTCCAAGATTTTGGATTGAATTAGTGTTGACCAAAAAAACTTGCTTAACTTTGAATGAAAGGCAATCAATTTCTAGGTTTTGATTGGATCCCGTTGAAACTTAATCTTTCTTAGCCCTTAGTGCGCATACTACAATTCATTTTAAATTTGCAAAGCGAATTTTGCAATATATTGATAGCACTCTCAAGTATAGCCTATCTATTTTTTTTCATCTTCTTCATTCTTTCTCATAGTTTATTCTAATACTGATTAGGTTGACTACCCAAAAAACACTCATTGATTCACCACTAACTCAGTCATTTATTATGTCGAAACTTTAGTTTCTTGGTCCTCTAGCAAGTAACATATTATCTCTCAGTCCAACACTTAAGTTGAATATCGTATTGTTTCATCTATTATGGTTTACGTAGTTTATCTTTGGAATCTTTTTTTTTTTTTTGTGATCCAGGGGTTCACTTTTTCTCCACTAGTATTGTTTTATAGCAATATGAGTATCACTTGTTCCACCTTTAATCCTATTTATCATGCTCATACAAAGCACTTGGATATTGATTTTATATTTGAGAAAGCTGCACATAATACTTTCTTCATTCGATACATTCCTAATGAGAACTAGGTTGTTGATATCTTACCTAAATATCTTTTTATTGCATGTTCCACTAACCTTCGAGACAAGATTAACATTTCCTATCTATGTTTAACTTAAAGAGGCATGTTAGAGTATTTACTATATATAATTACATTTTCTTATGTATATTTATTTTTATGGTGGCTAGTTATGTTATGCCATATGGCAATTTACTCTCATGTAATCATAATATAAACTTATTTATGCATTATATAAAGGTTAGTTTATAGATATAGAAAAATCCTTTAAGCAACAACTATTTATGTGTACTGTATGAATTAATGTTGACTAATATAACTGGAAAAAAAATTTGTATTTTCAAATAAATTCAAATTAAATTTCACTAAAAATGGAAGAGATTAATTAAAGCCTAATAGGGAATTAAGGCTTGCCATGAATTTTGGCAACGATTCTTTTATTGTATTACTTCTTTATTTGTTAAGATTTTCTAGGTTTTGAGGAGTTCTATACAAGTCCAATGCATAATTTGATAAAAATAAGCATAAATTTTTATCTGATTGTTGGATAAAGCTGTGAATTTATCAAAATATTATAAAGGATTAATTATATAGGGTCAGCTGGCTTTGATAACTATTTTTGTTTTTAGATCCAAATTAGGCTAGGAAAGTACTATTTTAGAATTTTCTTTATTTTTCTTGTTTTTGTAATTGTTTTTCCTATTCAGATTATGACTTTTAATTTAGTTAGGATTTTTACTAATTATGACTTTTTTTTCTTGCATTTAAACAACCTTGTAGGGTTTTGTTTTTTAAAGAGAATTTATGCAAAAAAAAAAAAAGATTTTTCTAAACACATTAGAGTTTTCTCTATAATTTTCTCTACCATCAAGTGCTATAACTTTAGACTAGAGAATCCTAGTTTATTTTCTACATTTTAGGAACGTGAGATTTTAAGGATTAAAGAACATTATTCAAGCTATACGCTATGTCATGTTACCATAATAGAATATTAGGGTTATAAAGACTAATCAGTTCATTAGTTGTTATACTCTTACTAGACTTTATTTAATTTCAGTTTTTAAATACTTGTTATTCTCGGTGATTAGATATATCAGTTACATCTCTTTGATTTCATATTTTATAGTACTTTAAGACTTGATTAATAAGCCACTCATTAAAAAAGAAATTAAAAATTTCACTTGAAAATTTGGCTTCGAAAATTGGTGGCTAAAGAGGGAATGTGACATCTTTTTCACCATGCTTCAAAGACGAAGACCTGAAAAGAGAGTGGGGGACTGTGTGTCTAAAGGAATCGGGAAGTGTGTACGATTTTCTTCCGGACTCGAAGACAAGGAATAAAGTGTATCCATTAGTTGAATATATTTAATTATGGCACATTTGCAATTATATTCACAAAACTTGAAGCTTTTAATGATATATATATATATATATATATATATATATATATATATATATATATATATATATTGCATGGGGATTGTTAGAACTCACACAAACATTCCCTCGTTTTATCTTCTCTCTCTCTCTCTCCATTATTTCATAAAGTTGGAGCTTTATGATTCCCCCCTTGATTCAAAAATGAACAAATTAAATCATCAATGGAAAAAACTTGTGATCTCATCCGGGTGCAAGGGCAATGTTTGATGAGTTTGGTTAGATTTCTTTTACATCTCTTCATTTCGTCTTTAGCCTGATGGTGGAGCCGAGGGGAGCTAGACGGGCGATCGGCCGCCCCTCCTTAAAAAAATGTTCCATTTTGAAGATATATGTCGTCCGCATAATAGTGTGTGTGTGTGTGTCTATATATATATATATATATATATATATATATATATATATATATATATATTTGTCTATGAATGATCATGAGTACTTGTCCTAAAAAAACAAAAAACTTGTGCTTGGTACAACTTATGGAGAAGGAAGAAAACAAGCTAATAATTCAATTTTTTTTATTTATTTCAATATTCACACCAAATACTTTTTATTTATCTCTCATCAACTATTACTAATAATTTGATTTTTTCCTCTTTATTTTTATTTATAATTTTCCCTTCAATTTTATTAATATACCAAATATCATTGAAAAACGAATTTTTACCTTATTATAATCGTTCACTCTCTCTCTTTTTTTAATCTAGTATCAAAACACCACCTTACAGTACTGAATTTAATCTTCTAATTGTCCATTCCCTTTTGACGATATATATTTCCTTTAAATCTAACATGAATTCGACTTGAAGGACCACCCTCTCGTATCCTATATAGTGGTTTTTTTTTTTTTTTTTTTTTGCAATGGAGTGTTCTTGTTAAAGTCTGGTTACAGTGAAGAGCACTTACGATGTTATTCTATGGCATTTTATGAAATATTTGGAGTGCAAGAAATTCACAAATTAATTTTTGAAATATCATGTCGGTTTGGACTATAATATTTAAACTTATTCTATGGTTTGTCTAATTAGTTGAATGTTATGGATGCAAATTTTTTATATACCGAGAATCATCTATTTAAAAGCTAGAAATAGTATTTTGGAGTGTACAAATAAGTGATGACACAAAAAAATTCAACTTCAGTTCTTTGGTGCATATATTTTGCATACTTTATCTATTCGAAACAATGCTTTTACATGTAACTTTAATCATTTTTTCTAACTTGTATATCATCGTCATTGTCTTAATGCTAGACAGGTCTTTGCAATAAAACACCTCGACTATTAAAAAAAAATAAGATAGCCCTAGCTAGCTAGCTAGCTAACTTACTATATATTATATGATTATATAACAATATATCGCGCACTACGAGATTCACTTCATGCATGTTGTATATGAATTCGGTAATATAGAGTCAATTAACAAAATCAGAATAATTTATATAGCTAAAAAGAATATCTCAGAGCCTCATGTTCAGACATAACCAATAACAAATAATTAATAGGTGTTTGATTAAGATTTATAATGGTTATCAAGAACAAAGTGCAAATTTTATAATCTTAGAATAAATTTTCCTGCTCTGTTGGTGATTAGCGTAGCTTGTGCGCGCGCGGGTGAGCTAGGTTTGTATGGTCTTACTCCTAGCTAGCGTGCCTTGGCATAGAAAGGAGAGCTACACTACTACTCCCACCATATCTACAACATGCATTTCAAATATAAATTAACAAATCAAAACATATTTTGTTTACACGGCAAACGAGAGATCTCCCTTTCATTCCTCAATCATCTTCGACTTTTACCTGTTTCATTTCATAGAAATATACCCTTGGAAAATTAGTGTTTAGTACTGGTAATACTTTCAGTCTATATAGTCTCCTTGCAAGAAAAGTAGGTCAAAAAAGAAAATGTTTGAGAAATCCAGAAGGAGAAAGAGAGGGTGATCTAACTTATAACAATCATATAATAAAAGGTAATGCTGATGCAAACTAGTACTGCATCTTTATAAGGTCATTTCCATGAAGAACTATAGTCCAGCCAGCAAGTTCCAAACCATCACAGAAGAGCGTTATGTTTCGTTTATAGGGCCAGGAACTGGCAAGAAGGAAATACCATTCACTTGACAGGACAAGACATGACACGAGTAATAACAAGAGTTTGTCATCGTTGGGAATGTCTGCCTTTGTAAATGCGACACGGTTCCTTGTAGATATTCTCATATTTTGTTGTTTCTTACCCTTTTTGTCAACAAATATATTAGAAGCTATTATGTCCATACTTGGGTCAGGAATACTAGGGGGTACCATCACATATTCCAGCAAGCAAAGCTTTTTTCAGATTCTACCACCAATTTATGTATAGGTATTTCCAACTAAACCATGAAAAGAAATTTGTTATTATTGTTGTCGTTTGAACGACAACAAGAATAGGATTTAAACTGAAAACCTTCGAACCAATCATCCATTAAAGAGAAGCTCTAACATGCATAAAAATGAAATCTCTGTGTGGAATATGATGAGGCACAGCCAATTTCTTTTTGAATATAGCTGTATAAGAACCCGAATAGTCCATGCTTAATATATAACAAATAACCTAAACTTCTGACTGTTTATTCTTTCTCAGTGAGTCTCACGGTCACCAGTCAAAAAGCTTCTCTCTTTGTTGGCCTAAAAAGACATACAAAGCGCACCAAATAATTTGAACAACAAAGCATACGGCAATACTATAAAAGGAGAGTTTGAATGAAAGAAAGGAATATATATTGTTGCTTAGAACACACCCTAGCTAGCTTATAACCCTTTCTATCCCTCGCCAATAACAGTTAACTTTGTTTTAAATAAAGGATGATAGGTGTAACGAAAGCCATTCACAACTGTTTACTTCTTGCTAAATCTATATACGTTTTGGGCAAACCAAAAGAAGTTTGTCAAAGTGAAAGTTAGGGCGATATCTTTTCTCTTCTTTCACCATCGAAACCTTTAATTCTTGAGGGAACACATTGCATTAGAGACCCTTATACTTGCTTCTTTTCTCTTTTGCTTAAAGTAAAGCACTCTCTCATAAAGCATATATTAATAAAAGTAAAATATGGCATTATCTACTCAAAAGGGTCGCTCATTTTATGCTTTTAAGCTTCAAATAAGCATCTTTGGAGTAATACGTGGCCATGTGGATGAAAGCAATATCCAAGGCAGGGAACAGAACTCCGAGAGAGAGATGGAGAGCATAGTTATTAGTTTTTTTTTTTTCTTTCTACTGGGCGGCCAGACTTTAAAGGTTTCATGGAGAAAAAGTTGCTCTAATTTTGACATGACAGCCTTGTTAATGTAAAGGTGATGGAATTACGTACCACACACTCCTTTTCCTAAAAGTTTGCATTATCTTATGTTTATATTACGTAGTCTTACTTTATGCTTAGCATCTGCCATATATATTTATATACTTCAACAACTAGCTAATGATGTTTCATTAACTTGGAAATTAAGCCCGGCATGATGAAGATTTAGTTTCGTAGTTTAGCCTAAATCCAATGCACTAGATTGAAGCCAATGGTGTAGGTTTTCTTGCTATATATTAATCAATGGTTGCTCTTGATAGGTAGTTTCGCCCCAGCTTCTGTACTTTTTATATCATAACCTCGAGCAAATGAGGGGAAGCTTTGATTCATTACCGGTCATGTAGAGGATGGTTAGCTAGGGAGATCCCAACTGTAATTTGCGTTACACAATATTAATGCTATTTTTATGGAAGACGGGGATTTTATTAATCACCTGACGGCTGGGTTTGAATTTTATCAATAATAAAGCTAGCTATTTATAGCATTTGAATCATAATCGGCCCTGAAACTTGTTACCTTGGTTGAGTTTAATGGACTATGTTTCACAATTCTATGGAAGAGTTACTTGGTAGGAGCTTCTAGCTGGGTTTGAAAGTGCCGTCCAAATAATTAAAAGATGGTATTAATTCTTTGCAATCCGCAGCCACATCATAGTATTTCACATCCCAGCTCCAATATTACACTTACAATATGCTCCCTCTCTCATCTTCTAATGCATTTCAACATCCTACCCTTTGATCACAAGCACGCAAATGCCAAAATTTCTTGACATTGAAACTACTTCCTACCTCATGAGGTTCTTAGACATTATTTGGTAAATTATACACCGAGGAATAACCCCGTGACATGGATACAGTCTACTGTCCACTTCTAGTAATGTCACCAAACCAATTCTACGCATATACATGTATACTTGAGATAAATGCACAGGAAGGGGTCAGGAGTACTGGCAAACTGGGCCCAGTACCGTGCTAAACTATTTGACTTCTTGGAAATACCTGTCAAACTAAAATCCAAATGATCCCGATAAATTTTGCACTGGTTAATTGTCAACAAGCACAGTTCACGCATGATCACAATATTCATGGAAGCAGATATATATATAGAGAGGGGGGGGGGGGTGTACGAATGCAAACGCATGCCAATGATAGACAAAGTATGCGCTAGTAGAAACAGAGATCAATGACTATGTTATGAGTACAAAAAATTATAAATTCAAGCAAAAATTAACTATTTTGGAGGAAATAAAAGCAGAACGCAAGAACTAACATTAATCAGGTGGCCCCTATACTCGTTTTAACAAACAAAGAACAGAAGACTCTGAAGCTTCGGGTCTAATAGTTACACAGAAGAATATTGTACATTATTGCTATCCAGATCATCCATGTATAGTCAAACGACAAAGGAAAAATGAAAGAAATAAAAGAAAGAAGGAGAGATTGTTAGTTTAACCTGTCTTCTACAATCTCTCACACTAGAGCTCGCCCATCTTGACGATCTGAAGACCCTCCACCATAATCATTCTGAAAAAGAGCACCAAGTGCGTTCCTAACAGAGGATCTCTGCTTACTAGTCTCCTCAAGTATTGCCAATCGAGCAGTGCCACAAGCTTTTGCATTTGGGAAACCGATTGTCCATCGTCCATCTGCAACTTGAATGAATTCCTTCGTGTTGTAGCTTCTATTTTTACCCCCATTTATTCTGGGTTCAAACTCTCTTATCCTGAGATGCAGCCATGTGGGCTGATCCTCGTCTATCTTTGGCTGCCAGGTAGGGAAAAAAGTCACAGCAGTATATATTGTTGATAACAGAGAAATTAAAACCAGTAACCAGATTAACTTGCTCAGAAGTTAAAAATCTTAAAACAGGCAAAATGCAGAAGTTAATAATGGAAACATAAACATGGCACAAAAAGGAGAATAACTGACACATAGGTAAAGATGGTAAGAGACTATCAAGGAGATGTCAGGAAATAAATAAAGATGCTTTTCAGAGTATAGAAAATAAGTACTCAGAGGAAGCTTGCCTCAACTACTATCATAAGAAACAAAGCTAAGGGAGCTGATGATATCCTAATTTCAACCCCAACTCATTCAAAACTTATTGCAAATAACTTCAAGGTTTTGATTCTCCTTGTCAAAACTTGTATCTCCTTCCCTAAGTCCAAGTCATAAACCTCACAAAAACCAGTTTCCCTGATGTAAATTGGTTGTTAACACGCAAGAAAAGCTTTGTATCTCCTTCGTTCATGTACATTTGGCATCTCCCTTAAACTCTTGAAATGTAAATTTTAACACCTAACAATATAAATGGTTTATATTCAGGAAATTTCTATGTAAAGAAATGCAAAATTAAATCCATAGGTTAAGCCTAAGTTAGAGACCATATATAATAATCTACATGTGTTTTATTGCAAAACATGCACAATTAGAAATTGAAAAATGTTTGTAGATTAATGGAAGAGCTTCGGATGATACTGAGATTTAAGAAAGTACAAAAGATCTTGTACACTTTCTAGAAAAGTGTATTTTAACACCATTTAACTCTCTGATACAAGAAGCATGACCAAGAAGAGATAGCTCTTTCCAGAACCCAACTAACATCATGACAACTGCCTGTGTCAAATTTCAGAAAAAAGCTAGTAAAGTGTTTACATCTTGCTTATCCTGCATTCAATTTGTCACTGATTTACTCTTAAAGAGTGGCATCACTCCAGTCCACTGGAATTTTAATCGTTATGAAGGCAGTCTAGGCAAATAATCTAAATGAAATTTGCTCAACAATGAGACAAGTATTTGCCAAAGCCAGTCGAGAAGGCCAACACCAGCCTTGGTTGGCAACAGTGCAAAGCAATTTCATTGATTAGTCTAATCATACCAAGTTCTAAACATCCATGCAAGGTTCATTATCATCGCAACAATATTTTGCCCTGCAGAACTAAAGTTTGACAGTGTCTGGACTTACACTCAATCCTGCCAATGGAGCAATGGCAATTACAACCCCTCTTTGACTGCGGAAGGGATGTTTCTCCACAAGAAGCAATTTCCCAGATATTCCCCTTGCCACAGGTATCAGGTAAATATCTCTGATTCCTGCATTTGAGAAGGCAATCCTGCAAGGGATTCCTGAGCCTGCAAATGTTTCACAAGTGAAAAAATGAAGACATGTTGGAGAATATGTTGAACGGGAAGTGGAAGGTTAATGACTCCCAACCTAAGGAAACCTCCGACCCAAAGCTAGCAGATGAAAGACCTGAAGCTAGGTTCTTCGCAGAATCGAAGGGAAGGACCACTATGGAGTCCAGTGAGGATTTCTCGAGAAACTCTCCTTTGGAAATAAAAGCCTTCAACTGAAGATGCAGAATGAAGACCTGCACGTATTATTGTTATGTGGTCTCCAACATCCCAGAAAATTTAATGTTAAATGTACAGTTATGAGGAAATGTAAACAGTTTCCCAATGCTTGCAAAATGTCAAAAAGGGCTCAATAGGCAAACGGAAAGCAAAAGGTAGCAAAAAAAGCAAAAGATGTTTGTGGTAGAGATTTTCCTCTTGCAAAACTGTTGAGTAGACAAAAACTGAACTGAAGCCAAACATAAAAGCATTTAAGTTCAGAAATCTAGAGTAAAAGCAGAGGAAAACATGCTAAACACATGGCTAAAACATAATGTTCTAGCTCTGAACTTGAAGAGGCTGCACGAAAGATTCCCAAGAACATGAAGAAAGGTTGCAATGCAGCATCTCTTGCCAAGAATTTGATAAGAATAAATGGTAAAAACCTTCACTACATCCACCATTCTTTGCCAAGCTACATGGGAAGAGGTTGCATCACCTGCAATGTGTAATTACTTTATTTTCCCTTTAAGCATGGGATAGAACTAAATATAAATGAAAATTTTCAATCAAACCAAAGAGAAAAGGAACACAAAAGTGCATTTTACCATCAGCGATCTGGCAGATTGTGAACTCTAGAAGGAAAAGGGGGTCTTTGGATTGTGATGATTCCTCAAGTGCTGTATAGATCATCAAAATAGATCAAATGAGTTCCACCAAAATAGACTATCACATCCCATAAGAGCCCTGCTGTATGAAGCAGCTCTTGTCCCTTGTCAAATTAACATACAGCTACCTGTTTTACAGCTTGCCCATTCATTTCTCAACACATCCATGATATGATCAAACCAGCATCCATCAAGTTCTTTCTCGACACATATGCAGGACCGCTCATATGAGGTCTGTTAATGAGAACTAGAAGATATAAAATTTTAGAAAGTTTGAGACATGATTATAAAGAAACTCCAAGAAACACTTACTCTAAGTTCAGAGGATGTTACCCCTTCAATAAGCACACAAATAAATTCAAGAATGGATAACAGTAAATGAGGATACTACACTGCTATGTATTTGAGGTAATTCAGTCTTCTTACATTAAATAGATGGAAATTGTGTTCATCAAGCCTGATTCCTTGAAAAACCAGTAGCTTTCGCAAGAACCATCCAGTATGCCACTTTATTTGCACAGTGGTTGGTGGTTCGCTTGCTAAAACATTCAATAATGCATTTAAAATCTGAAGAATTTGAAACAAAAAAAAACAACAATAATAATAAGATAGCAATGATGGTAAGTTCATGATGAAAATAAAAGTCAAAAGGCACCAAGCTATAAATGATTAGATATTAATCAGGTGGAGAGCACAAAGGGAAGTGTTGAGCATAGAGCATACATTTTATTCAGGCCTAAAATGGAAGTTTTAAGGAAACACTACGTTGGAAATATACCTGAGGCATAAACTTCACAAGTATACTTTCCTCCATTACCTGTGGAGATGAGATGTATTAATTCTAAAAGTGATTTTTTCAATAATATAGATTAAAGACCAGAGAAACTGTTGACAATTGGTCATGTTAATTTAATGATCTCTCTTTTTCTCAATGAATTATTAAATTCATTGGTTAAACATTGCTGTTGGTATCAGACCTCAATGCCAGCTTCCATATTTCTAGTCATTTATGTGATGAGGAGCTGTTCTTCCTGTCTCAGAAGCCAAAAAAAAATTCATCACATCCAAAATGTTTTTCAAGGATGCATAGAGTCAAATGGTGGCTGGGAGAAATATGAACACATTACAGTAAGTCAAATACCCAGGTAGATGTAAGTGTTTGATTGGATAGCAAGACAGAAAGCATGAAAGTTTCACTGAACCCTAAAAGCAAAATGCCAGCTACACTCACTGGAACTGAATGTTTAATATAGACATGCCCAAAAAACAATGGCGCTACAGAATTCGTGTAGCAAACCACTTTATCTAGTCGGGAACTCAAGTTGTGATCTCAAGTACTCCCCCATCCCACACGCACATGACTACAGCACACACAAATGACACACCTCTGCTGCACTGGTTACTGTGCATGGTGATCATGCATCGCTAGACAAAAAGAAACAATTTTTCAAATATCTAAATACAAATTAGTTGAAGAGAGGGAAGGTTGAAGAAACAGAACAGAAATCAAAGGGGACCACATATGTGCATCTCTAGTACCAGAAAGAACATAAAAAAGATCCATTTTTGTTGATATTTACCATACCATGCTGCATTGCACTTAGGCTAACCATTGAAGCCAGTAAATCCTCAAGATCTGAGAGGACAACAGAATAGCAGAAAGACAAATAAACAATGATGTTGATCCATTATGCTCTATCTTTAGTCCGCATAATTTAAGAAGCAGGTAATATAAGATACCTTTACTTTCTGCTAAAGTAAGTAATAAAAACAGAGACGCAAGTGAGAGGCTGTGATTGTCAGACAAAATAAAATCCAGTATTCTGCCTCTGCAATTGGAAAATTTTTGTGGTGAGTACAAAGGAACACATGATTGCAAAGATCATAATACAGAACAAAAATTATTTCATCTAGTTGTCAAACACAGCTCGTGAATCCAACATGCCTTAGACATCATATCCAGCTACATCAGCAGCCTAAATTTCCAGGTATCATGCTGTACAATGTCTTATATCCAACAGCTAAAATCTAGCCAAAATTCCATTAAGTTTAGTCTCAAGTAGGATCAGCCAGGATTCAATGATCCGATTGAAAGTTATCAAGTGCAAGAGAACATAGGTAATTGGAACCTACACTTGGTATAAAACAGCTCTCCCTTAGCTATACAAAATTCTCTCTTATTTGCATCAGTGAAGCAAAATCCATATAATGTTACTTCTGTAAACCTTTGTGGTCATATGGTATCATCAACAGAGAAGCTTACAAGATGATAGAGATGATACATACTCTGGCAAATGCCTGTGAAGAGGGCTCCCATTCACACTTTCAGCACCTTCAGACTCGGTAGAACATGATGATTTTTCCATATCATTAAAATTACTGAAAAAAGCACTGCTCAAACACGCTTCCCGAGCTTCTCTCACACTTAAGGACATATAAGGGTATAGAAGAACTCCAGCCACATAGTTAACAATACTTTTTCCACCAATGACTTGAATAAGACAAGAAACTATATACAGAGAAGTGATTGGAGATAGATTTGAACCCTAAAACAAAAACAATGTGTTACTTACTTGATGCACAAAAGCTTCAAAAGAAAAGATACAATGCATAAGATTACAATGCGATGATTTGGGTTCTTATAGTTCAATAGGTAGCTGGTTCTACTAGAGATAGAAGGTAAATGAGAAAAGACAGAGTCAAGATTCTGAGTACACATGAGGGCAAAGCTAAGTACCACAACCAGTCAGACTATCAGTGAAACAGAGAGAGGAACATGAAAGAGTGAACCAAAAAAAGGATGCAATGGAGATGTGCACATGTGGAAGTTCTTTCTAAGAGACTTTAGCCTCAACATTCATTGCAGTAATGCAGATGACAAATAACGAGAAAGACTGTGCAAGTGTTCCTTGCCTAAGGTATTTTCATCAGACTGGAAATCTGAAAGCACATTTGAGCATGCTTTCTGATGAATTGCAGGCTTAAAGAAACACAAGCATGCAAACATAGACTGACACACAAGAAAACATGATCTTAAAAGATATCAGAAATTGTTTGATAAAATTCAAAAAAAAAATAGTCCTAAGGAATTAAGAGGAAAGACATCTTACATCACTCTGCCTTGAATGAAGCAAAGGATGCAATATGGGAATGAGAAGCAAGTTGAGAACATTCTGCGTGACCACTTTACTCAAACGAGATTCACCAACACAAAGAATATCCTTTAAGTAGTACAGATCATCAACAATTCTATCAGTTTTTAAAAGTAGCTCCTTTCTTCTTTGATTAACACCCATCTCCCTACATAAAAGGGAAACATTCTTCATATACATAGTTCTAAACAGCTAACAGAGTAGGATTGTTCAAATGATATAATATTCCTGAGAAATTGAGGGAACATACTCTAAAGCATGGACAAGGTTGTCTAGATGGGTACATTGCTCTTTCAAGTTATGAATCAAATCTGAGAAGTAACTTGAAACTGGAGGAGTTGTTATGAACTGATAAACCATATCATCACTAACTGCAAAATCAAAAGAGTAATGTTGCAAGCTATCGATGACCTATTCAACATTCATAAGGAAACAAAGAAAATAATAAAATACCATTATATATATTGAGAGTCAATGCACGTATAGCAGTCTGAATCATCTTTTCCCCGTGCTGAGCAAATTTAAGAGCCTCGCTGTATAGGGGGAAAGAGACAACAGCATCCTGCAGTAGGATAAATACATAATAGATAGACTTAGGTCAGGCCTCGCAAAAAGTAAATCTTATTGGTACAAAAACACAGAAAAAACACAATAATGTTGAATGCATGCAAGCAAGAGTGCTGGAAAAACTGATAGTAGCTCCAATACATTCTGGTTCCAATTAAAATGTACATGTGCATGTTTGAACCCCTGCTCTTCTGCTAAGTGAATTCAGCCCATGGACCTGGGTCTATCATTTATTTATTATGACAAAGGGGGGGGAAATGAATCATAAACCTTCAATTTAATCAAAATGATGACCCCTGATATTTCATAGAACATCAGATCAACCACACACAGCATCCTTATCTGACAAGTATATAACAAAGGGGACTGGGAAGCGAAACTATTTTAGCTGTAGTTTAATTAAACCAATTTTCTAATTTGATTTCATTAGCATAACATTACACAAAGGGAACTTATGAAAGACGACCTCTTAATTTTTTTTCTCAAGTCTTCATAAAGAAACAAATATGTGCTTGATAACACTATGGCTGTGTGGAAGCATTCCACTCATAACTCAGAGGCTGTAGAAACAAATAATGCAAGAAAATAGAAAGACTAGGTGGCGAACTTTTACCCCATGAACCTTTACAAGAAGGCAAAGAGTGTCTCCATTTATTTTGTTGCTCACTGATCTGATTTAATAAAATAATTTCAAAATTAGGTCACGGAAAGGGGTTAGAAAAAATGTACCACCATTTTTATTGATAAATTCAAACCACAGAGAACCAATATTTAAGAAAATGCCAATGAAAGTCACAATGTTAAAGAGGTTGTGTGTGTGTGTGTGTGTGTGAGAGAGAGAGAGAGAGAGAGAGAGAGATTCACAACCTTAGGAAAGATATATAATACTGAGCTAGATCTCCACCATCAAATTTGTACGGATGTGTTATAATATTGTTGACATAGTCATTGCTTAAACAGTAGTCTGCATTACAGAATTATCAAATGAATCACTAAACTTGTTTTAGCAATAAGGAAGAAAATTCAAGCCTGTTCTCCATCATTGAAATGAATACATGAAACATAAAAAAACACAGTGAGGAGGGATGGACAAATAATTATGTCATGTGCTACACATTCTAGAAATACAAAATGAATGAGAATTAGCTCTTACAGATTGCATATTCGCTATCCATGTTTTGAATCATTATACTTAGATACTGAAGTAACGGTGCCTCAATTCTTGAATTTTTACTAATTTTTAGTACACGAACAAACTCTGCCAAAACCTGGTGTTCCATAAAACACCTGCAGAAACCAGAAAAAGTAACTCTTGAATATCACCAAAATCAAACACGATACAGAAAAGGATGTGTCCAAGAATTTCGTACTCAAAAATCTGTGAATCTTGTCTGTCGCCATATGTAACTATCTCTACTATAGACTGCAGGAGATCCACAACTAATTCCTGGAAGTGAAAAACAAGAATGACAAGTTGATGTTAAGAGAAAGATTTCAAGGATTACACAAAACTATCTCCGAGAATCAGGAGGAGCTATTAGCACTCTATCCAGTGTTCACGGCAGTCAACTTCTCCCTCTATAAAAGTGTAGTGTATCAAGCTGAGTGATAACAGCTCCTACCTAGAAATTACACAGAGGAAGTTGGATTTTACTCACCCTGTTGTGCATATCTACAACTTTGATCTTCTGCAATTCATTAATTACATGTCTACATTCAAAAACATATTCAAATATCAATTACAAATTGACAACAAGTAGAAACTATGGGAATAAGGGCATCCTCAGGAAATAACAAATGAAGCGGTCATGTCATCGTAAGTTCTAAAATCAAAAACCCCTTTCAGTTTTGCTACACAAAAAAAAAAGCACACACACACACACAAACACACTATAGATGACCACCCAACAAAATAACTAAATTCTCCGGTTTGCCTAGAAATTATATAAAAAAAAAATTCTTATACAATTAATAAACACAATCATAGACTAAAACCCTAAATTATGAGGATGATAAAAAGGAACTCGTAATAACAAAAACATTACAGCATTTCCAAATTGGCCACATAAAATTGAAATTAAACTGAATAAAACAAGAAGAGTTACTTGAAGTATTGCAGAGAGAAGCGATCGATGGATCGCCAAAGCGAACGCCACATTGTGAAGGATCAAACCGAGCGATTCAAGAAAATGAAATTTTGGTAGATCTAGGCAGTTAGATTTTTGAGAGTAGAATTGATGGTTTTCGGCACCAGCTATTCTGGCTGGGCTTTTACTTCGGTTTGTCCGTTTGGTGACAACCAACTTTCAACGTTGTGTTACTTGTTAGTGTTAACGAATTTCTTTTTAGTCCCTTTTGTTTAGAGCAGTAGCACGTTTAAAATATTTTTTTATTTTTTATTTAAAAATATGTTTAAATAATTTTTTAATTTTTAAAAATTTATTTTTAATATCACATAAATTCTGAAAATATAAAAAAAAAATAAAAAAAATTATTTTTACAAAAATATTTTCCAACAACAAAAACAAACAGCGTAATGGAAAGTGATTTCATGAACTATTTTCTACAATTTTTTTTGTTTGAAAAATATTTTTCTCTTATTTTTGCTAATAATACTTTTTAAAAGTTATGAAAATTTATAAATATCTTGTTATTTATAAATCATATCAAATTTGGTCTTTAATCTTTTAACTATTATATATTTTGTTTTGGATTTTTTAATATTTTTTTCAATTTCATCTCTTATAACTTGATTTAATTTGATTTTTATATTAACTATGGTCATTATTCTTTTAGTTATTATTTGTTTTACTCATATTCTTTTTTTAATTCAGATTTTTTATCTATCAGATTTAGTTCTCGTTCTTCTAATTGCTATTTATTTTTTTGAAATAATTTATGAAATTGATTTTTTTTCAATTTCATACTTTTTCAATTTTTTTTTATCTATCAAATTTGATATCCTTTCTTTTTTATTTCTATTTGTTATATTTATAATAATTTATGAAATTAAAGATTTTTTTTCAATTTCATCTTCATTTAATTTTTTTTTTATCTGTCAGCTTTGGTCCTTATTTTTTTAATAAACTTGAAAATAAAATAAAATATTAATAAGTTATTTTTCAACTCATTTTCTATGACATAGCCAAACCCTTGAAAATATTTTCCAACTCAATTTTCATGAAACTGCCACGTATCAAAAAAATAATTTACTTTCCATAAAAACCATTTTCTAAAAAAACATATTTTTCAGCAAACAAATAAAGCCTAATCTTTTTACATTATTCCTTTTCAATAAAGGCAATGTTATTCATACCTTATTTACTATGTACTTAGATTCTTGATTCACACGTGGTCAAATCATTTATTTCTAATCTTAAAAAAAAATCTAAAAGCGTTGGCAAGTAAAAAATTAAAAACTTACTAAATAAAATATTTTTAAAATATAATATTAAGATGATAACATATTGAACAATATTTTTTTTAAAATATTGAAACAACATCACATTGGCTTGACTAAGTCAACCATGGTTAACCCGTGATCTTGGATATGATATTGTGATAATCCCATGAAATTTAAAATGTAATGAAATAGTAAGCTCAATTCTAATCAACTAAATATTAAAGACTGAAAAAAAAAATAAAAACTATATTTAAGCAAACAAAAATATCATAAAGTGAGATCAAGTTATTTTTACAATACTTTTATCAAAGACTTTTATGTAGTTTAGTCATTTTTTATTTTACTTCCTCAATCAACATAACTTTTAAACTTCAAAGAAAAAACAAATTTATCCTCACATGTATAATACATAACACTAGCTCATTGTCATGTGGTATGTTGTAGGAAAAAAAGTATAGACATTGGTAACGTGTCTTTTAAAAAAAATTGATTCTAAAAAAAAGTATAGGCATTGACATTTCGATCTAATATTGAGATGAAAAAATATTTAATCCACCTAAGTTAACTTAGGTTGACTTGCAAAACTCATAGGGATAATTTTAAAAAGAAAAATGAAAAGCTTAATCTCGAATTAACTCGATGTTGAAAGGTGAAATCATGAAAATAACATTTGATTAAAAAAACAGAGCGAACTTGAGTCAACCAAGCAAGTCCGCGATGAAAGTTATGCATATCACCAGATTCAATAGATGTTTTATCACAGAGATTATTTTTCATTTAATTACACGACAATAAAGCACATGATATATTTTATATGAAAAAATATATTTTTAAAAAAGTAAAAAAAAAATCATGACAGGCACATGGAGCTAAAATATAGCAAAGGTACATCATTGACAACAAAAGGTGAAATTGCATTCTTTTATGTTTGAATTAAATAAGAATAATAGATCATTGATAACAAATGGTGAAATTGTTTTTTTTTTAATTGAGATAGAAAAAGCAATGAACAAAAACAAAATAAAAACAAATAATGCTCTGGATGTCGTGGATTAACTCGTCAAACTGCTACCCGGATAATGGACTCAATTGGGTTCGATGATATGTTTTATCAATTTTTTAAAACAACATATAAAACAGGAAAAAAAATGGAACCCGGTTGTATGGGTCTGGGTATATAAAAAAAGCCCGGTCACGTGGGCCTTTCAACCTAGCTAGTGCACTTGGGCCTATCTTATTTTTTTTATTTCTTAAAGGGATGAACCTCTTTTTTTTTTTAAAAAAAAAAAGATAACATGTCGCCTACTTTCTGCAGTTTTTGAAAAATTGAGGGTTCGGATTTTTTCAATTTAAAACTCATTCTTGACCTAAAAAACATTGTAAACATCCATTGACACCAAAACGACACCTAGGTTAGCCCGTTGGGCGACGTTACGGAAAAAAAAGAACATGACCAAACAAAAAAAATTCTAGGTATTTGTAACGTGTCTTTTAAAGAAATGAAAATAGTTTATCCATGAATTTAAAATTAGTTACATATTAGATGATATTTTTATTTAATATTGACAGTGAAACACACAAGTTCAATCTAGGTCATTCTAGGCTGACATGTGAAAGTTGCAAGGGTAATCTTGAAAAAAAAAAACAAAATGGGAACCTAAATATCAAATTAATTCAATATTGAAAAATAAAACTAGCAAAAAAATATTTTTTTTTTAAAAAAAACTAAGTAAACTTGAGTCAACCAACCAAACTCTCGATGCAAGTCATATACGTCATTGAATTCAATATATTTTTTATTTCATAAATTATTTTTCATTTAATAGATTTATATGACAATAAAGTGAATGTGATATTTTCTAATGAAATAATTTTTGGAAAGAAAAAAACATGACAAACACGTGGGATTGAGATAGCAAAAGCAAATCGTTGATAACAAAGGGTGAAACGATATTTTTTGAAATTTTAAGTTAATTAAAAAAATAGATCATCGATAATAAATGGTGAAATTACATTATTTTTTTAAAAAAATGAGGTACCAAAAGTGCATTAAACAAAAAAAACTAAAAAAGAAAAACAATAGATTGGATGTTGTGGCTTAACTTATCAAACTTGCGATATGGGTCATAGAACTAATTAGGTTAATTTTTTTTTTCTTTATCTAAAAAAAAGGCCAAAAAAAGCCTAGCAACACTGGACTATGGCCTAGTGCACTTGGCTTCTGGAAAGAACAGCTCAGGGCTTGCGTGCTTGGGCTTGCTTATTTTTTATTTTATTTTATTTAAAGAGGCAGATGACTTGTTGTCTATCTTTTTTTATTAAAACCCAAAGACGACACGTCGCCTGTCAAGGTAGATGACGTGTCGTCTCCCAACCTGGATTTCAACCACCATTGTCGTGGCTGAAAAATCATAGCAGTGGGTTTTTAACCCACCAAACCTATTTTTCAACCCATTTAAAGCCAAAAAAACACGTTATAGAACATGTAGAAACCAATTTAGCAACTCAATAAACAAAAACAAAAAACAGTTCAAATCACAAAATCAAACCGAATAATTTTTCTCTTCCTCGACTTAGATTTGTTTTATGAGACAAAATTGAGGTTTAAAACAATCACTATAAGATTCCCCTCATTGAATATAACCTATTGACACCAATTTCAACCATTCTAGTGGTCGAAATAGGTATAAACGATGATTTTCTCTCTTTAAATTGGAATTCAACAACCTTCTTTCTCTCCTTCAACAAAAAAAAAAAGAGTGAAAAATGAAAGAAATGAACTTTGATATCAAAATTGAATATCTAAAAACTAAAAGGAACAATCACCTATATATAAAAAAGGATGGGGTGCTAAATTAAAATTTTTGTATGAAATTCAAAGCCATTATCTATGTTACCCGTTATTTTTACTTTGATCCTCTGATTTTCAATCCAACCTTTCATCCTAAAAAAATATGTAAATGGATGCAAATTTGAGCTTAAAATGATTAATTGTGCAAAAAAAATTGAGAACCAAATTAACTTTTTTTAAATCAACTTTTTCAGTCTTAGTAATTTGTGAAAGAATGCATAGTAAAAATTAATACATTGAAAACAACCCACATGTTTTAGCTTTATAACTAGATGCCATGCTTACGCGATGTCGCGGGTTGTGGCATTCTTATGCGTTGTCTTAGGTTTGTGGAAAAAATAAAAAAAAAATATGGAGAAAAATTGTTGCAATCTACAATGTTTTCAAGGAAAAACTACAAAGCTAATTTCTTAAACGGCTTAATATTTAAAAAATAAAATGAACAAAGAAAATTTTGAAAAAAATCATAACAAAAAAAAAGAAATGAAAAAAAAAAACTATGCAGGGAAACACTGTAGCAATCTATAGTGTTTCATGAGGAAATTTACAGTTGTAATTATTAACCAACTTAATATTAAAAATAATAAAATCGATAAAGACAATTTTGAAAAAATTCATAACAAAAAAAAATCATGTGGAGAACAATGTAGCAATCCACCGTGTTTTAAAGAAAAAAACTACAA
Organism: Populus x sibirica; assembly: GCA_019202695.1. Taxonomy (NCBI): domain Eukaryota; kingdom Viridiplantae; phylum Streptophyta; class Magnoliopsida; order Malpighiales; family Salicaceae; genus Populus; species Populus x sibirica. The sequence goes on from JAGMVL010000423.1 coordinate 1,708,483, forward strand.
AGCTAAATTCTCAACCAGCTTAATATGAAAAAAATAAAATCGACAAAGATAATTCTGGGAAAAAAATCATAAAAAAAGGAAAAAAAAACCATGTGGGGAAACACGTAGCAATCTACGGTGTTTTAAAGAAAAAAAACTACAAAGATAAATTCTCAACCAACTTCATATTAAAAAAATAAAATCAACAAAAACAATTCTGCAAAACAAAAACACAAAAAAAAGGGAAAAAATGGAAAAAAGAAGAAGACAATTTTAGAAAAAAATAAAGCAAAAAGAAAAATAAAAAAAAACATGTGGGGAAAGTTAAAGCTAAATTCTCAACTAGCCCAATATTAAAAAAAATCGACAAAGATAATTTTGAAAAAAAAACATATGGGGAAACACTATAGCAAAACAAAAACCATGTGAGGAAACAATGCAACAATCTACAATATTTTAAAGAAAAAAATACAAAGCAAAATTCTCAACCAGCTCAATATGAAAAAAATAAAATCGACAAAGTTCATTTGGAAAAAAGAAGAAGAAAATAATTCATAAAAAAAAAAAAACCATGTAGGGAAACATTGTAGTAATCCATAGTGTTTTAAAGAAAAAAAACTACAGAACAAAATTTTCAACCAGTTCAATATTAAAAACAAATTCGATAAAGATAATTTAAAAAAAAACACAAAAACAAAAAAAAACAAAAAAAATAAAAAAGAAGAAGAAGAAGAAGACAATCTTGATAAAAAAAAGAAAAAAAAACATGTAAAACCCAAAAATAAAAGGAAATTTTTTTTTAAATAATAAAAAGATATAAATAAAAATACAATACTTTTCCACATTATTTACAGTATTTGTTAATAATGTAATAAACAACTGCAAACTCTCATTCTCAATTTGTAAATATAAACCCTAACCTTGAATTCTCAAATTTTCTCGTCAATTCCCCGCCTCAATCCCTCCTTCCCCTTAAATTCTCCGCCCACTCGACCATCCCATTTCATTCCTCGACAAGACCACCAACATCCAGCCACTATCTTTACACATGGCGGGTTTGCTGGTGTGTTTTTTTTTTTTTAGATTATCGTGGGTGTCCGGGCCAGCTTGCGCGCACCTCGACTAATCCCACGGGCCCGAAGTTAACGACCATGTAAGCCTCCAGTGGCCATCATATGAGCAACCACGGGGTTCGAACCCGAGACCTAAGAGGGAGCAAACCCCTTAGTCCCAAGCTCTTACCACTGGGCTACCACCTAGATGGTTGGGTTTGTTGGTGTTGCTTTTATCGGTGGTGGGTATGCTGCTTTGGTCTCATCAGGGTGCGGGGTTTGCGAGTCTTGGGTTCGGTAGCACAAACAAGATGATCCTTGGCATGTTTATAGGGTCGAATCCTAATAGTAAGTGGGTGTCTAGGATAGGATTTCAGCTCAAGATTTTAAAATTTTTGAATTTTTTTTTGTTTTATATTAATTTTTTTTAGTATTTTTAGATTGTTTTTATTTATTAATGTCAAAAATAATTTTTAAAAAAATATTAATTTAATATATTTTTAAATAAAAAAATAATCATCCTTTAATTACAGCTAGTATATATTATTTGGTGATGGACCGATTGTTTAGTAGTCGATGTCCTTTTTAGTGGGCTGTTTTGTGTAAAAAAAGATAGTTATGCAGAGATTTGATGGTTGGTCTGAGCATTTACAAGGAATGAATAGTGAATTAGAAGGTTTGAGCATTTTTAATATTTTCACTGGATAATTAGAGTATGTTTGGTATTGCTATTCTTTGTTGTGGTTGCGGTTGGAAAAAAATGATTTTTTCAAAAAGCACTTTTTCTGTGGTTTGTGTATATAATTTGAGTGTTTGGTTAAAAGTGTGGTTTGACTTTATTGTTGTTAAAAACATGTTTGATTAAACCTGTGGTTGCGGTTGCTTTGGTACACAAAATGACGAAAAATGACATAAATAAAATAATTCTTTGTGTTAAGAGAAAATAAAACATTTTGTCCACATAAATACCAGCAACATAAGAAAAGCGTGATTTGTTATTACAATTAAACATTATTGCCCCATCAAACTATTTGCAATGCCATCACGAATATAATCCATACGCGACGCACTCTGGTGTCCAGTTCTTTGTGATTGTGGAACGACATCGGGAAAAATATCTGGAGGAACGAAATCAGGATGGCTATCAAACTTGTTGAATGCAACATCTTGACCTGACTTCCGTCGAATATAGTTGTGCAGCGCCATTGATGCGACAACAATTTTAACCTGTGATTTGTAAGGAAACTCAGGCATGGTTTGCAAGATTCGCCATCTTTTCTTCCAAACTTCAAATGTACGTTCGATAACACATTGTAATGATGAATGGACTCAGTTGAATAGTTCCTCCCGACTTCGGGGTTGTCCTCGTCGCTGAAATTCTAGAAGATGATATCTCTCCCCTCTATATGGACCCAAGTAACCATATTCATTTAGATATCCCGAATCAACGAGATAATACTTCCCTGTATAAATGTACTAATTGTTTAACGCTTACAAAATACTTCATAGAAAAAGAAATTAGACCATCTGAACAACAACCATAATTTTTTTCGGGTTAATACCTTCCGGTGGCCGCGGAAATTGTATGTTTGTATTTCCAATCGCCTCATAAAAATATTCTTGTACCGTGAGCACTTCCTTCCCACCCAGCCCAAACAAATGTAAATTGCATGTCAAAGCTACATGCTGCCATTATATTTTGCGTCGGTATACCTTTTCTACCAATAAATGGTATTTGAATTTCTTGTGAAACACATGCACGTACATGTGTTCCATCAATCGCTCCAATGCAATTCTACAAAAACAAAAAATTTGTTGCCAAAGCAATTTAATTACACTTAAATATTTAATTATAGCTTTTTGAAATATTTAACTACTTGTACAAAGTATTGCTTACCTTCAAATAGGGCATGTATCTCGGATTCATTTCAATTTCCAATGGTGTTGTTGTGAATTCCGGATCTACTGGTCTTTGTATGAATTCATTTCAACCATCGCATGCCAGTGTTGTATGAATTCATACATGGCTCTTTGTAAACATACGTATTGTAATAGATCGTCAGTGCTCCAGCAGTGCATATGACTAATTTAGTTCGATCACACTCTCTAAGCCAGAATAAATCACCACTTTCATTGTCATCCTGTTGATTTAGGTCGTCGTCCTGAACCTCACTGTTATTGTTCCCATAACCATCACCGACACTACCTCCAAAACCACTTATTGAACTTGTACCAAGCAAACCCATCCGACACATATCGACCAGCATTATTCATAACATTTTCATAATGGTCATCAAAAAGCGCATTAAACCAATTCGGATCCATATCTACAAACACAACTTAATATCGATTTCCAACCTGCACAGTATCGGTAAATAATACATGTTCATTGAATAATATTTTTTGATTTGTTGTGTCGTTAATGACGATCTTAACACAAAACATTTATGCTTGATGAAACGCTAAATATCGAACATCTTTAACTTATACGTAACTCATTCAATATTTTTCAACAAAAAAATAATTGTAATTTTCAACCCGCAACGTAACGGTAACATGACAAGTTTTCACTGCGTAATTTGTTTACATTATTTTAAACATTAATGGCGACATTAACTTATCCCAAAACATCTTCATTGCAGCAATCCCTAATAATCGAACTTATTTACGGCGAAATTAATTTAAGCAAAAAACATTTAAATTGAAGCAACCCCAACGAATCACACACATTTTACTTATAAGTAACGCATTCAATATTTTACAGCACAAACTTAAATTCAACCCTCAAAACAGTGTTTATACATGTTGGCATGCTTAAAATATGTAGTGGCAGGCCATTAAGGTTTCATGAGGAAAAAAACTAAAGATAAGGGACTGCTGTATAAATAGGGAAAAAACAAAAAATAAACTTGCTTTATTGACAATAATAGCGACCTCTATCGGATTTACCATCTAAATTTGATAACAAAACATAAAGATAAAGCTGTATTAACTAAAAAACAGCCCTAAAATCAACAACTAACCTTCTGAAGTCAATGAAGTTGACGTTGCAGTGTAAAAACAGCAACAAAACCTCCTGAAAACAACCCTCAATACATGTGGGAATGCTTGCAAAATTTGTGGCCAGCCAATGAAAATGCTTTGAAATGATAATGCATCTTAAATAGAAACACACACACAGCGCAAACCAACATATATTTACTGCCATACCCATCAAGCAAACCAAGTATTTGTACCATGACCAACCATTCAACCCAAAGAATCGTCATTCAACCCACAATCAAACATTCAAGTAAGGAACAATAATTCAAGGTCAGTAGCAAAGCAATTCAAGTCAACTAACATTCAACCAACCAGACTGCCATTCAACTCATAAAAAACCATGAAATCCCTCAAGTTACAATATGAAATTCAAGGTGAAAAAGCAAGCCGAACACAAAGTGTTCCAGCCATTCAAACTAGGCTATAGAAGTCAACATGAAACCTACAATTACAGCTTGTAAAAGGTACAACAATAGCTGTTAAAAACATCTCAAACATAACCAATGAGCCGACAACTACAAATACAAAGGAATTGCTCAACATATGATACGTTACAAGTTAAGAAACCTGGGAAAAAACAGCAAAGGCATAACCGTTTGCATCAACCATTTGGCAATTCTACGTCAAGCAAGAACACCTCATGCACCTAACCTTTTTGTGGACTTTTAACTATGAGAAAACACATAACCATACAACATGTTAACGGCTCATTGGAATACAAATCAAACATTATAAGTGTGCTAAACATTCAAAAACACTTGAAATATGAAATGCATGCAATAATTACCAAAATATATGACACACAACAAAATTTAATTGCTGCGACATATAACACAAAATAACATACATAACTGTTATTTGTCCCTAAAGCAAATGTAAACTTACTTCAAGGTCCGTAGGTTGCCCTTCGATCGAACATTAATTTCAACCACTTGAAATTTTCAGGTCCATATCACCAATTGCGCCCACATTTCCCTCCTACTTCTAACCATGAAAAACTCAGTTGCAAAACAATATAGCTCACTGCCGAACACCACTTCCTCAATGGAGTGGAACTCCTTCATCATCTCTTCTATGCTACATCCTTTTTTATCAAAAACAGTTGACGTGCATTCACTCTTGGTAAACACACTATCAACTAACTTATCTAATCGCGCAAACAAATGTGATCCCCTTCCGGCACCCTTTTTTTTTCAAATTTTGTTGGGAACTTTGTTGCACACCTTTTCTCTTCTCACTACTACCCGGTGGGATTGCTTGTCTTGTTGGAAAAATTGACACCAGCCACCATATTATTGACATCGGCAACAAAATTTGGTAGACTATCCTCCTCAGAATCTCCACTACCTTCCTGCAGCTCAAGGTCCTCATTTACTGCGTTAGTTTGCCTTTAACCGACACCATCTTCATCAGAATTCGAGACCACGTGATGGAGCCCAAGCATCTTGACCGGTAGCAACGGTGTTTGTAAACATGATATCATATTTACTACACAATGTTGGATCGATGCCAACATGCCTAAACTTTCTTGCTCCGCGTATCTCCTACAACAAAGGGACAATGAAGAAAAAAACACATAAAAAATGATGTAAAAGCACGCAATCAAACAATTTATTACAGCTCTAAACATACTGAAAAAAACAGACCTGGTTTTTAGCTTTCCACCATTCATCAGGAGCCGCAATTGTTCCCAGTTCAGCACTCCATCCTACTCCTATTCAAAAATAAACTTTTTCCATATTCTCCAATCTTTTTTAATTTCGTCCCACTTATTCTTTAATTGTGCTTTCGTTAATGCATGGCCAGTTTGATCCTTAAAGCAATTCATAACATATTTCCACCCAGCTTTGTCGAAATGTGTGTTGGGTCGCATACCTTGCTCAATTGCTTTAATACATATGTCACAAAAAGCGTGCAACATCTCTCTAGTCCAACAAGCCTTATCTTGTGATTGAGAATCGTCCATGTTCTCGGCTAAAATGTTTTGTCTAATATACAATTAACGGGTTAATTTCAATTGCCACTCTAAACTAATAAACCGGTGCAAAAGAAACTCTTAATTTCCACAACACCAATATCCACATATTGAAAAATCCTATGCTCTCTTCTTTCCTAAGAAAAAAAGACCATCCCCTTTTCACATTCCGCACTCCGCAATCACATCCTTTATGTTTGACAAAATCCTATAATTTTTATCCTGTCGCAGTTGATCAAAAATTTTTTTTGCAGCAATTCTAGCTAACATAAAGTATTACTCCACTCTCTTTAAACATTCCCTTGACAGAAATGAATAACCTTTTCTTGATTAAATTTACTAATTTAAAAAAAAAACAAAGAATCATTCTACTAATGCTAAACCAAATTTAGTAGAGACAATGAAGGTAATGACTAGCTAGCTCCCATTTAAATAAAAAATCCACATCAAAACCAAAGTCTTTAACACGAAAGCACATATATTCGTGCCTAGCTATGCATAATAGCATAAGGAAATGTTAACATTTTGATGGTTTCACACCACGCACAGCCAAAAACACATGTAAAAAGAGAATCAGAGACATAAAGTAACTGTGCAACCGAAACAGACCAACTGACCTTGACTTTTCTTGTGCAACCGAGACAGAGATTGGTAAGATGCTTGTGCTTGAGCTTTCCAGGAGGCTGATTTCGAAGCTCTCTTTGGTTCCGGCAAAGAAAACACACAAGCAAGAGACAATTTTGGTTAGAGATAACGGTTTGTTTTAGGCGATAAGGCAAGATCTATACATTTTTTTAGGTCAAGTGCGAATAAAATTACCTGGTTCAGTGCGTGTCTTCTTCAACTGCGAAAGGAGTTCATCATGGCAGCAGATCGGTGGCAGATGGGCTTGATCTACACTCGGCTACAAACACTCGGTGACACTCTGTGTGAGAGAATGGACGAAGAGTGTGTGTACTGAAAACGCAATGAGGAGTACTGATTTTTTGAGAAGAGGGCAGCTGTGGAGGAGGAGAGCCTTGGGATGCGAATGTGGAGGAGGGGAGACGACCGTGATGTTGAGGACAGATAGGGCTATTAATTTTTTGGTAAAGGTTGCAGCGTTTTCTGAACAGCAGCCACGACAAAAAGCAACAGATAGTTGCTTTTGCTTATCTTGCGTTTGGAACGCAATTTGTGTGGGCCCCATGAAGTTTGAAAACGTGGGTAGCTGTTAACCAAACAGCTTGTTTTAATAGAACCGTAGGAAACGTGGACGCTCCCACGTAACCAAACATGCTCTTAATTGTCTGCGGTATGCTGCTGCTGTTCGGGTGAGATTCTGTGAAAAAAATATTAAGATTTTATTAATATGTTTTTTTAAATGAAAAAATTAAATTATATAAAAGTTAATTTAAAGTGATATAATTAATTTTATAAATTTAAAAACAACTTGAATGATTGGTAAAAATATAATTTATTTAAAAAATTAAAATAACAATTTTTTTAAAATTTTAAAACGACAATATATTATATTTACTCGGATCAACTTGGATTTATTTGGATTAACTTAGGTTAACCTATTAAATCTCAAACTTAGATCATGAAACCCCGATAACTCAATAGAAAATAAAAAAAAATACATATTAAGCCTAATTCTCAATTAAACTAATATTACAAGATGCAATTGAAAATAAAATTCAATTGAAAAAATAAGTCGGATTAACTCGAGTTAACTTGTCAAACCTGAATCATAAGACTAAGATAATCGTATAAAAAAATTAAAAAAATATAAAATTTAATTTACAATCAACTTAATGTTTAATAATAAAACTAATTTTTTAAAAAAACACACTAAAAAACCTACTCTCGACTCTCGAGCTTTAATACCAAACTCAAAAACATGTCCTTCACTGTAATGTAAGGCTCAAAACAATATTTTTTTAATTAGTCTTTAGCAATTGGATAAATTGCAAAGCTTGTGAAGTTTAAGTACCAAATCCAGACATTCAAAAGACCAAACCATGCGAAGACAAGGCAAATTATGCAAAATTGGATAAAAATTTGCCGTTAGCTTTATGGTCTAGATTCCGGAAGCAACAAGATCGGCCATAATTAATTTAGTTCTATTGTCTATTATCTATTATTCTACGCGGAAAATTATTATTAACTAATATACTGGAATGATTGGGATGGTACGAACAGTACCATATTTTGTTTTTACTTTTCATTACTTAAAAAAACAATAGTAAACACCCTTTATTGTATTTTAAAAAAAAATTGTTTTTAATTTTTTTAAATAGTAATTATTTTTTAAATTTATAATACTTCAAAAAATTTATAATAATTTATCTTTAAAAATTTTCACTTATATTTTATATAAATAAGTTGTATTAACAAAAATCATTTGTTTTTAGTAACTAAAATTAACATCTTAGATTAAATAAACAAAATATATAAAATAAAAAAGGATATTCAATGTAAAATATTTGCATGTGCATCTATCTTTATTTTTATTAGAAATATCAACTTATCATTTTAGTATTTAATTATCGTTAACAATGTTTTTTTATATATAAATTATATTTTTTAAAATTTATTTTATTAAGTATAGATATTACTAGTTTTTTTACCAGCACTATGTATTGGGTCATATATTTTTGTTCAACCTTAAAAAAACGTGAAGTTGTTAAGAAATATTTAATTCATACTAGTAGAAACACTTTAAAAATACTTAAATAATAACACGTTGGATGTTATATTCTTTTTAAAAAACTTATTGAGACAGCGACACATCGAATTGACTTTGGCCAACCATGATTAATTTGTGAAGCCTGTAATTTGGGATATGAGATCGTGAAAAAACCATAGAACCTATATTGAAACAAATTAGAAAACTCAATTATAATGAATCAAATATTAAAGGTTGAAAGCAGGAAAAAATATAAAATTAAAAAAGAAAAAAAAAGTGACTTGAGTAAATCTATATCGACAGTGGATGCAATGGGGCAAGCTGAGACAAATTTTTTACGAACGTAAGAAGAAAAATGTTAAGGCGACGCTATGATTTTTAAAGAAGAAGAAGAAGATAATTTTAGTTAATTTAATGATATAAAAAAAGCAACCTTAATTTCATAACATGAAAAACAAAGCGAACCCAGGTTACTCTCCTAAACTTGAGTTAATATTTAAAAATTATAAACAATGAAATCTCAGACCCGAACTTAATCAATAAGGCTAATTCTCAATCAATTTAATGTTGAATGATAAAACTAATAAAAAATCAATCTAAAAAACTTGTCAAGGAAGAAAAATAGCAATAAAAAGAATGAAGATCAAACTTAATTAGAAAAAAAAACAAAAGATGATGAAATCACAAAAAGAAATCAATTTTATAAATCACATGAAATAATAAAATAACAATTAAAAAAATAAGAACCAATTATGAGAGATGAAAAAATTAAAGAATGATGAAATTCAAAATAATTCTCAATTTGAAATAATGTTTTCAATTCAAAAAATTACAATTAAGAGAACAAGTATTAAATTTAAAAGGGAAAGAAATTGAAGGGTTGATGTTATTTTTTCAAGGGGCGTGCACAAATCAAGGTGAAGGAGAATAAGAAAAAATAAAAAAGTGATCCAACGCCAAACCAGACCAAATTATAAAGAGAAAGAGGATGTCGAGATGAATAAAATGATGTGGAGGTAGCACTGCTTCGACCACTAGATTCAGCTACACGTGCCGCCCAAATGCTACTTAGCGGTGACATGTGCAACACGCATAAGTAACTCTTTTTTTTTTTAACTTTATTTTACAAAGACAAAATTGCCTATAGGATTAAATGACAATAACAAAAAAAAAATCATTTTAAAATTACATATAAACTCCTAAAGTCAAGGTTAGAAATTTTGTATGGCAAGGGCAACCTAATCATCACACTATATAATAAAATGAAATTTCTATAAAGCCCTTGTACCTAAATCAATATTTTTAACTTTTAAGAGTAATGCAATAATTTTACATTTACAAAAATTGAAAAAAAACAGAGTTTTGCTCCTAAATAAATAAAATTTTAACCTCGTGAAAAGATTTTTTTATCTTTTTAAGTCCAATTCATTTGATTTTTTTTATTAAATTTTTTTTGTAATTTTACTATTATAATGGCATATCTGCGGTGTTTTCCCCGCATGTTATAGGTTTTGTAATTTCAAATAAAAAAATCCATGATACTCTCAAACGCATGTTATATAACTAGTTTCTGGTCTTTATAGTGCCTATTAGGGGATGTGGACTGTATTTCGAATATAATAAGTTGGTTGCTAGGAATTTGCTAAAAAAATCACCCATACGACTGCTATCCATATTTGCCAAATCCCAGTTCCTATCTCATCTTGACTCAACAAGCAGTGATTCCTTGACATGCACTATTTTTCAAGTCTAATAAAGGGCAGTGAGTAGAGATTCCAAATGCAATCAAAACCCATTATTTTCCAATTCCTAACCATGTGCCCTAGCTAGGCTCCTAGCTACTACTCATTTCTTTGTTCTTGTTCTTCTCACATGACATCATCGATCCCAGCCACAAGTTCAAAACCCATTTCTTCTTCTTCTTCTTCTTTTTTCTCCTGTAACTTCTTGTGCAAGTTCTTCCAAATCAGCGAGTGCCATGTTCGTGGAACGTAAATTTCATGGCTTGCTTTTCTAGCTTTTGTGATAGATCAAAGCATGGTTTCCTTTCTGTCCGTGCCTTGTTCCTTCTTGGTGAAGAAAAGGCCGAGCTAGTTCTCACCATAAATCCACAGAAAGAAACTGTAAGAGCACTTTCATCTCTCTCTTTGTTGTGTAGGGCACTTGGTAGTATAAAAGCACATACGTTATTATACCGAAAATTATTTCCTATATGGGCATGGATTATTAGCAAGTAAATTAGGACGGACCTAAGTGTATTGGACAACAAACAGAGAAAGCCTACACTCTACCGATCATCAAAAGTTTTGTTTTTATAGTAACTTGTCCTAACTGTGGCGCCGAGCCCATCCAATGAGATAAGCCTTTACCCCACTTGTTAAAATGACCTCTACCTCACGTTTCCACTCAACAATGGATACTTTCGTGTGAAATAGACGAACAGAGGCACATCTCGTGTGGAAACCAAGTCCATGAAAATAATTTCCAAAGCTTGTCTCGATCAATTGATGGACCGATAAATTGACAGGTCAACAAAAACTTGAACACTTTAATGTGGAGACAAGAATTCTCGACTGGAGTTATCAAGACTCTGGATGACTCTACAGCACTTAGGTGGGGTACTTGGCTTTTGAGTTCATCACAAGTCTCAAAATGCTAAACACCAATACAACAAAGTTATGTTTGTTAGATTGAGTTACTTCTTCTACACTCTTCTTTATTTGCAATTCATTTTTTTAGGGTTTATCAAGTTACTTAAGCTTTAAGATTTGTGATGGGCAAAGAGACCATAGTTAAAATTGGTTCCATTAAAATAAAATAAAAAACCTTGTGGTGGGTGACCCTTTTTCAATGTTTCATATTACTTTATTTTTTTATATATATATTTATTCAATGTAGGATAGTTTCTTTAACAATGCAAATTATTGCACGCAAACTATCATGTTAAAGTGCATGAAAACAAATGAGCAAGCAAAAGTTTTCAAAAATCCCTGCCATTTTATAATCTGGGGTGTGTAGTCGGTCTTACAATCGATCATGGCTTTGGCTACCAAACAAGTTATAATATGTTTTTCATGTGATTAATTTTGAACAACCTCAATGAATTTAGTTTCGAAGGAGCCATAAAGGACGTAGTAGAGTTAATTCTTTGTTTAATGTGTGAACTCTGCGATTTCTTATATTTGAATGTTTGGATTTTAATTTTTTTAATCAAGTAATTATATTAAATTCTGTTACTTGACTGATGATGTATCCGTTAAATGCACGCATGGCATTGCTTTGTAAGTTCTTTTCAATATCGCAGCACCAGAAATAAATCAAGAAAAAACATATTAACATTTAAAATATATATAGTAAAATGAGATTTATATACCAAGAAATAAATAAAATACAAGAACAGAAGACATGAAATAGCATACTTCTTCTTGGATTGCCTAGCAAAAATCTTAACAAGGACAGTACGTACGTAGGAGCACAGCTATGACTGTAGAAGAACCGTCGCCACTGCCACTATCATTATCGTTATTTCTTTAGCAATAGCAGGATTTGCAAGCAAGAACAGTGACTATTCGAAATACTGTAACTCCGACATTCCATACCTCTTCCTCAAAATTGTAGTGCTCCACACTCTTCCTCTGCTTCAGTACCATATTGCCACATCCTCTCAATCTGATCTCCCTCTTGAATTCCCTCTACTCTTTCGTGTAAATTTCTCCATACATACATCCAAAAAGCATCGAATCACCACATCCCTCCACTCTGTCGATATCCGTCCAAAGGGCGGATCGATTCAGGTGGTGTGTGTGGATCGAAGTTGTTTTTCTTTTGTTTTTGCAATTCTAAGTCTCTAGTTTATTTATTTTTTTGTAAATAAATCTCACTGTTTATATTCTTAAATGTCAAAAATATTTTTTCTTAACATATTTCTGATAAATTTAACAAAATGGACCCGCAAAAAGCGCTATTTCTGTATTTTTAATGTACACGTCCATTGATAAGTAAAAAATTCATAAAAAAAGGCAACGAGTAGGCAGATCCTATTACAAAGCATTAATTAATTATAAGAAACTCTAAACCTTATGTCTTTTTCATTGTAGATGGCATTGTTCACACAATTACAAAACACTATGTACTTGTTATTCATTTTATAATAATTTATTTCAGTCTTTAAAAGTTTTATTTTGTATGATTTGATCTTAATTGAAGGCTAATTTCTTTTGATTTCTTAGTCAATAGTGAAATTAAAAAAATAAAAATTAACATGAAAAGAACATCAAACATAATTGTCATACTCGAGTCTTCATGCAAAATATACTTAGGTCATTGATCTTTAAAAATAATATAATTCATAAAATTTAGATCCCTTGAAATCTTAAAAAATCACTTTTGATAAACAAGTTCATTTGTGTTATTTTTCAGTCCATGGTTGGAGAGGAAGAGAAGAGTTGCCAGATTCTGCTGATAAGAGAAAAAGTCATCATTTACTCCATTTTCGGCCACCAAAATAAGTTTTATTGGTGTCCACAGGTTCCTAGAGATGAGAGGGGCTTGATTGGGTTGTTTGGAGCCTCAATGTTACATAAAAAAACCAGATCTAAGCCAAGAATGCCATAACTAACTCGGTTTGATTTCGAGGTTGTAGGCAATTTTTTGAATATTTGGAGTTGACAAAATTATTTTTGGGTGTAATGACAGTGTTGGTGAGGTATTTTAGAGATTAAAATATATTAAAAATGAGTTTTTTTTTAACCAAAAGAGGCGCTGCCTCAATTTTCTGGTCACCATAGTGGGAATATAGCTTCGCAGACATATGTCTTCTATCTTAGTAACTAGGCAACGTGTCGCATGCGTATTTTTGTTCTCAAAAAATTTGTCCGACCGTTTAAAAAATAAAAACATATAACCAAGCCCAAGTCTGTAAGCCTAGGCTTGAAGGCCCACCATATGCTTGAGCTTTTCCTTGAAATGGGCCTGAAAGCCTAGGCTGTTTTTTGGTCTTTGATTTATGGTTAGACAGAAATTAAAGAAAAAAAATATTATTGAACCTAGTTAAGTCCATGACTCAGAGCATATGTTTGACGAATTAAGCCATAACATTGAAGATTTTTTTTTTCTAATTTTACTTTTTTTAATTGATATCTTCTTTGAATTTATTTTTTCTTAAATAATTTTTAAATTTATGGCTCGATTAATATCTCTCATTTGTGATTTTTTATTATTTAACCTTTTTTGGATAAAGATTCTTTTTTTTAATGGTGTTGTGAGTATTTAGTTTTTGGAAAGATTATTCTCATTCATCTATAATTTCTTTTAATCTTTTATATAGATGAATTTTTTTTTTTTAAATTAAAAAATATTTATTTTCAGAGAATATTTCTAATATGTGCAACTTTACATGATATTTTTTAGGGTGTGTCTATTTTTATTATCATTTGATTGAATAAAAAATTAATTTTAATAAATAAATCAAGCATCCACAACAGGGTAAATATCCTGTCTTGCAAGATTAAATATCTTGATCTATACTTGTCTTTTGATTTTTCTGATTTTATTTTTAGTTATTGTTAATGACTTTTTTCTCCATTTATTAACACATAATTCTTAATTTATTTGATTACGTGTATGCATGAATTTTTTAATTTACATAATTTTTTAATGTATAAGAATGCATCGAAAAAAGTCAGTATATACAATTTTTTTTAGGGAAAAAAACATCTAGCCCACGATGGAACGCGGGTCAAATAGCTAGTAGAAACTAAGCTTTGTGGGGAAACCGTTGTAGCATTTTTCATTGTTCATCTCCTCGCAAATTACTGTGGATTGGAATATTGATTTTTAAAAAATTTCAATTTGGTCCTAGAACTTTGTTTTTGCATAATCGAGCCATTTTGAGCCCAAATTAACACCCAATTGCATATGTTTTTTTTTGGAAAGAAGGGTTAAATTGAAAGATAGAGAACTAAAGTGCAAAGAACGATTAAAATTGGCATCTTAGAATTGCATTTGAAAAGTTCATTTTAGTCCCTTATCATTTTTAGCTATTAGGTAACCAATCCCTTTAGTTTTCTGAAATTCAATTTTAGTACTAAACGTTATCTCTCATATTTTTCAATTTTTTTTTTAAAGGAGAGTAAGAGGCTCGCCAGATTCTAGCGTAAAGAGAGAAATTTGTTGTTGTCGACGATTCCAACCATAAAATAGTTGATTTTTACGTCAATGAGTTTCATTTCATAAAGGGATTTTAACCTAGGTGGTTTTTTTTCCTTCTCTTTGCCCGAGGAGGTAAATCTAGCCACATGAATAATTTGGGTTTCAGGTTGATTTCTGTTTTTTGAGTTTTTTTATGGTTATGGATAGATTTATCAAGATATTTATGATGTTCTTTTTAGTATTTAAGATCAAAAATGGGTTTTTAATTGAAAAACAATATGAACCCCTAATTTTTTAGAAGGTAGATGACGCGTTGTTTATTATCTTAAAAAAAAGATATTGGGCGGACGACATGTCATTTGCCCCTTTAAAAAATAGAAAAATAAGACAGGTCAAGGCCCGCAGGATGGGTTAAAGGGCCAAGCACCCGAGTTGTTTTTATTGAATACTCAAACTCATGCGACTAGACTCCTTCTGTTCTTTGTTTTTGTTTTTTTTTGTGATTTTTTTTTGCTATTTTATATTTGGTTTAAAAAATTTGATAAAACAAATCATTGAACTCAATCAAGTCCGTTAGTCGGATCACATGTTTAACAAGTTAATCCACTGCTTCTTTAGGCTATTATTTGTTTTTTTTCAATGCTCTTTTTGTCCATCAATTTAAAAAAAAATACAATTTCATCATTTGTTATTGATGATTAATTTTTTTATTTGATTCAAATCTTAAAGAATACAATTTCATCCTTTGTTTTCAATAATTTATCTTTGCTATCTCGGCACCCACATTTTTATTTTACTTTTAAAAAATATATCCCATAAAAAAATTTATCATACTCTATATTGTCATATAATAAAAAAAAAATATTTTTCACTAAATAAAAATAATATTCTAAGAAACATAACTCTTAAAACAACCACCCCGCAAGGAAAACATGGGTACAAAACTATGGGTACAAAACTAGTAAATAACTAAACCAGAACTATGGGAGCAAAACTAGATTAACATCCGTTGCTTACAAATTTCAAAATTAGCTGAACCAAGACTACACCCTGAAGTAGCCTAGACTTATGAACAGTTTAATAGAATTATTTGATTATAAAAAAATTGAAAATCCACACACTCAAAAGTAAGAATAAAAGTTCATATATTCAAATAAAAAAGTTCTGCTAACATATGTTTATTAACTCTAGAAACTCACACCCATAATTGAGTGTTAACCATTACAACATGAGGGCCAAATTTATCCTACTCTTACAAATGGGCTTTGCAACCATCATACACAACCTTTTCTGTCATATTTACACAGTAAAAGAAAGAGAAGACGCTTCCCTACATGAAAAGATACGACAAAAGAAATACGTTGTTGACAATTCATGACACACATATAAAGGAGCACGGACCAATATGAACATCGACAATTCAACAGTAAGCACGCGCTGGAGCAGATGTCTCCTACATGAATACAAAATAGATTAGTGACCGTTGAACAAAAGGACGAATTAATTTGCCTTGTGCACCACCAAAAGATTAGGCTGGAGAGATATCCCATAGTGCTACGAAGGTATAACGGCTACCATGCGTGAACAGCCACATAGAGAGAACGAAAAGGAAAGGGAAAGAAACAAAGAAGGAAAACCCGTATAAGAACAATTTTCTTCAAAATCTCTTTCTATATAATTTCAACCTTTGTAACAGTGATTGTACGAAAAAGTAAACCTTGTCAACCAACCGTTGCTTGCTGACCGACAATTAACAATTTCACCGGAACCACCATCACAGCGGCCTCTAGTGCTTCCAGTGCTGCAGCCACCACCATCCATACCAATCCATCAGCACCATCCTTACCATGCACCTAAGAATTAAACATCTAGCAAAGATGAGTCAATGCTAATTATTTCTCTTTTCCAAACTATATTATATCATAGGACAAATGAACCAATTCACGATACACAATTTTGTTGCTTAAACCCGAATCTCTCATCCTTCAAATCAAACTCTACATGAAAGTTCCTCTGCTGATAATTCCCCAAAATAATGGCCGGTCCACCTCCAATTCCCGAACCACTCATATTGTCACTCACAATTGTCAAGCATATAACTCCAGAATCAACAAATGAAAAATAATTTGCCAAAGGTAATGCCATCTTAGCACCACCCTTAAAGTGAAAAATGAATTCCGGGACAGAAACTGATTTCTCGCCAGAAATATTGAAACAAGGCCTTAAACCAGTCTGATTTTGAACTTCAGTGGCTACTGTATAATGGGGCACTTGCTTCTCAAATTCCTTAGCTACTAACTCATAAACTGGCTTCTCCATGAACGTGAATGTTGTCCCTGAGTCCACAATCGTCCCTCCATTACCATCTGATCCAGGGACCAGAAATTTGTAAGGCACTTTAACATGTGTGTCCCCTATGACAATGTTACGCAGCAATACATAGTAATAATCCCGAAATGCATCGGTTGGATTCTTTTGAAAGGGTGTGTAGCTAAGCCCTGGGGTCTTGGTATCATCCGAACCTGACCCGGTATCCAAAACAAGATCACTGCTTGCTGGAGTGTCATCAAAAGCGTGAGATACTAAGCAGTAAGAGAATTTCTTGAGACCCAGTTGTGAAGGGAGTGATTCGGGGCTCCGACCGAACCCGGCAATCCCTTCGGGTTGTCTGATGGAGAAAAGGGAGCACCCGACAAGAAAACCGGGTATGGTTTTCTTATGTGGGAAATCGAGAGTTTCAGATAGTAGAAGTCCAGCTGTGGAGCCTGAACCATATTGAATTACATAAGGTGGACAGGATTGAGTGCAGTTTTGAGTAGTGGGGTCACATTCTTGGCATTTAGACTGAACTTTAGGGCCAAAAAGCCATGAGCATTTGTGGTTTTTGCAACCAATAAGATTTGAAGAGGATGATTGTTTAGGTATAAATGTTGGGATTCCTGTTACTTCAATGTTTGGGAAGTCACATCTTGAGCAAAGATAGCGAGAAGTACAAGGAAACCAAACAAGACTAGAACCGGTGTCCATGACAAATTTGGTTGTCTGTGGAGGCGTCCCAAAGTTGAGAGAGATGGAGTAGCCACCATAGCTACGTGGAAAAAGAGGGGTCTTGAGGAGAGAAAATTTGGTTTTTGGGGACTTGATGTGGTGGGCTCTTGAAAGAGATAGAGAAGCGAGGTGATTGAGTGCTCCCCATGGATTTTTTGAGGATATGATCAGCTTGGTGGAGCTAGGAGCTGATAGAGGGATGGTGATGGTTGATGTTGGTGTTCGTGTTGGTGTTGGTGTTGATGATGAAATTAAGATGAGAAAAGAGAGGAGAAGGAGAAACCGAGAAGAAGCCATTGAGGTGTTGTATTTTACTATTTTCTACTTCTTCTTCTTGGTTATGGTATTGAGGGAATCGGTAAAGATAAGAAGAGTAGAAAGTTTTGTTGTTTGCTTAGAGTGGTGGTTCGTTTATAGAGGAAGAAACCAAAAAGGGAGAGCATCGGTAGACGGGAATCAAGTTCGACTGTGATGACGGAATTGTCTTCTATCATATCATGTGCAGAAATAACCAAGAATGCCATCGTGTCCTTGGGTTGGGTGCTTCTTGTCTCATGCTCCCACTAACCACCGCCCACCAGTATTGAACTTTGTTTAATTACTTCTACAAAAGTTCACAAGTAAATTGTAGCTCTTTTATTCACAATTCTATTTATATTTAACAATAGTATTTCTCATTTCATGATTTGAACTTTGGACTGTGGAGTATGATTTCCACATCCAAGCGCTGAATTTTATATTTTAATTAGTTTGAATTAGTCAAATATCTACATGACAATTTAACATCATTTTAAAGAAATTCAGGAGCTGAGAAGTAATTGATGGAGTAATATTTTTTGGATTTATGAAAAATAAATTTTGAGCCCAAGTCCTTTTAAAAAGCAAGGTGATAATCTAATAATAAGTGGGTGGGGCTTGCATTCATTTACAACATCTTTAGGCTTGGTATAATGTTAGATCTAAATGACACGAGTCTAGCTCGCTTCCAAGCCCAACACTCTTGGACGTGGCTACGAGCCAAACCCAAGTACGCATAGGTCTGATGAGTTGCCAGACCCAACGTACTTAGATTCAGTTATATGTAGAGCCCAAGCAAACATGAGTTTGGTGAATTGCTAGACCCAACAGTTTTAGGTTCAATTACGTATTGAGCTCAATCGAATGTTTGTCTAGGGAGCTATCAAACCCAATGTCCTTGAGTTTAACTACATACTGAGCTCAAATGGACATAAGTGTGGTGAGATGTCAGACCCAATGTCCTTGACCTTATCTATATGTTGAGCTCAAGAGGACATAAGTCTCACGAGCTGTCATACTTAATGTTCCTAGGTTCAGTTACTTGTTGAATCCAAGTGGATATGGGTCTGGCAAGCAGCCAGACCCAACACCTTTAGGCCTAGCCACGTGCCGAGCCCAAGTAGACATGGATCTGACAAGCTGTCAGACTCACCGCCCATGGGCTTGGAATCATGTTGAGCCTAAATGGGTATAGGTTTAGCGAGTCGCCAAACCCAGTGTCTTTAGGCTTGGCTACGCGTTGAGCCCAGCTAGACACAAGTCTAGCGAATTGTCAAACTTGTCATCTTTAGGCTTGGCTGCATGCCAAGACCATTTAGACTTGGAATCGTGGATATGGATCTGATAAGCTATCAGACTCGTCATCCACGGGCTTAGAATCGTGCTAAGTCTAAGTGGGTATGGGTTTGGCGAGTCGCCAGACCCAGCGCCCTAGGGCTTGGCTACGCATTGAGCCCAACTAGGTATAAGTCAAACGAACTATTAGACCTATCATTTTTAGGCTTGGCTGCACGCCAATCCTATTTGAGCATGGATTTGACGACCCTCTCAACCCATTGACCTTGAGCTTAACTACGTGTCAAACCAAATGGGTATGAATTAGGCTCGCTTTCATAACCATTAATCATAGTCTTGGAAGTGTGCCAAATGTGAAGGGATAAAGGTTTGGAGATCATTAGGCCCATGTTGGGCTATAAGGCTCTATTTGTTTATTTTTATAACTTTTAACAAAAATATTAATGTTAGGGATATTTGTCTCCTTACACCCCTAGATGTATTAAAACTCTTCCAATGTCCTACCATATTTCCATCTCATTAATGTTGAGTAATGAATATTTATCTCTCATTAATGCTATCAAGAGAAAATACCTCTCTACTCTAGTAAAACGATAATGTTCATGGGCTATAAATACCTCTTGTATTACCCGGGTAAATGATTCATAATTTTTATTCTCTAGATACTATACTTTTAAATCCCATAACATTTATGTAGGTGATCTCAAGTTTAACTTAAATAAGAAAGGTGGGATTGAGATTTGATAACGAGAAAGGCCCCAATTAAAAAAGAAAATAAAAACTAAAATTACCACACAAATTTGATTATAACGTCTTATGATCGTAACACAATTGGCAATTGTTCATTTGGTTACCTTGATAAAAGCAAAATATAGGTGGCAGTGGCAATCAGCTCCGCACTATACGATTGTTACACTGTGTCTAACATGTACATCTGCATATATACCCTTCAATCACAAGAATCATCGTGTGAGAAAACTATAAAATTGGTCAGACTATAAAATTTGATGAAAACTTTCACCTTCACTTTTAGTTTTGACTATTACACAAGCCCACAAAGTTATTTAAAAAAAAAACACTACACCAACTCATATATTTATTATGGAGTAAGATTCAATGCACAATATATTGCTACATTACATATGTTTTTGCTCTCAATAATTATAAGGAAAGAGCTAAATTTTTTTTGGGCAAAATAGCTTCTCATATGATTCAATTAGTATTATTAATTTATATGAGGGTAAATCAGTCTCTTCATATTTTTATTGCATAAGACAATTATTAATCATCCCTTATAAAAAACAAACTTGGGGCAGGGGGGTTTTTGGGTTTTTAATTGTTTTTTAACAATATAATTACTAAACTACCCTTGCAACTTTATTTTTCTTGAACTTGATTTTAGAGGTGTTTTTGTTATTTCAAATTAGAAGCAATTGAGTCTTTTGATATATATATATATATATATATATATATATATATATATATATATATATATATATATAAAGGTTGATGGCGCCTGCACAAGTCTCCTTTCATTTCTTTTTTTATACAATTTAGTCATCATTATTTTAATTCTATCTATTTTTTAATCTTTTAAAAGTTTTTTTTTTCAATTTCATCCATTATCATTTGATTTCATTTAATTATTGTTTCAAATTTGATCAACAATTTTTTTATTGCTATTTTTTTCATTTTCATCATTTTCCTAATTAAATTTTGTTTTCAATTTCATCTTTCATCATTTGATTACATTTAATTTTTATTTTAAATTTGTTCCTCATTATTTTGATTGCTATTTATTTTATTTTTATTCTTTTTCTAATAATTTTTTTTTCAATTTAATCCCTCAATATTAAGGATGTCAATTTAACCTGAACCAAATAGATACTGCACGACCCGACCCCAATAAATGGGTTTTTTTTTTATGATGGTTACCTTACCCATTGAGTAATGAATAGGGTATGAATATTATTAAAGCACACCCAAAACCAGCCCGAACGTAACCTAAAATGTATATTTATATTATATAAATATATTTGTAGAACATTTAGATTTTTCTTACAACAATGTGACATATACATATCTTGATATTGACATAAAACACACATATATGTGTTGTACGTGTGTGGCGCCGCGACAATCATCATTCTGAATAGAGATCTTTGTTGGTGATGTGGGTGAAAATGACAATGAATTTTGTCCTTTATTAGTAAAAAAAAAAACAAAGAGAATAGAAGTAGTCACTAAGTATTTTGGTTACTAGGAACTCTAATTGTTCATAGAGTTTGGGTAAAGGGATTGATTGGGTAAATGAAAGGTATTGGTACCCCTAGTATTTCTTACCTGATGTAAGATCCATTGTTTATTTGTCTGATATAAATTAAGGCACCGTTGTGTTTTCTAACCATTGTTCTATCAAGAGTTTAAGAAAAATCTTTTTCAATAAGGAGATTCTTATCTTATCAGGTTAAAGCATAACCATTCTAATACAAAAAAATAAAAAATAAAATGAACTACCTTTTTATTTAATATAGAGAATACGTCTTACGTATAAGTTTATCATAAACTAATAAAATAATTTTTTTGGTATTTTTGAAATGTAGACCAAGTTCTAACGAATAATCATAAACTAATTATGATATCCTTTGATTGATTCTTGCATTTGTTTTTTCAAAGTATGATAAAAATACAATTTGTTTTTATAAAAAAATAAAAAATATATGAAAATTTTAGAATTTCTTCATATGCAAGAAAAAAAGAAAATATTTTTTTGTTATTTTTTAAGTTTTGTTTGGTAAAAACTCATTTGTCGTTGTAATAAAACTACCAAAATAGACTTAAAAGGTGTTTGCCAAACACATCATTAAGCAAAAAAATCCTTTCACAAAAACTTGGCAAACCAAACAGAATCTTAAACCCTTGACCTAATTTTGACTCGATTAGGTTGACCCAATCATGTTAACCTGATCGGGTTGATCCAATTGGGTTAACTTAAAAAATTTTGTTCGACCATAAATCGAACAAAAAATAATGGTTTGACAAAAAAAAAACAACCTAACAACAAAACCAAAGCAAAAAAAAAAAATTCTTAAACAAAATGGATTAAATAAAAAATATTAAGAACACAAAGAACATCAATCTTAAACCTAACAACATGGGTTACAAATTAGACTTAATACAATCCAAAAAAGGGCACATGCATGTCGAAAATCATGCAAGGGTCACCAATCTAACATTTATTCACTTTAATTATCAAAGAATAAACACAATTTGTCAAAATGAGTTTCAGTTCAAAATCAAAACCCCATGATTAAATTACATCAAAAACTTGTTATCTATGCAAATAAATCATAAATTTTTGACTAATCAAGTTGTCCGAAGGGTTTAGTGCAAAGAAATGGACCAAAACTGGTTTGAATCATGGGGCTAAGGAAATATTCTTTCTAAGAACAAAATGAACATGCCTAGAAACCCAGCAATAACTCAGCTACTGCCTATCACTGCTAAGCCCCAGAAAAGAAATAGACATTTTTGGCTTCTAAAACATACTTTCTTTATCCCAACATGTCACATTATCATACACAAACATATTTGAATCTAAAAAACTAACAAATAACATCGAAACATTAAAATCATGCATGGGGTGACAAATCTAAAAAACTACCACTTAAAACAGACTACATGTACATGTAATATGAACTTAAAATTGGTTTTCTAAACTCATTTTGGTTATGAACAGACCTAGCAAACCCAAGATGAACATCCTTACCTTAACATTCATTACTTAAGTTAAACAAAAATTAAACAACATCATATATAAAAAACAACTTAAACATTAACCTTATTACATCAAAAACATTAAAAAACTTCAAAATAACTTCAATAAATAAATAAAAACACGGTAACAAAGAGGTGAATTCAATATCACTTGTTGAGAATTCTCAACCTCTTTTCTATGTTTTTAAATATAAATATAAAAAATAAATAAAAAAAGACATAAGGAGGCCATAAAAACCTACTTTTGGATTAAAAAATATACCTAGAACATCTACTCTTTCTTTTTTGCTTTCCTTTAGAAAGTTTTGCCTCTAATAAATTTACTAACATTTCAAAGCTTAGGAAATCTTTGTGTTAGGCCGTTAAACTCTTACACTTAGGTTTATTATTAATATTTTCCTTTTTTTTCTCCCCTCCCAGCCCCTCTCTTTTTAGCTCTCTTTAAGGGATATTTTAAGGGTTTTGCTAGGGTTTTATGAGGTCTTGAATCCTTTTCTGACCTCTTGATCTTAATGTAAGTGTTGTAAACCCTTGATAAGAATCTATTTAGGAGCTTTTATGTATAAACACATGAAAAAAAAAAGGTAGGTTCTTACAAAATGGTGTTTCAGTCATGACTGACTGAGTTGTCCATTTTCAAAGCCTCTTCGGAGCAATTCTAATGTCATCGTCTCCTAAGACCATTTAAAGTTGGTATAAGGGATGTACACCTTTCATTTGAATCCAACCTTGCTCAATTTAAAGATTTATAGCTCCGCATTCATTCATTTGAAATTATCAACTCGATCAACCAAATTTATCAAAACAAAGGTCAGTCTAGCGAATGACGTGTCACTCACATTCTCTTTATTAAAATTGAATGACGCGTCTTTTAGGATTTTTAATTTGGGATTGACAATTTTCAATTGAGTCCATATTCTTTTAATTTCTTTTAATTAAATCTATAATTGCCTCTAAACTTTTAATTTCATACAATTTAACCCATGCCAAACTTAATTGTCAGCTCCTAAGTTGACCGTCTTTTTCATTTTGGTCCTTGAATTTAAATTTATGCATTTTGACTCTCAATTGACTAACAAACTTTCAATTTCTTTAATTTGAGCTCTGATTTAGTCAATTCCACCCCCTATATTTACTTTTTTTTAGTTTGGTCATTGGTTTTGAATTTCTTCAATCAAGTCCCTAATTGCCCATCAAACTTTAATAGTTATGCAATTAAGCCCCTGATTTGACCAAATTAACTTTTAAAAATTGCAATTCGACCCCACACTTTAATTTCTTCCAATTAAAGCCTAGATTGACTTCAAAAATATTTTTTTCTTGCTATTTCCTTAATAAATTCAATTAAACCTTGAAAAAAAATATAATTAAGTACTTAAACATTTAATTTTGAAATTTTCTTCTTAAATTGAATTTTATTCACCAATAGAGCCTTCATCAATCAAAATTACACTATCAAATTTTTCAATGTTGTATGTTATCAAAACTAACCCAAAAACCACGCAAACCTAACACGAAATATATATTTATATTATATAGATATATTTGTTGAACATTTAGATTGTTTTAGTACAATATATATATAACGAGAAAAAAATCAAAATATTTTTTAAAAAATATTGTGACGATAATATATTGGATTGAACTTTATTTCGTGGCTTAACCCGCTAAACTCGCGACTTAGGTCATGAACTCCATTAGGTTAAATAATTTTTTTTAGATTTACCTTTTACCTAGATAACAAAAATGTAAAAATTTATTTTTTAAAAGTTTAAAATATGAAATTAAAAAAAATTAAAATTTTGAAGCGGCCTCAAGTCTCTAATAATTTACTAATATCTTATTTATTTTTAATTTCACCTTGAATAACTTTTTTGAGAGTACTATTTCATTTTCTTAATTAACTTTCTGATTTCAATACCCTTTCTTGCGATATATGACATGGAATCACATTCATATCATCACTTGTCTAACTCAAGGTACCAAATTAGAAAAAGTAAGATTCAAAGTAATCAAATAGATAGAATTGATGCTGTTGTAGTCAAATAAAAGTTCAACAAAATATTAGGTACTAAATATTCTTTTTTTATGCTAATTCATTGTTACTTTGGATTGTAGGAGAAAGAAACTTCGAATCTTTTTTCACACCTTTGACTCGTCTGAACTGAAAGGTTCTTGTCGTAAGTATTGCAAAGCTGGTGGTAATAACGCCCATGTTCCCAATTAACTGTCGAAACTCGTAATGAATACTATACTTGGAAAAAAAAATAAAGATAAAAAACTTAAATAAATAACATTTAAGGTTGGATATTCAAATAAAGAATTAATTAAAGATTGGATACAAATTTATATTTTTCTCATTCTCATGTAACTAACACTGTATATATTTACACCAACAATTTGCAGTTTCTAGCACCATGAGATTCTTCGTTTTAAAGAGCTTGTCTACTTTTTTATTCTGATTATCATTAAACCAACCTATTCATTACTTGGTTTTCCTAAGTAAATTATAAATGTGACCCTTTAATTTAAGAAAAAAAAACAAATTAATTAATCCCCTTTGTTTCAAAAATAAATATTTAGTCTCTTGTTTAGGGTTATTCATGCTTATTTTAATATTACTTTATTTAAAAATCTCTTCTTTTCTTGTCAATTTTCATAATTAATATCTATTTTTTGTTTTGTTTTTTTTTTAAATAGAAAAGAAATATAAAGTAGACAATTTTTTTTTGAAGAAATAGATTTTGAAACAAGGAGAACTAATTAATTTGTTTCTCAAACCTAAAAAGACTAATTTATCTACATTATATATAGTTTTTGAAACAAGGAGAACTAATTAATTATAATTTATAATCATAACTCATTTTAGTTGAAGGGTGATTGTAAAAAATAACAATTTAAAACGAGATGATATTACGTCCTCTCTTATGCGGCACACATCAATGCTTTCCATGAATTTCCTAGTCCACGTTAAGGCGGAGGCAACAAGATGGTGACATGAATCAATTGCAAACCACCTCCAACCTGGAAGTGGAATATATTGTTTAAATTACTTCAGAACAGCTGCAGTCTACTGGATACTGAAGTCTTGTCTTTCCATCAAAGACAAGGAAAGAGGGGCCAAGTTCCTTGCAAATGTCCACTCTAATATATTTCATATAAGATGGGTCACCCATCAAAGCTCTGTTGTAGTAGAAAGCAAAAGGGACTCTGTACGTGACTGTCGGTTGCCCCTCTATCGAAAGGGAGATTGTCATGGGCCTGCCTTGTGAACTACAAATGTTGCACAAATGAGCTGAGAGAACGCCCAAGAACCATCTGGGCTCGACCATAGGAGGGTTAGCAGAGTGTTAGGTTTCATTTTGGATCCAAACCAATTGTTGGTTTTGATCAGGTTCAATCAGTTTGCACCGTCCTCTTCTAGGTAGCCTATGTACTGGACTGGAGACCAAGCTAGTAGATGTACTGTCTTCTTCAATAGACAGTGAAGAGCCATTCAGCTAGTTGAACAGTTCACGCAGGATCACAAAAAGATTCGTTGGGATTTGAAATACAAGGAGTTCACCTAAAACCCATTCGGTTATTTTACAAGGAAATTGATTAAAGAAGTCCACGTTGAATCGAATACTTAGACAAGTTATTTTAGACAAAATGCTATCATAATTTTTTTGTGATCAATCGTCAAATACATTTTCAAGTCCACTATGCATTGTGGGGTTTTAATTCAAGAAGCATTGTCTTCTGCAAAGATTAGTGCTTAAGTTATTAATCAACTTCGTAAGTTCAACTTTTCTTAGTCATAACCTATTTTTATTTCTATACTTTTAAAAATAAAATAAAATTCAAAAAATATCTTTTCAATACATATTTCATAATTTTTGGCATTTTTATTATTGCATGTAAGTTTTTATAATTAAAAATAAGGGAATGAAATGATGAGCAAGGAAAAGAAAAGGACTAATATGATTGAGGATCAAATAATATAATAAAAGATCAAATAAATGAGAAAAAATAATAAATAGAGATTACCTTTCATAAAGTAAAATGAATTAATCTTTAACCATATAATTTCTCAATTAGAGATCCCCGTTTAAGAAAGAAAAAAGAATATAAAATCTTAAATTATCTTTTATAAAATAAAAATCTAAATAGAACTAGAAAAATTGTAGGAAAAGATTCTAAACACAAACACTTAAGAAAAGGAAAATTTAATTAATCTTTGTTAATATAATTTTTCCAATTAGAGATCCTCTCCAAGAAAGAAAGAAAGAATATAAATTAAAGACCCGGGAAGAGAGAGACATCAGAAAAACCCTACACTAAAAAAAAAAAAAAAAAAAAACCAGAAACCTTAGCCACCACGTTTGTTTTCTCTTATTAGAATCTGGTAAAACTTTGACCGTCTTTCATCTCTTGTCGACCATAGCCACACACTACCACTGTCTTCCCTTCACTCCCATCGTAATCCATAACCAATAGACCACGCTAATCAAAGCAGCAACCCTCTCTCATGCATACAAAACACTAGCTGAGACAGCTAAATCCCATTCTTCTAGGCCATCAAACGCCACAACAACAGCCCGCTCTCTCAATATGCACCGCAAGACAGCAACACACCCAACTTAACCACCATAACACCATCAATAGCAACTACAACCAAAGAAAAATCAGAGAAGAAAAGAAAACAGACCGAAGCTTCCCCTACCCCTATCTCTCTCAACTTCACTGCTAGCGTAGGAAGGAGCGGGAGAAGAAGGCACACCCAATCCATCAAATCACACTCCCAATACTTATTGGCGCGTAAATTCACGTGCCACCAATCGCGACAGGGTATTAAGACCATACACCACCACTGTCCAATCCACTTTCAGTAGCTTTCGACCGATTATCTTGAATGAATTTTTGCATATTTTCGAATAATTTTGGAAGTATTTTCTAATTTTTATATGTATTATAATATTTAGAGTGTTGTTATCCATGCCTATGCATGACAAGCATAGATGCATGCAGTTGTTAGAGATTTATTTTTTAAGGTATAATAAAGTTTATGTTATAGAATTTCATAGGTGGATGCATGATTGTAAAATTTATGCTTTTATTGTATTAAAATGATGTGATTATATGCATTTTTTATTGTACTTATGTGGTTGTTTATGTTGATTGTTATTTATATAGAAGCATCAAACCTATGAGAAGTAAGATCCTTAATAGAGATTTATTTTTTTAGATGTTGAGTCTTTATTATTTTATATTATAATAATAATAATAATATTAATAACAATTTTTTTTTGTTAAACACCTTTCATGTTCTCTTTGTAAAAAATCTCTAACTTATCGATACGGACACTATTAATAACATCATCACTACTGTCGCAGGTGCGCGCACCGCGACGTCATATGGCGATGGCGGAGGCTTTTATCATGCCTCATGTATGAGGTGTTGTGTGTTGGGAAGGTTTTTTGGATTTAATCATAAATTTATGATTAATGTTTAGGAGTCACCACCTAGTATTATGATCACTAGGAACCTATGGTCTGCAAGAGTCTGGGTAAGGGACTGGTTGTGCAAGGGGACGACGCATCACTCCCAGTGCACCCTACCTAAGGTAAGCTGCATTGTTATTTAATTATTTTTCTAAGTCGGGTTTCTATTCGTTGGTCTTTTATAAGGTTCAAGGTAGATCTCTTTTCATGAGAAAGTCACTACCTTATTGAGTTAAATCTTAACTGTTCTAAAGTTTGAACTTTAGCATCGCATTTATTTACACCTTATATCTTTAATACCTAGGAGTGTACTTTATCATGTAATTTTACCCCCCACAAATATTAAAGTCTACATCTGAATCCTAAAAAAAAGATTGGAAAAAAGTTTTTGATATTTTGATCATACCCTAATGGATGATCATAAACCGGTTATAATATCTATTTTTTTTGAAATTTTCAAAACATAAGAAAGATACGATTTTTTAATGAAAATATGCTCGGAAAATTTTTAGGATTTGGCCGTATGCATGAAAACAAAATATTTTTTTGGTTTCTTTTAAAGGAGCAATTAATTTAAAATATTTAAGATTTTTTAAAAATTTTCTTGATTTTTTTTTTGAAAACATTTTGGAGAAAACCAAGTATTTTAATACCGGATTTATATCTTACAGTGTAAGTATATAACCCAATATTAAAAAAAATTGGTAGAAAAACATTTGAGAAAATCACAAATATTTTAAAATGCAATTTGAATTTTTTTTGTTTTTTTTAAATATAATAATAATATATAATATATTATTATATTAATATATTACAAAAAATATAGGGGCCCAAATAGCTGGGCTGAACTCAGCCCTGAAAAAGGATGGGTCAATCTAGGCCCAAAAATGATTGGGCCGATCTCGACCCACTGTAATCTTTCTTCTTCTTCTTTTGGAGTGGGCCGGACCCGGCCCATACATATGGGCTGGGCCAAATAGGGTCTGGCCCATATTCAACGTTAATTATTTTGAAGAACGTGAACAATTACTGTTCACGTTCTGCATGCAAACCAAATGGTTGCAGAAGTTGGAGACGGGTGGAGGAGAAGAATACCGAGCGCGGTGGTGGTCTGACCATAGAGGACGTTGTGCGGTAGTGAGGTCGGCGGTTGGAACTAGTTTCATGTGGCAGAGCTGGAAGAAAGAAGGAGAAGAAAATCTGCAGGAGAGAGAGGGGGGGGACCGGTAGTGCCTGCTTTGCCGCTAGTGAGGAGTTCAGGCGACCGCTGGTAGTGGAGACGGTGATGAAACCACGGTGGTAGGAATGGTAGTGGCCGAAGGCCACGATGGAGTGAGAGGGAGAGGAAAGAGAGAGAAAATTGCAGAAACAGGGGAAAATGGCTGGTTTTTTTGGCCGACTTTGGACCCGATTTTCTTCTTGCCTAGGCCATGAAATGCACCCCTATTTATAGGAGGCGGAAGAGAGACATTTTGTCTTTAATGGTGACAAATGTTGGCCTTTGGTTCGGCTGGTAAGAATCTCAACCGTTGGTTCAAAGTTTGCATCGTGAGTTGTCAAATCTGCAGGGAAAGGCTGCTAGAGTTGGCCTCTTTAGACCGACATTGGAACAGTTGTGATGATAATAGGCTTGAACGGACCATACTCGGAGATACAGGGATTGCAGGTGACCATTTTGGTTCATGTGTGGTCAATTTTGGTGGTCATACGAGGTAATAAATGCACCTGCAAAGTAATTACCCGAGCAGTATTCTTGGGGAAGACAGTGAACAGTGGCCAGACGACACTTCGTGTGGTCCTCTTTATTTTTTTTTAAATGCAAAAACAGTGTCATTTTTTATTAAATAAAGGATTTTTATCCAACTTCAATTAAGGGCATCAGCTTATATTTTTGTGCAATTATACCCCTGATGAACTTCAATTTGAACCCCTAATCGACCATTAAACTCTCAATTTTTTTTAATTTTACCTCCGGTTTTTGTCAATTAAGCCCCTATAGTTTGGCATCTTTTGCAAATTGGTCCTTGGTAGTGAATTTTTTCAATTTAACCCCTAATTAATCAAAAAAACTTCAATTTTCTTACAATTTGGCCCCTAATTTCAATCAATTAACTTGGTAAAAATTAAATTTGGTCTCTTAAAATTCTAATCTTCTAAATTAAACCCAAATTAGGCCCCCAAACTTAATTT
Organism: Populus x sibirica; assembly: GCA_019202695.1. Lineage (NCBI taxonomy): Eukaryota > Viridiplantae > Streptophyta > Magnoliopsida > Malpighiales > Salicaceae > Populus > Populus x sibirica. The sequence continues at coordinate 1,739,444 of JAGMVL010000423.1, forward strand.
TTCACCAATTAAGCCCCAAATAAAATTAATTTGATCCATTTAAAGTATAATTAAATCCTTTCACTTAATTAAATCCTTCAATTGGATCCAAATTAATTCTTAAACATAATTAAAACTCAATTTGGCCTATTAAAAATTTAATTATGTCCTTGGACTTAATGTTTATGCAAATTCATTCATTAATAATTTAATTTGACCTTGAATTTGCATTTTTTTTCTTCATTTTTTAGCATGATGGGGTACAATTAGGCCTTGAATTTCCTCCAAAATTGCAGCTTGGTTTTTATGTATTTTTTGGAATCCTCCCCTGTCTGCATTCTTCATGTCATCAGCCTTTATTTTATTTTTATTTTGGAAAAAAAAAATGAATTTTGAGGAATAACACAGAATTGGGTTATGACAACTACTATTATTGTCATTATTTATATTATCATTATCATCATAATTATCATCAAAATAAACATCATAAATTGGTAAAGAATATTAATCCATATCTATATCATCATAAACAAGGTAAGCAAAATCTTCATGATACTCATCCTGATCAAGAAGTTGTTTTCCTTTGCTTGTGCTTATGAAACAGGTTCTTAAAACTAGCCATTGATCTGTGATCACTGTCTTCACGATCCTTTAGGCTCCTTACGTCCACGAACTGATAGGTTAATTATCCAATATGTCTATGCATATATTCTATCACTAGTTCTTGAATGTCTCTTTCTTGAGCGAGAACCATTTCACCCCCTCATACACAAGCACATTTCATTCTGCTATCTCTTACAGCCATGATTACAATAACCAACCACTAGAAATTGTTGAGCTTTAATACAAGTCCTCTAAGATCTCCAACCAAAATCATCAGGAATTGTTGGGCTCTAATATCAAATAATATAGAGCTTTGATACCAACTAACATTAGCAAAAATAACATAAGAAAGATCGCTAACACAAGCAATATAGAATTCAACCGAATAGGTTCATTACACAAAAATATTAATTTGGAATTATATTATTGGATATTTATTTTCAAGTAGTCTCTTAAAAAACAAACGAAACAACCATATTTATATTAGTCCTAGGCTTAAACTGAATAAGAAGAATTCATAAACTAAATAGGAAGAATAAAAACACCACAAGAAACATATTGTCCAAAAATAAATAGGAATAAAAATAACTAAAAAAACAAACAACTTTCCTAAACAATCCTCATGCATCACTTCTCTATGATGTTATGAGTGGACTTGGGCTGGGTCAACATGACCCTGTCAAGGCCTATCAAATATGAGTGATGGCCTTCAAGCTCATCTTGAAAGAAAAAAAAAAGGTCACAGCCTAATTAATTATCATTATACTCTTGGGTCCAACATTTGTACTTCAAAAATACGGAGTAGGCCTTATAACTCAGCTCATGTCTCAATTCATGGTTCTAGGTCTATATCGTCCTTTAACATCAATAACAAATCCACTTTTTAGTTTAGACAAACTCTTAGCATCTAAGCACAATATGTACATTGTATAGTTAAAAGCAAACATTAAGATGCTTATCTTTAATATGATGTTTTAAAGTGATTTTTATCTTTTTTTTACAATAGTCAGTCTTTTATTCAGAACCTCTAAAAACCAACTAGGATTCTTAATTATTATAAAATGAGTTGACAATTTATTTTTTCTATTTTACCCTTATTACACAACCAGATTTAAAAGTTTTATAGACGAAAATTTCTGATGGTATTTACACTAGTAGGTCATCGATACATATGTTACTGACAGACTCACAGATAAAAATAGTCCATAAAAAAAACTCTCTTCGGTAATTTTTGAACAATCAGTGAGCCTGTCGATAATAAATATACTGATGAATTTACAGACGGACAAAACTCATCAAAAAACAAATTACTCGCTTTATTATGTCAATATATCCATCGATAAATATAACATATCACCGACAGAATATCATCTGTAATTCTATTGGTGCGTTAACAGTGGAAGTGACATTTGTAGTAATTCTTTTCCAACTCTCTGGAATATACCGACTGTCTAGTTCTGTCGGTAACCCCGTCAATAATAGTGGTATTTGTAGTAATTCTTTTTCAACTCTCTTAAATATAACGATGGAGTTATGTCATCGGTAACCCGTTAGTAATATTTTAAAAATATTTTTTTGAAAAAATATATTGAACAGAAGTAGAAAAATTATTAAAATAAAATAAATTAGAATAAAAATAAAGTATTTATTAAAAATTTAAACATTTATACATTGAAATATAATAAATATAGAGGCGACACTAAAGGAGGAGAAGGAGGTTGGTTGTTGCCGGAATTGTGGGCCCAATTGAGAGGTGTACATGAACCACCCATCTGTGATTTCATATTCATTATCAATCGGTGGAGTTTCTCATAAGTAGCAGTGAGTTGTTCATATTTATTTTTAAAACTCACTTTTGGGTTATTCCTTAAAATTTACCCCCTTTTCCTTTTAAAATAAAAAATAAAATAAATAATACATAATAATAAAAAGAAGATTGGTAACTTAGCAGAAGCAAGCTAAGGAGGATTCCAAATATACAGAAGAATCAAGCTGAAAATTTGGACAAATTTGGAGTCTAATCCTACCCCTTTATACTAAAATTGGAGAAAAAATACAGATTCAAAGTCAAATTAAATGATTTTTGGACAAATCTGCATAAAAATTAAGTCTAGAGACATAATTAGATTTTTAATAGATCAAATTAATTTAATCATGAATCAAATTAAGAATTTAATTATGTTTAAGAATTAATTGAGGTCCACTTAAAGGATTTAATTAGGTGCAAGGACTTAATTATACTCTAAATGGATCAAATTAATTTTATTTGGGACTTAATTGAAGAAAAATTAAGTTTGATAGCCCAATTTGGGCTTAATTTAGAATTTTAGAATTTAAGAGGACCAAACTTAATTTTTACAAAGTCAATTGGTTCAAATCAGAGGTGAAATTGCAAGAAAATCAAAGTTTTAGGGACAATTAGGGGTTAAATTGAAGAAACTCTCAGTCAAAGACAATTCTGAAAAAGACGTCAAATTCTAGGGACCTAATTGATTGAAATCAAGGGTGAAATTGAAAAAAATTAAAAGTTTAATGGTCAATTTGCATACATCCAAGACCAAAGATCAAAATAAAAAAGGTGCTGAAATCTGAGGCTGACATTAAAGTTTGACAGGGGCAAAATTGCATAAAATTAGAAGTTTAGGGTCAATTAGGGGTTCAATTACAAGAAATTAAAAGACGGAGGATCAAATTGAACTTTGGACAAACCCCTAAATTAAAACCCTAAAAAGTTCAAAACAACACGTCGTCTGATTATTGTTCATTATACCCTATCTTTTGACCCGGAAAAGCTACTCGAATGGCTACTTTTTAGGGGCATTTAATATTTCATCTCTCACCAAAATTGGACAAACCATATACCACCATGATCGCCTAACATTGTACTACACCCTGGTATGGTTTTTTTCGGTTGATTGACACCGCAATTGTAGCGACACGCCCCCAAAGTAGCCAACCCAACTAGTCTTTTTGCAACAACTTTTTCAGGTCATGATGGCACCTTTGAGCCAACGGTTGTGATCCTTCCCAGATAAATCAAGGGCCAAGATTTATCCCCAAAAGAGACAAAATATCCCTCTTCCACTCCTATCAATAGGGGTGGATTCCATGTATTAAGCATCAAGAAATATAAGGCCAAAGTTGGGAAAACATCGGCATTTCCCCCAGGTTTTTTTCTCCTCTCTCGGCCGGTCTCCCCCCTCTTCCTTAATCGCGCCTCCACCACCAATGCCACCATCAATAACACATCAGACTTCCTAAAACTACTAGCTAGCCACCCCTCACGGCAAGTAACCTTCTTCTTTCCCTCTTTGGCTGCAAAATTGGCAACCAATTGCATGCGGGAACATTGGTTCTACGTGTATAAGGCATATTAATTAACATGGTTCTTTGGGTCGGGCCGGCAACCATGTGGGTCGTGAGATGGACCCGATGGACCGGGTCCAGCCCAAACAAAAAAAATAAAAAGATAGGTTGTTGGGCTGATCAGCCCAACCTAGCTGGCTGGACTTGTTTCAGCCTAGGCCACCTGTCGGCTAGGTGGGTCCGGCGTAGATGGTTGGGTTAGGTAGATCCCATTTAATAAATAAATAATATATATATATATATAATTTAAATTTTTAAAATGGTATTTTAAAAATATTTGTGGGCTCCCTCACATGTTTTTCCAACAATTGTATAATATCAGGTTGTAGATTTACAATGTAAGATACAGACCCGATATTAAAAATACCCGATTTCCTCCGAAACTTCAAAAAAAATCAAAAAATCAAAAAATTTAAAAATAAATTTTCATTTCAAAAAAAAAAATTTGTTTTCATGTATGAGGCCTAATCCTAAAAGTTTTCCAAGCATATTTTCACATATAAAAAATTGCATCTTTCTCATGTTTTAAAATGTAAAATGGATATCATAACCTGTTTATTATTATACGTTAGGGTTTAGCCAAAATATCAAAAATCCTTCACTAATCATTTTGTTCACTTTATATTTAAAGTGTTAGGATTTAGATGTAGACTTTAATATTTAGGGGTATAAAATTACATTGTAAAGTATACTTTCAAGTATTAAAGATACAAAGTGCAAAATAAATACGATGCTAAAACTTAGACCTTAGAATGGTTAAGATTTAACTCGATAAGGTAAAGACTTCTTCACAAAGGGAGATTTGCCTTGAAACTTAGATAAGACTAATGGATAAAAATGTGACTTAGAATTACAATCAAACAACAATACATCTCACCTTAGATAGGGTGCACTGGTGGTAATGTGTCTTCTCTTTTCACAACCCGTTTCTTACCTGAAATCTCGCAGATCATATGTTTCCTAGTAACCATAGTATTAGATGATGACTCCTGAACCTTATAATCATAAATTTATGATTATACTCAAAACCCCTTCCTTTCAACACATCTCAAGAGACAAACTCGTCATTCTCGACGTCGCGCATCCAGCGACATTTATCATTAATATGGGTTGTCTGATCTTGTACCTGTTGGTCTAATATCACCGCGAACTCCAGAGTTTGAATGCTCGAAATCGATTGCAATCATCTAATTGTCAGTAACTTCATCGGTCATTATGTCATTAAAAATACCATGTTACCGAATAATTTGTCTTTTTGAATCCCCTTTGTAATACCCTCCGTCATTCACTTAATATATATTGAGAAAATGTTTATGTCGGTGTTTATATATGGATATAAAGATGAAAAATTCTATGGGTAAAAATTATCGCAATTTATCAATTAAATTTTTCTATCGATATTTTTATTTATATTTGTTAATGTTCTGGTTTTGTTAATCTTAATAAAAGCTCTTGTGGCAGTGCGGATACGAAACTAAGAGCTCCACTTTTGAAAAATGTAATATTCATCAACTCATATAGCCAGTACCTACATACAAATTAATCTTTGAACATATGTTCTTGAAGACATGGCAAACAATTTTAGCCTCGGTAAATACATACAAAATGATTGTTGCTAAACAAATTAAACTGCCAAACCACGAGCTGACAGCAGGGCTTCCATCTAGCTAGTCTGAAAGAACAATTGTGGAATTTATTTTTTTTTAATGAAATCGATCTGATTATGTTAGTCTGACATTCCTACATTGATGGATAAGAATAGAATTTTCATTGGCAGCAGCTGATCTTGTTTTTTTCAAGTAAATTGCGTTACCGTTATCTCTATTTATATCTACAGGATTATATTCTCTCAGGAGAATCCTTCGTAGATCTGGCCAAGAATAGGAAACATTGTAATTGATCTTTATTTATTATGAAATCTAAGTTAAGATCTGGTTGTCCACTAACCCTCTTAGCACAAAAATAAATAAATAAATAACCAAGTTACCGATGGTGAGTCGAAGTGAACAGCCTAGATTTGTAACTTCCCGTTTGATGATTCATAAATAAATAAATAATCAACTTTTTGTTTTGTTTGCTTTTTATCACTATGCTAGATTTGTAATCAAGCACACCGTTTGTATATCTAAATAGGATGAAATATGCATACCCACACCAACTATTGTACTTCAGCTTCAAAGTTTGATTATTATATGAATCTAGTCTATAAAAATCAAATCAAATTAATATATTGATTGGAGATATAGAAGTGAAGTGACACATAGTGGGTATAGAAAGTAAGATTCTCAAGCTCCAAAATTAGAGTACTATAACACTGCATAGAAATAGTGAAAATCTAAGATATTTTATAAAATAAGTTTTAACAATAATTTTCAATCTAAAAAACAGCCTCCAAGGTTGTTTAAGTAAAAGAAAAACATCTTAATTAATAAAATATTAATTAAATTAAAAATCATAATCTAAATAAAAAAAAATCTATAAACAACAAAGAAGAAAAATATCAAACTGAAAATTATATACCTTATTTGAAGGTTTTCCCAGCCTCTAATGGCTATAAAACCTTCACCCTATATATGTAGTAGGATCTTTATAATTTTTTTGTTAAAATTTCAATTTATTCTAATAATTAGATTCAAAATTATGCTTATTTTACTAAACTATCAAATTAAGTTAAATTTGTTATTTCTATATTTTCATCCTACATTGTTCTAACAAGTCCACTACTCAACTAGAGCTCATAACAAGATCTCATTTTGATAAATTTATAGTTATTTATCTAAATCTCCCATGTTTGTGGTGCTTTTGAATTCAAAAGGTTTAGAACTAATAAAAAATTGAATTTGAATAGCTTAAGCATAAATTAAAAACAAATCTTAGCTTAAAAATATATTTATAAAGGTTGCAAGAACTGCCTTGAAAAAGGCAAAATGTTGACTTTACATGTAGTCACCATCATTTTAAGTTGGAATCATTTGACAATGCCGTTGAAATTGTGTTTTTTTTTTATATTTTTTAAAATATTTGATTAATCAATAAACACTATATTTTTTCATGAGTTTCACTAAAAACTTTATCTTGAAACCTTGATTATGAAAAAATTACAATTTATAACTTTTTTTAAGCTTATTTTTTCAAATTACAACCATAAAAGCTACCATTATGTCAAACACGCACTTAAACAACTGTCAATTGAATTTTTTTATTGACACAGATAATATCTCCATATAGAATTCTCATGTTGATCAATTCAGTATACTTATCATTTAACAAGTACTTACATATTAATTTTAAGTAACTTTCATAACTCAACTTATGAGAACAACTTTTCCATTTCAGAAAAAAAAAAACATAATATATATAAGTTTCAACAACTTTGATTAATTTTTAGTTTTAATAGAGCATTAACTATTAATATTTAGAAACAATGCTTTGATAGAAATCCTTATAATTATAATCACTTTATAATTTTCTTTGTGAAATATTTTTGTTCCAAAAACTCATTTTTACTGTAGACTCATTAATCAAATTTAAAGAATATTAAAAATAAAAAATGCATTTATAAAATTATAAATAAAATATATTCATTACATAAATAAAGTTAATGTCATATATAACAATTTGATTAGCTAAATAACTTATACTCTTGACGCATCTCATGTTACCAAATCATACTCATCATATTATTTTCATTGTCATCACTTCTCAACCACCTCCAACTCCACCACTACTTTATTATTGCTATCACATCACATCATTATCATTCTAAAACTATTATATTTTTTAAAATTTATTATTTATAAAACATCTTAAAATCTTTTTCATGTAAAATATTTTACACAAAACAATTATTCTCTATATATCATAAAAAAAAAAAAAACATTAGGCTTGTAACGATAATCGCTAATTTGTCTTTTCGCCACACATGTAGAACTACCAAAATACCTTTGATTAGAATTCAAAAGAGAAGCAAGGAAAATCAGACTACTATTGGAGGTGCTTTAGCTAATGTCGTACGTGGTCCTATTGGAGTTGTCTGTATTGAATGGGACGAAGGAAGTTTGCCTCGCGTTAAAAAGAAACAATCCCTTCAAAGAGTTTATGTAATAACTAAATAAGTAAGTGTAATGATGGATTGATACTTTAAACCACTTTAATTTTTCTTTTATTTTTGTTTCCATCCTGAATTTCCATGACAGGCCTACTCAACTAGAGCTCGTTATGATGAATCTTCGATGTTTGTGGTGGTTTTGAATTCAAAAGGTTTAGAGTCAAAACAAAATTGAATTTGAATAATTTAAGCATAAATTAAAAAACAAATGTTAGCTTAAAAGTTAAAAGTAAATATATTTACGAAGGTTTCAAGAATTCCCTTGAAGAATGCAGAATGCTGAGTTTACATGTAAAGTTTAGAATCTAGATTTGTTCTTTGTTTAAAAGATATAACTATAATTTATAAGGTTTTTTTATTAATTATAGACTTTTTATATAAAAGACTAAATTACATGTATAAATTAATTAGAATTATAATTTGTCTTGATAAAAAATAGAATTAAAAAATTAAGAACAATACGTAGTGCATTCAAATAAAACATATATATATTCTCGTACAAATTGATGTGTCATGTAATTAATATTCCATATAGTTCTTAAAAATATTAGATGAATAGTTAAAAATAAAAAGATCATTTATTATATGAAAAAAAAATTATACGATTTGTCCTCGTATGATTTATATATATGCATAGTATTTGTTTGAAAGTTATTGTGTGTGTTTTTTTATAACAATTAAGATTTTGTACTCAATAATTAAAAGGAGCCAAAATTCAGTGGAAAAGTATTGTAACCCCCGGATCCATTATCATTGTTTACTGGAAGAGTGTAACAGTGCTTTTACTACTTCTTCAGCTTTCAATGACATTAAAGATTTTTCAAAGTATCCATTTATTATTATTAAATTGATGAAGAATAAATAATTTTTTTTTATTGTAAAGTGAAACAGTGAAAATACCCTTGAAATAAAAAAAAAACTTAAACCTAGTGTCATGTGTCTTTTTTATTTTCACAATATTTTTTGGTTATTATAATATTAGCTTGAGAGAAAATTTAGTATTTGATTAAATATGAGAAATAATAAATAATTAAAATTCACAATGAAATGATTAAAATATCTTTAAAAGCAGAAATCTCAAGCCGAGAGTCAAGGAGCTTCCTGGTCTTTTCCCAATGGTTTTGTTATAATTATAAAGTCAGATTAGGAACACTTTGATATTTGGCTAAAGAAAAAAAAGGATTTGTTGCATCTCCCGACATCCAAAAATACATTTTTTTCGTGTTGTTGGAAAAGTTATCGTGTTCTCTTTTTGTTGATGTGTCGCGTGTCTCTGGTGGTGGTTTAGTATGTTGCTAATAAACCTTTTTTTCCTATTTTTTTCTCCTTTTTTTCTCGAAAATTACAACTTGACCCTCTTGGTTGTTGATATTTCAATTTCAATCCTTATTATTTTTATTTCTAATTTTTTATATTGGCCCTTTCATAGAAATTTCATTTTCTTTTTTTTTTCATTTTTCAATCCCAATTTACCAAATAATATATTTTCTAATTTGTTTCTCATTCTTGAGGTTTTTAATTTTTTATCTTGGTCATTTTGTAAATTTTTTATTGGTTTTCAATTTCATCATTCAATTTAAAATAATAGTATTATATTTTTAATTTGGTCGTCGTTATTTTGATTTCTAATTTTTTTTTAGTCATTTTGTAAGAGTTATTATTTTTTTTTAATTTTACCTTTCAATATATATATATATATATATATATATATATATATATATATATATATATATATATCAATTATGACTCTCATTCTTTTGATTTTTTTGTTGTCCTTCTTTACTAAATTGATTTTTTTTTAATTTCATCATTCAATCAAGTATAAAATTTATTTCGTATTTTGATTTTGATTCTTATTTTTTTCAATGCTATTTTTTTAATTCTCTTGTATAATTGAAATTATTTTTACAATTTTATCTTTCAACATTTTATTGATTGAGAATTGAATATCATGATTTGTTCATATTGAGTGCATTGAGTTAAGTAACTCGAGTCAGAAGTTTGAAAAGTTAAAAAAAATAATTTATAATTATTTTTTTTTCTATCAAGTTATTCTAATATCATGATTTGGGTTGCAAAGTTGGTAAGATATCTTGAATTGATTTGGTCATGATTATTGTGGTTATAGGTTTTTAATGAATAATTTTTTTAATGGTTTTTTTTTTACTTTTTACCACATTTTAGCATGTGAATATCATATTTTACAAAAAAAAAAATAATAATAATAATCTAGCTTCATGACAAAGCGCAGGCATCAAGACTAATTTATCACTAACTTTGATACTTTTACATAGATAAGTTGTCAACAGCTCTTAATTAAAAAATACCAAAAGTTGATAAACAAGTATATAAACTTTACGATGTTTATGGAGGGAGTAATCAGTAGTATCATAGTATTTATTTTCTAGACTCATTATTTTTTTAAAATAAATAAAATCAAGAGTGAAAAATTTTAAATGAATATATTTTTATTATTTTTTATAAAAGATTTTATTTTCTCTCCTTTATTTATATCAATTTCTTTCTTCAAAACAAATCTAAAAAAACTAATAAAATATCACAGTAAAGCTCATTTTCACCATAAAATTTTCCAAACATTTGCGCAAGAACGGGAGGGAATTTACTAATTTATTTGATAAAGAGAAAAAAAGAGCATTAATGCTATATATTTGTTACTCCAGTCTGGCAGTCTCCACAAAGCAGAGTCCTTCAGCCTCTAATTCTGATCTGGCAAGGTAAGAGAGAGAAGTGTTCAAACTCAACCGCCTAAACCGTCAAGATGGAGCTGTCAGGTTCCAAGATATTGAAGATCTCGAGATCATCCATCAAAAAAAGATATGAGAAATTGACAGACACAACACAATGACACTGACACAACAACAATAATAATAAAATTTCAGACAGGACTTTTCTGTTTATGATATGTCCGCTACTGCTGCGGTGGAGCAAAAGAAAATACTCAATATCTTCAACTCTACTCGTTAAAAACTAAAATTCGAGAGGATCCACAAAATGACAACACTCTCACACGCATTCTCTGGTGGCCCTCACTGGTCACGTCGGTTATTTTGCCGGCGGCTGGTCGCACGTGTGTCCACTTCATTTCGGGCCCCACGTATCTTTATTTTTCACGTTCTTTTTCCCCCCTCAATTAAAATGCCCTCACGCAATCAAACGATAAAGATTTCTCCACGTCGCTGATAGTTTTGATTAAGGATTAAACGTGGCAGTCCTTGAAGGGCCAGTGTCGGCAATAAAGCTAGTAAACAGGATAAGAGCTCAGGCCCTGGACGTGATCCTTTGTATGCAATTGTCGGAGTTGCTCATCACATCAATAAAAGCTCAGATTTTATTTCTCCTCCTGCGTCTGGTGTTAACAAAGAAGAGCAGCATTCAGCATTCTTGAGTAGAGAAATTCAGGCACGTTTTTTGTATTAAATCTCACGCATGAGAAAGTCTGGCTTCCATGATTTTACTCTTTATTTGCATCTCATCGCTTAAGGTCGTGGAATTGTTGGTCTTCAAGATTATTATTGAAAAATTATGTTGTTATATTAAATTTATTATTTGGGTTCGGAATTCATTTAAAGTTTTGTGCTGATTCTCAATTTCGATTCTATACGTACGTAACTAGTTAGTTAGGTTACATTTTTGTTTTAATATAGAGTCATGTAATAAATTATAACCCGGCTACTACATGATGATGGTCAGTCGGTGTTTTACATGCGTGGATCCGTGCTAAAAGGGGGAGAGTTGAGTGCGACTATATTCATGAGATATGGAAAATTATTGAGTATATGAGGATTTAGGAGTTGTATTTGTCGACGTGTGCTAATCATTTTCAGATGAAAATCTCGGTACAATGGATATATATGTGATCAAGCATATTATGCCGTGGGAAAACCGCCATGGTTTAATTAGAAGCAAGTGAACAAGGACAGTCAATTCTACTAAAACAGCCAATCAATCTTTCGTTTTGCCCCAAGTCAAGATTTTGGCTAGGGGCGATGCGCGAGAGCGAGACCCCACATGTCGTCTTTTCTTCTGCTTTCGAAAGACATGATCTCTTGGTTTCACCTCTCCAAATACTTCTTGATGTGGGATCGTGTGATGTTTGAGAACCACCGTCGCAATTAATGTATTTTGGAGGGTTTTTTTTCCTTCTTCAATCCTTTGAAGGGTTTTTTTCTCTCTTTTATTGACACGTTTGTTTGGCGTACAAAATGTATATAACCATTCAATATAGTTGTGGAAAATGACACACTTAAAAGGCTAATGATGAGTAATCTGCTTACCCAAATTTCAATCAATGAAGATGTATGTGGAAATTCGAGTACAAGTTTTTTGAATTAAAAAATTTATTTTTGAATTTATTCATCTAAAATTATCTAATAAATATTTTTGTCATGTCAACAAACACATCTTTCAACTCAAATATTTCTAAATTGATTCAAAAAACAAAAAATTAAACTAGAAAAAAAAACTCTTTTAACCTTGATTTATGTTTTTTTTACCAAAATGAAAGCCTTAAGATATACCTTAATGAATTTTCTCTTGTCAAATAAAATTTATTATACTAAGATCGGTTTTTAACCGGAACCATATCAAATAGCCTACTCATAGCTTAAATTTTGTAGTTTTGTAAACAATATTAGAATACCAAAGAGTGTGATATCATTTTCAGTTTCTACTTTAGAATTTTAACAAACAGAAATACAAAACTTGTATATTTTGCATTTTTTATTTGAAAAAAAATGAAATCAACAACCACTGACATTATTTGCTATTGATTAAATTAATTCATATTTCTTTCAAAAAAAAAAAAAAAGAGCACGTCAATCAATCAAAATGCATAATTCAAGCAAAAAGGGTAATGATTATAATGTCACGCGGAAAAAACCCATATCTATCTCGAAGAAGCATTTGCGTTTTCCTCTGCAAATATCTGTCCTGAGACTGCAATCTTTACAACTTGATAGTTTCGCCAGCAAAAAAAATTCACCTTCATTTTGCTCTTTCAAGACGCCCCGTGCGAGTGATTAGATGACACCCCTTTGATACCGTGGGTCTATCAATCTTAGAAATTTAGATTAATTTATGAATTTGTAAATAAATTAAGCTTAATTGAGAAATTTTAAAGTATTCTGAAAATATTTTTCATTATTTACTCTATGAAAAAAATAAAATATAATCAGAAATAAAATTAAAAAATAAAAGAAAAGGAGAGAGTTAACACAAATAACACTACCAGAAAATTGGCAAATACAAACAGAAACATTAACAGAAAAATTATGTCGGTAGATTACATTGAACTTTACTCACACTATATTCTTTCACTTTATCCATTGGTAAACACCGATTTTATCAGTATATATCGAGAGAATTACAATGAAAAAAAAAACAAAAAAAAACAATATACAATGACATGTTATTTTGACGGATATAATGACCAACAAAATTAACTTGTCGGTGAAGTTCATCGGTAAATCTATCTATAATATTTAATTTATGATCTAGAGAGCGACCCTACTCTCCCAATCCCCTATTTTTTCTTTTTCATCCCAGCTCTGCAATAAACAAATAGCACCCCCTGCCCTCCTAATTTTATCACAAATCAATCTCTCACCATAAATTCGGTCACCCCAACACTTAGTTTGTCAGCATCCTTGTTTTGGTTCAAATTTTATTGAGGATTCTCCACTTCAAGTAAGAAAAACTACCAATTTTTTATTTGAACTCAATTTTAAAATGTTAATTTTTATTGTATATTTTTGTAATATATGTATTTTGTTTTAGTGTTTACTTATTTTATAACTTTTTTTCATAGAAGTTTATTGTATAAATGTATGATTTATAAATGTTAGGGTTTGTTTGAGATTTTGTAAAATTATATTTGTTTGTAAATTGCTGAAATTTATTTCAAATTTGTGACTTAGGTCTTTTATGATGAAATAAATAATGATTTATTTAACGAGTATGTTTTATATTTTGTCAATTTTATTATTGAGTTCAGGAATTTGGTAAATATATAGAAATTTGAATTTATGTGGATAATTGATAATGAATTAAAAGTACTATTAAAATATATTGAATAAGTTTGAGTTAAATCAATGTTAGCTAATTTATTTAGTTTACATAATTCATTAATACATGTTGTCATCAATATTTTATATAGGTTTAATTTGATATAAGTAATGGATGATTGTTCATGGATGTATCGAGATTCACCTAAAGGGTTGATTAAGATGGATTATTGTAATGAGATTCAGGGTTTTATTAATCACGCACTATTTAATCCTTGAAATATTAGTGGAGACGGTATTAGATGTCCATGTAGGAGGTGTAAAAATAAAAAGTTTCTCAATCCAGATGTTGTAACGATGCATCTTCTACAAAAAAAGTTCATGGAGAAATATTTGTGTTGGTTTGCACATAGAGAACCATATGTTCCTTACAAGACCATAGTAGAAATGATGACTAGGTCAACTTCTAGTTCTAAAAACGTGCATGAAATTGTAGATGACAATCGTAATCCTTATAGGAATATGACTATGGATATGATGAGAATGAATCAGGGTCGTGCCGATGAATATCCAATCGCAGATAAAGAACCTAATGTAGACTCTACCATGTTTTTTATCTTTTAAAATATTTTGACGAACCATTATGGGATGGGTGCCAAATCACAGTAAATTATCGATCGTTGCATTTGTGTTCATCATCAAGTCAGATCATAAGTTAAGTGAGACTGGTTATGATAGAATTGTGGAATGAGAGAAAAGTATTTTACCTTAAAGGAATAGGCTAAAAGAGAACTTTTATACTGTTATATCCACGATGAAACCCCTTGACCTAGGATACCCAAAAATTAGCATGTGTCTAAACTTTTGCATGTTGTACTGCCTTGAAAATACAGAGTTGACCAAGTATAGAACATGTAGGCATACTTGTTATAAACCCAGAACTAGCAGGAGAAGGATTCTTGTTGCACATAGAAAAATTAGATACTTCCCAATCACACATAGACTACAAAGGTTATTCATGTCTCCAAAGATTGTTGAACACATAACATGACATCATTCACATGATGTGATGGATGAAGTAATGGTGTACCCTCATAGTGATGAAGTTTAGGAACATTTTAATAGGTTGCATCATTGGTTTTCAGTGGAATCATGGAACGTGCGTCTTGAGTTATGTACAGATAAGTTCAATCCATTCGAGTCATTTAATGCTCCCTATTCTTATTGGCTGACAATACTTACGATTTACAACTTGCCACTAGGAAATTGTATGAGGCTGAAGTTTATGTTTTTACTTATGGTCATACCCGGTCCTAATAGTTTGGGTTGGAATATAGATGTTTGTCTATGATTGTTGATTAATGAGTTGAAGCAGTTGTAAGCATGCGAGGTTTTTACTTATGATGTATCGAGGAAACATAATTTTCAGATGAAGGCAACTTTAATGTCGACTATTAATGATTTTCCTGTGTATGGAACGATTTCTAGTTGGATCACGCATGAAGAATTAGCATGTTCATACTGTATAGAAAACAACAAGGCCTTCACAATAACAAATGGTGGTAAAACATCTTTTTTTATTGCCACCGACGATTCTTACCAATAGATCACAAGTATAAAAATAACTTCTTTGTTGGTAGAGTTGAAAGAAATGATACACCATCGCTACTATTTAGTGAAGAATTGTATGACGTGGTGTCATAATATGATGACATTGTGTTTGGTTTTCAATCTGGTAAGCAGAAGTTTCCTGGTTTTGGTTTAACTCGTAATTGGATAAAGCGAAGAATTTTCAGGAAGCTTTCTTATTGAAAGACCAATCTTCTTCGTCATAACCTTGATGTCATGCACATTGAAAAGAACGTGTTTGAAAACATTTTTAACATGGTTATAAACATGAAAGGGAAGTCAAAGGATAACATGAAGGCTAGAATGGATGGATATATGTTTTGTCATTGTAAAAACATGGAGTTGGTTTATGATGGGTCATGGATTACAAAGCTCAAAGCAAGTTTGGCCTTAGACAAGAATGCACAATTACTTGTCTACCGATGGCTTAAGAGTCTGTGTTTTACTGGTGGACATGCTTCGAACATATCTAGATTGGTGAGTTTAGAGGATTGCAGATTGTATGAAATGAAGAGTCATGCCTGTCATTTATTTATGCAAACATTCATTCCATTATCTTACCGGGATTTATTACCAAAGAGGATATGGGGTGCACTCACGGAGATCAGTCATTTCTTTAGAGATATATGCTCCAACAAGTTGCAAACACAACACATAGAGAGGCTTGAAAGAAATATCATCCAGACAATCTGCAAACTTAAAATGATATTCCCTCCATTGTTTTTCAACTCAATGAAGCATCTACCTATACATTTATCATTTGAGAAAAAAGTTGAAGGCCCGACCCAATATAGATATATGTATCCATTCAAGAGATTAGAGATTATACATGCATCGTAATTGAAATTCTATCTTTTTTTTTAATTCAAAACATTTATTTAATTCTATACAAGTACTTGTTCAATCTTAAGAGAAAAGTAAAACTCAAGACACATGTTGAGGTTTCGATATGCAAGGTTTATATTATTGAAGAGATCTCAACATTTATATCATACTATTTCAAACCTCACTTAAGAACAAGAATTAACCGCGTTCCAAGGCATGATGACAGTGGGGAAGTGCCTTCGAGCAAGAACTTGTCAGTATTCTCCCATCCTGGATGACCTGTACCTAAAAAATATTATGAGTGAAAGATGTTTGATAGAAATAAAACTCAGACAAGCACATAATTATTTGTTATTTAACTGCGATGAACTGAGACTTTTTATTCAATGAGTATAATACTTAACATGTCATTTCTTTCGAAAAATCTATCTCTTATACTATCATAAACTAATAGGTTGTTGAATTATTTATTGGCAACATCATCAATTTTTACTGTTCAAAAACTCACAGCTAACTGAAACTCAAATCTTTCGATTATAAAATAAACAATTTTTCACGTGGTTTAGAATACTTGTAAGGACTGTTTAATTATTCTTATCACTTGGGATACTTAATTTTGTTATACATTTCTTATGAACTGTTAATAGTTGTAATTTATGTATCAAGTTTATCAATTGAAAGAAAATGCTAGTGTTACTTTGAATTTACTAAGTTTAGATTCTGAAAGAAAGGTGAAGTGCTATAACGAGTATTTTATAAATGAACATTTGTTTTATATTGAAGAGTATGGTCAGGGTAGAAAAATATATAACATTGAGGTTTGTGTTAAGATATTGATTTCTAATGAGTTTGAAGTTGACTACTATGAGAAATTAGAAGATGTCATTGAATTGCAATATTATAGTGAACTGAATAAATAAGCAATTCGATATTTTTCTTCACATTTATAGATGTTAATGGTAAATCAAATATATAACTATTGATATTTACTCATGAAATAATTTAAAACATTTCAACTTAATTCCCTTGTTTAATGTAAATTAATGCCTGAAAATAAATCATCAATATAGCATATTGAAAGAACTCTCGGCATGCAAGGATTGAGGGATTGATCCAAGAAGTGATAGAAAGAATATCTCATATCCTTACTTTCTTAAAATTTTTAATTCTTCGAATCCATATCTTTCTTTTCTTTTTTACCAAAAATCTAGTTGAATGGTTAACCTTCATCTTTTTTCCTTTCAATTTTATTTCAATATTCAAAACAAAAAGAGGTAGATGGTTGCAATAATCTAGTTGTCTTTATAAAAGTTTAAATTTTTTTTTCTGTTTTCTTTTCTATCTCTATTGAAAAGCTTTCGTCCAATTTTTATCAACACATAAATTGAAAAACTATGGTAGACAACGGTGTTTTGAAACTCGGCCTAGCCATGACTCGGCTAAAGAAAAAAGAAGGAACCCTAAAAATCTATCTTGTCTGAAAAAGGCCGCCCTTTTTTTTGAAAAAAAACCCTCATTGTTTCTTTCTATTTTTTTTAAAATTTATCAAACATTGGGTCAAAAATTAGGTAGCAACAACAGTGTTTTGAAACCCGGTCTAGCCATGACTTGGCTAAGGTTTAGATCATGAGTTTGACGAGTTAACCCATTAATTAAAATTTTTTTGTTTTTAATCCCCCCCTAAAAAAACATCATTTTAGAATAAAACTAATTATGTATATAATATTAATTTTGTATATTGTTAAAAATAAAACTAATTAATGATGTGTGTGTGTATAGTTTTGCATGACTCAAAGGCAACGTACCGTTGTAAACTAGGTACACAAGTTTGTAATTTTTCTCGTTCTAAACACCATTACCCAAAGCCGACTTGAAAGGATAACAAGAAATCCTTTTGTCGTCTACAATGGACTATGCTTAGTTCAATAGTGACTCATATTATAACAATTTTAAAGCCTAGCTAGTGGTTTATTTTATTTTGCAAGCTTTCATCAAGTGGTAGGCGAACCCAAAAAAACTGGCGTTTACACGTGAGCAGCATGCTTTGTAAATAAGACAGGCGGCGAAGGCTAAAGAATTGTTTAAACGCCTTTCTGTGCTTTGTTTTCTAAAGTTTTGCGTAAAAGAAGGTAAAATGCTGAAACTTTCAGCGAAGGATTGAATTTTATTTGCCAATCAAACAATTTAAGTAGCAAATCTGACCGTTCAAATTCAAGCTGGATAATCAGTGCCAATATAAAAAGAGGAACAAGGATGTCCTGGAATATGTATTTATTAAAATCACAATATACAACTAAAGGTTTTGTATTTATATGGGTAGTTTTTGAAATTGTGGTAGCGGTTGTTTTTTAAAGTGTTTTTTATTTGAAAATGCTTTAAAATAATATTTTTTTATTTTTTTAAAATTTATTTTTGATATTAGTACATTAAAATGATTTAAAATTATATAAAAAATTAATTTCAAATTAATTTTTTTTAAAAAAAATGCCTAAAGAATTTTAAAAGGTTCTTTGTGACCAAGGAATTTTGCTCCATTTTTTTTTTATGAATTCAAATCTTGAGATAATTCTCCACCAAAGTTTATTAAATTTTTTAAAATGCATTATATCAATGTGTAAGATGTATTTAGTTTCAATTGACATTGTAAATTGATTTGAAAATACCCTTATAATTGGAGGAAAAAAAACTATCCACGTTACATTATAATTAAAAAAAATTACCAGGTACATAATCTTTATAAAAAGCATGTTCTTGTGTGTGTTTAAAATAATGGAGGTAGGGCCACAATTTAAAAGAAAATAAATGGTATCAAGATATCAAAGAAAGATTTGTTTGTAATTCTTTGAATTCATTTTGCGTTTACATGGAGGAGAGACAAATATAATTAAAATTGTCTCCGGACATTGTTTTTAGACCTCAGGTCCATTATAAGCCACTTGTCGGGGTAGAAGTTGACTCGCGGTCACGTGGATGGTTCATCCAATGAGGAAACTCTTTTTACTTGCCGCGTGGAAATTAACCATTTATTTACGGGGTGATCTCCATCAACAATATTTTCAGCTTCGTGGGTAACACCCGATAGAAGTGGGATTGTTGTTTTAGAAATTTTCTTTTATTTAGTACTCACCTATATTATTGATTTGTGTTATGATGCGGGTTGGATTAATTTTTTTTT
Organism: Populus x sibirica; assembly: GCA_019202695.1. NCBI lineage: Eukaryota > Viridiplantae > Streptophyta > Magnoliopsida > Malpighiales > Salicaceae > Populus > Populus x sibirica. The sequence continues at coordinate 1,759,152 of JAGMVL010000423.1, forward strand.
AAATATAAAAAATATTTAGGTATTATTAATATTTTTTTTTAGCAGAAAAAAAAATTAAATCGTGTAAGAATTGACCCAATATAACCTAATTGATTTTATAGGACCAAAAACAACTCATCTGATCTGTAAAAATATAGTTTGATTAAAAATAATTTTAAGATCACATCTTTTTTCTAATATTAAGATAATAAAATATTGGATTGAATTGGATCAACATGGGTTAACATATCAAATCCACGACTCGGGTTGTGAGATTATGATAACCTAATGAAAAACAAATCAAAATAAACTATGAAATCTAATTTCCAATCAACCCAGCGTTAAAAGTTGAAATTAAAAAAAAACTAAAAAAGCGATCCAAGTTAACCTGTTAAACTCGTGACCCTGGTCATAAAATCGAGATAACCCGATGGAAAGCAAATCAAAATAAATTATGAATTTCAATCCCCAATCAGTCAAATGTTGAAGGATGAGATTTAAAAAAATCAATTAAAAAACAACATAAAAATGACCTGAGTCAATCCGCTAAACTTATGACTCGAGTCATCAAACTAATATAACCTTATTAAAAATGACTTGATTTAACTTAGGGTGGCTCGTCAAATCCACGACTTGATCATGAACTGAGATAACCCCATAAAGAGTAAATCAAAATAAATTATAAAACTCAATTCTCAATTACCCATGTCGGCCCTAATGTTGAACGATGAAATTTATAAAAGTTTCAATTAAAAAAATGACATAAAAAATGAGTCAAGTCAACTTAGGTTAACCCATTGAGCATTATTCTCGAATCATGAGGCTGTGATAAGCTAATAAAAACAAAACCAAAACAAATTGTGAAGTTTAATTCGCAATCAAACACAATATTAAATGATAAAATTGGGGGAAAAGAGTCGATTAAGAAAAAAATTAAGTCAATTGGGTTAACCCGCCAAACTTGCAACCCGGGTCATGAGACGGTGACAACCTAATAAAAATCAAATCTAATGTTGAATGACATGTGACCAGGGTCATAAGACCGAGATAACCTCTAAAAAAGAAAATAAAAAAAAGTGACTTGATTTAACCGAGATTAAAACACCAAAACCTGTGACCTTGATCGTGAGATCAAGATATTTCATAAAAAGCATATCAAAACAGATAATGAAGCTCAATTACCAACTGACATAGTGTTGAATGATGAAATTAAAAAAAAATCAATTAAAAAAAGGACACATAAAATAACTCGAGCCAACATAGGTTAACCCGTTAAGCACTATTCTCGAGTCATGAGGCTGAAATAACATAATAAAAAGTACACAAAACAAATCATGAAGTCTAATTTCCAATCAGTTCAATATTAATAAATAAAATTGAAAAAAAAAAGCTAATTAAGAAAAAGGAAATAAAACCCGAGTCAATCGGGTTAATTCGTCAAACTCGTGACTTGTGAATGAGAGTATAATAATTCAATAAAAAAATATAATATTAAAGTATGAAATTAAAAAAAATTGATTGAAAAAAATCAGAGAAGAAAAACAAAAAAGCAAAGTACTATTCCAATGAATAATGTTTGGTGAGGAGGGATTCAGTAAAACCCCAATCAACCCAAAATTAAAGATAAGATAGGAAAAAGAAAAGTTAATTAAGAAAAAGAAAAAAAAAACCTTGAGTTAGTTGGGTTAATCCATCAAACCTGGAATTTGTATCATGTGAGTGTAATAATTTAATAAAAAAATAAATATAATATTAAAGAATGAAATAAAAAACATTAATAAAAAAGTAATTAAAGTAGAAAAAACACAAAGCATTATTCCAATAAATAGTGCTTTGTGAGGAGGGTTACATTAAAACCCCCTTTTCTTAGTTTATAGATAATTAAAAGATAAAATTAAAAAATATATATTCATTGAAAAAAAAATAAAAAAAAAATACAAAAGCAAAGCAAATCATTATTATAATGAATAATGTTTTGTGATGAGAGGTATAATAAAACCTCCTCTTCTGGTTTATAGTTAATTGTAAGTGAGCAATTAATTAATGGAGTAGATATCCATTATCCTTTGCTTGCATTTTCTTATCTTGCATTTAATATATAACAATGGTAAAAAATAAAAAGTTGTATTTTTTTAGAAACAAAAGAAATTATTTTCTTATATTTACCAATGAATTTCAAATTAAGAAAAAAAATTAAATTTATGAGACCGAGATAATTTTATATAAAGCAAATTGAAAAAACAATTACGAAACTCAATCCCTATATAATCTAATATTGAAAGAAAAAATTGAAAAAACTAAATAAATAAATAAATAAAAAGATTGAGTTGTTAGAGGGTGAAATTGATTAAAAATATATATTCAATTAAAAATTATAAAAAAATAAACCGACTCTACTCGGGTCAACCTCCTAAACCCGTGACCTGGTTCATCAAATCAAGAAAACTCCATGAAAAGAAAATTGAAAAACAATTATGTGGCCCAATTAAAAAAGGACAAAAAATGATTATGATCAACTTGCAAAACCTGTGAACCGAGTCATGAGATCATAATAATTTTATAGAAATAAAATAAAAAAATTACAAAGTTCAATTTCCAACAAACTCAATATTGAAGGATGAATTGAAAAAAAATCAATTAGAAAAAGCGGAAAAAAAACATGAATCATCCCAAGTTAACCTATTAAACTCACAATCTAGTCATTAGATCAAGATAAATTCATAGAAAGCAAATAAAAAAAATTATAAGACCCCACTTCCAACAAATCTAATGTAAAATGCTGAAATTGAGAAAAAAAAAACTAAACTCATGTGACCAGTATACAACTCAATAGAAAAAAATAAAAAAAATTATAAAGCACAATTCAAAAAACAACATAATATTGAAGAGTGAAATTTAATAAAAAAAAATTGGGTTGTTGAAGGAAGAAATTATAAAGCAAAAATACAGAAAAAATATTTCAATAAATAATATTTTGTGGGTATAACTATAGTGATTTAGCAACATCTTGTAATGTTTTGTTAATGTTAATACATTTTATAAATAAAACCTAGTCCGCTTTCTCACAAGAGTGTTTTTTTATAGAAAATAATTTTTATTAACCAAAAAATTATTTATTTATCTATTATAATTTTATTATTCTAGATTTAGTATCTGCAATAATAGATGTGTTGTTTTTTTTCATGTTTTTTTAGTTAATATTTATATAGTTTTGAGCATTGTTTTCATTCAATGCTTATTTTTGTTTGTTTTATATTTTCATGGGGTTCTTCAATGTTTAATTTTTTGTGTTGTATATTAAAAACTTGTTGCACGAAAAAGTTCAATTAGACGAGGGTTTTCTTGAAGTTCATTGTAAGGCTACCCGTAGATTGCTGGAAAGAAAATCATGCAATTTTGCTTGTATTATAGTTTTTTTTTTATTATTATTATTACTTTGAACTTGGAATTGTCCATCGATTTTTCTAAAACAATTATTTATCTATTTACTAACTATTTATTTTATGTTTTAGGTGCTTTTTTATTTATTAACACTAGAAAAACCAACTTTGGAAAGGTAATGAACATAAAAACTTGAAATGATTGAAAATAATTTTAATAATTTTTAAATATAAATGATAAAAAAGGAATTTCTCAATAAATAAACGAAAAATGAGAGTATAAAAAATCGCCCATTCATGCTTAACAGCTAATATGTGTTATTAAATTTCCACATACAAAATTTTTGTGTTCTTATATACTACTGATAAAAAAGAAATTATGTACCGTAAGTTTATAAGGAAACAAAATAAGATATACCATGCCCCTAGATAAAAAAAAAAAAGAATAAAAAATAATTCTATGCAATTTTAAATTACCAAAATCTTTGCCTGAAATCACTAATCAATTGATTAACGTACTAGATTTATAATCCCATCGTCAGGCTGCACTAATCAACTAATTAACATGATTTGTTGAAAAGTGATCTTGAAAGAGTATTTCTGGAGAAATTAGTATTATTCATACGTTATTATATAATTCAAAACCTCTTGACAATTAATATTTTTGTATCCTCTCATGTTTTTTTTTTTATAAATCTAATAATCATTTTTATGAAATATAAATTATTAAATTAAACTTAAATAAATATATAGGTAATAATTTATTTTTTTATTTTTTAGTTTTTTTACCTAATCTATATCATTGAATTTAAATTAATAACTATGAATCGTCATAATCTAAAAGAAACACAACAAGATTAAAATTAAGAAAGAAGAAGGTATACAATTCGTAAATTTCGCTAAACAAATAAATAACCCCTTACGTGTATAAAATTTTCCCTATTCTCCAAGAAGAAATTAAATTATAAAAATAAAAATACCTACCAACAACACGGCTAAAGGGGTTAACGTGAGTTTGGGAGGAATTTTCTATATTTAAACAGATGTTCACTTTGTTCTCGTTCTCAACCATCTCATTCTTCAAACACACCATCATTGAGAGAGAGAAAACTAAGAAAGCCAGAGCTCAGAGAGAGAGAGAGAGAGGGAGGGAGATGGAGGATACTGAATCCAAGTTTAAGAGGGTTTGCGTGTTTTGTGGGAGTAGTTCAGGCAAGAAAGCCAGCTACCAGGAAGCTGCTGTTGAGTTGGCCAAGGAACTGGTAATTGTATTTATATATGTATACACACACACACACACACACACACACACACTTCATATCAGCTCACAGATACAATGGATTTCTCCTGGTTCTTTTCACATATTCATCCCTACCATTCAACATTTCTTTCGAATAGCTTTTCTTTAGACCATTCCCAACTTGGGACAATTTCTTCTTTTTTGCACCTCTTTTTTGTGTTCTTTTTTCGCCCTTATCTCTTTCTGGGTCTTAGAAATTCAACTTTGCTCATTGAAGGAGAGATTCTAAAATTTTCCTTCAATCTTTTGGGTGAATATATAAAAATATTTCAATGTTAATCCTTCATTCAACGCGCAATTTGGTTAAAGTTATTATCTTTTTTTATGGTCTTGGTTTTGGCTTTTAGTGCGCAACAAGACACCCTCTTTTTAGATTCTTCAATATTTTCATCGTCTATTTCTTTTGTTTTTGAAAAAAAAGTTTGTATATTTATTCATTCCATTAGCCTGAATGATTTTGCTTCATGTTTCTGCAAATATACTTCTTTGTTTTTTTCCCCTTCTTCAAGTACTGGGTGTGGGAGTGGTGGTGGTGGTGGTGGTGTGTCTGCAAGTTGCCACAAAACAAGCTTTCAACGTGGGCTTATGATTGTTAGAGAAGTTAGCTAGGGGAGAGAAGGTTTAGGGTTTATGTTAGGCATGAGAGACTGCTAGCTGTAACCTGCCTGTCAGTTGAGCAGCCTTCTTGCATGATCCTTTGTTTTTTTTTTTTTTTTTTTGGTTCTGTAAATTTAATTTCAAGAAAAAGAAAATATTAAAATCTAAATAAAAACAAGATGAATATTCTTTGGTTAATCCCCTGGGGAACCAAACGTGCTGCCTTGATATCATGACTCTTTTAAGCGTGTTCCCTTTGGGCACTACTTCACAAACTCAAACTCCATGATTTTTGTTTATGGGGTTCCCTGCCAGTATTTTTTTTTCACTCACTGGTCTTTATAGTTTTTATTTGTTCCACTAGAAGCTTATGATTATTATTGTCATATAATGAATTCCATGGTTAATTTATTGAATCATACTAATGAATATCTTGTGGTGTTGATGATTGTTATTTGTGACACGTGTTAACTGGGTTTGGTTTTCTATGAGTCTTGAAGGTTGAGAGAAGAATTGATTTGGTCTATGGAGGTGGGAGCGTGGGGTTAATGGGCCTTGTTTCTCAGGCGGTTCATGATGGTGGGCGCCATGTTCTAGGGTTAGTCCCTCCCTCTCCCTCTCCCTCTCTCTCTCTCTCTCTCTACTCGATCTTTACATCTTTGGATGTCAAGTAAAAGAAGTCTGCTTCACAAGACAAGCATCATTTTTTCTCATTATAATAGTTACCTTCCCCTTTGGTACATTGAAATGGGGTTTGACAGACATTCTTTTGCTTATTTGTTTATTACTGTCAGTTTTTCCTCTTGAGCCATGCAGATTTCCTAATTTCCAATGAATTGGAATTCCCATTTCTCAAACCTACTCAAAGCCAGACATCATGGGATCAAATGCTGGTCCAGACAAAAATGAGGAATTTAACAATTTCTTTTCTTAATTTCTTCTTTTGAATGAAAAAGTTGTGTTTCGAACACGTTAATTTTGTAGCTAGTAACTGTGGACGTGGTACTGAATTTATTATTATTGGTTTGTGCTTATTATGACCATGGCTAGAGTTCTATTCAGTAAAAGCGAGTGTTTAACTAATGTTTGGGAAGCCTTTTGAGCAGCCTTGATCATGAGTTGGATAAAGTGGATCTGTTTTGGTCCTTGCAATGTCAGTGTAATGCTACCATGTCTTCCTGTTAGAGAGAAAGAGACTGAAAAGGTTGGTAGAAAGTATGCAAACTTTAAGGCAGTGATTGGAGCACCCTTCTTTTTCATGAATAGGAAAGCAGTTGCAATTTTGATTCTTAGAAAGACCTCGCTACCCCTGTAGTAAGTGGTGTTACAAGATTGAAGGCCTGTTTAGGTTGTCAAATGACCTTGCCTGGGGGCAACTAAATTGCTTCCTTAAGATCAATAGAACTCACTGACCTTCAAAAAAATCTTCACATGCATTATTCTCTTTGAACCTGTGTTGCTTGGATATTGTTCCTGACCTGCAGTTTTTGGATTGTTTTCATCTTGCAGAGTTATCCCAAGGTCCCTAATGCCCAGAGAGGTATGTAAACAAACACTAAAACACCCTAGTATAAAGCAAAACCTCAGTTTTGTTTTACATGATCATGTGCTTTGTCTACGTTAATGGCAGTAAAATTATGCAATGATAAGACAATATGATGTCATTGGATACATTTAGTATGTTTTGTTCTGCCACTGTCTTTGCATTTCGTGACCCATCTGTCCATTCAGCCAAGCTCCTCAGTTGTTTATTAACACACTTAAATATTAAGAAGTAGATGTGTGTTTGTTGGCTTTTAAAAGAAGTCTAACAGTACTGTGAAACTAAACGAAGCATTGATTAATGACAAGTATTAAATATTTTGTAATATATACAATCTTTTTGCAGGTAACAGGAGAGCCTGTCGGGGAGGTTAGAGCTGTATCTGATATGCATCAAAGGAAAGCTGAAATGGCTCGCCAAGCCGATGCCTTCATTGCCCTCCCTGGTAAGGGTTTGATACGTAGACTATTTTATGGGATGTGATGAACAGTATATGCAATGTGTTAAGAGGTTCTCACAATCACAAATCAAGAATCAAGACAGAATTCCCATGCAATTGGACTTGTATATGGTCATGCATTACAGTAATTTTTCACAATGTCCTTAACTGTGATCTTTGTTAATGCCAGGGGGCTATGGGACACTAGAAGAATTACTTGAAGTAATTACATGGGCTCAACTTAATATCCATCACAAACCTGTAAGAATTTTTCTCCTACTTTTTTTTTATCGAGTATGATCATTTGCGGGGACGGATCCAAATAATTAACGTCCTGTGTCGTTGCATAACAGAAAGTCAAACCATGAAATCATTATGAAGAAAAGATTAGTTAAAATGATCAACACTCTCTTATCCAAGAACAACAATGATTAACACGCGCGAGCTACAATTATGCTTTTCCAAAGGCATCAAAATTTAAATGATTCCATTTTATTAGCAATTGTCTCTTGCAAGAAAAACCTAACTAAAAGTATATGCACTGTTTCATCTTTAATTGCTTTTATTAACATTTTTCGTTGCTTGATTAAGAAACTAGCAGAGACAAAAGGATGGGTAACAAACTGAATTTTACTAGAACAATCATTGATTCGCAGTTTAAGATGACAAGCTATGATTATCGCCCATGTGTCAGGTTCATTTGCTTTTATTGGACATTTACATGGCTGCTTTCAGAAAGTATCCAACATCTGCGCGGCATGTGTCTTTTTAACAAGGGATAAAAAAGAATTCTTATAACTTTGTTGGGTAGCTTCGTTAACAATGAACAAGCATGATAATCCATTTAATATTTGTGCAGCATAAAGAAGGATTAAAAATTCATAGAATTCGTTTAAATGAACCACAACGTAAAGATATCTTGTTTATGAAGAAAGGAGTTCAAGGTGCTGTACTTCTATGTTACTAGAAAATTATCAAACTAAAATGATGGGAATTTAAGACAGTAGTATGCCCTGACCAGCAACTTTCTCTTATTCTTTAGATCATTTCCCCATAACATAGCAGCAGCCGTTATTGTTGCGTCACATGTTTCCAGTTCTACAACTCTTTGTATATCTTAAAATATTTTAGCTCGCCTGGAAGCTTGGAAGGTGTCAGATATGTCATGTTTCTCGAGTTCACGGCTGTTTGGTTGTTGCATATGCTTCTAAAGCTAACCTGACGCCATCTTGGTCAATAAATGTTATGGATTGTGATAGAGAAGTAATGTAGCTTTGAATCAAATCATGTGGCCCTTCAATGGATTCACATGGGAAGATTAGCTTAAGATATGCCATCTTCAAGCAATATAATTTTGTATGGCGTGTTCATTGGTAGGATGTCCGTCTGAATGGGAGAAAGTTCCCAATAGAGACATAAAAAAATGTGAAGGTCTGATGGTCAAAACAAGGGTTCTTTAATAGTAGGTTAGGTTAATTTGGTATTTAAATTAAGATGTTTCGGTATCATGTAATGTAGTTTATTAGGGAATTAAGCAGGTGGGTCTTTCATGTTATTTTTGCAGGTGGGCCTCTTGAATGTAGATGGATACTATAATTCGCTGCTGTCTTTTATTGACAAGGCCGTTGATGAAGGCTTTATATCGCCTGCCGCACGTCGCATTATCGTGTCTGCGTCCACAGCTAAACAATTGTTCAGACAGCTAGAGGTAAATGCTCCCTTCTCTTGCGTAAAACATGGTTTTTTGCATGATAATTCAGAAGGGTGACTTCCTTGAACATTCCAATATAGATTTGTCCATGTGTGATTTGCTGTCTTAGGAGTCAAGTTCCACTCAAATCACATCTTAAGAAAGAAAGAAAAAAAAAAGAAAGGGAGGTAGGGTGCCCCTTGTGCGCGAGAATGGGTGCTATATATATGATAAATGAATAAATAGATGGCACTGTAATTTTTTATTACCTGGTGGATTCACATAACCTGATTCTGTATACATATCTCATTGTTTTTTGGGTAACTTTTTGTTACTTCAGGATTATGTGCCAGAACATGATGAAATAACAGCCAAGTTGGTGTGGGGGGAGGTTGATGATAGACTGACCTGCGTGCCTGAATCTGGGGTTGCCTAGTAATCTCTTTGCTTGGGGGTATATACAACATGGACTTCGGTTTTGCCTGCTTGCTCGGCGTGATACAGGTATATACGGTCTTGTATACCGTAGACAACAAGTCAACAAGCTTTGAGAAGAAGAGCTTTTTGGGTTTCTTTTTGGCATTGAGTCAGCTCTGATGTCTCGAAGTCCAATATATATAATGTAATGGAAAAGGAGCTCCTCCCCTTTTGCCCTTTTGTGAAAACTTGGAAGGAGGAAATGGAATCAATTCAGGCTTTTTTATAATTCTGTTTCCATCTTCAGACGAGAAGGATGGTATTATGTATTTTATGTAGTCAAAGTGACCAGATCGAGTAATTAAAAGAAGAAAAAAGGCCATTTTATCTACAGTAGAATCCATTAAAGCTGAACCAATACAATTTGTGTTCCTGTTTGTAAAGTAAATTTAACAGAACACGGACCATCACGTTTTAACCATTTTTAAGCATCGGATCAAGGTCCCTCAAATGGCAGTGCTTCTGGCATCCAAGTGACCAGATTATCTGAACCTTTTTTCCTCGCCACCCCACGTTTTCCACTATAATGCTTCAGGTTTTATGAGCAAATGCGGCTCCTGATATTAGACATGACTAAAAGGAACAAGACTATTATTTTGCGGAGGGAATTAGGTGACGTTGAAAATAATTGGTGCATGTTCAAGGACTAATTAAAAATAAGATTTGTTTATTAATTTTAAGTTAAACACTTTGTTGAAAAATATTTTCTAGATGAGTGCTATACATTAAACTATTAAAATTTATCAAATCAATTATGAATGAATACAAAATTAATCTTAAGAATTCTTTGATGGAGTTGCGGAAAAAACCAAAATTCAATCATAAAGATTTGTCCCATGTTGGTAAACAATTGTTTTCTTTTCTCTTCCAAGGCTTATATGTATATAGCCTTCATCCCACATAAGAAAGGATGCAATCCCGATCACTGACTAGGATTCATGATGGAGGTGAAAGTTAAAAATAACAATTAAAAAAGGAACATGTATTTTTTATAAGCAAATAGGCTATAAATATTAGCTCCTATCCAAATTCATAATTTTATTCTCTCTAAATAATAATAAAATTTGTTCCTTTATGAGGTTTATAATATCTTAAATAGACCAGAAACTCATGACCGAGTTAATCTAGAATTACAAATAAAATAAATATGAAATCTAAAAATAAAATAAAAATCACAAAAACTGTTAAAAGTATATGCCTCAACGAGATGTTTAATATCTAAATATCTGACAGTATGTATAGTAATACAGTGGCTGCTAAAAGGAAAACAACCTCTAGAAATTCCTTTAAAAATTTGAGTGCAATCCAACGATCAAATAAAATATTATGATTCTTTTGAGTTATTATTCTGATCTAGCGTGACCAGATCTTTTTTTTCTTAGACATGTCCTACTAGTCTATAAATACATCTGTCAGGTCATCCACGTAATTTGTCTGGGACAGATCCTCATGTAGTTGTAGTAGACTCACACCTAAGCGCTTAGAGTCACCCGTTATCGCTAGCCCGACTACATTCGTTTACTTCTGCAAATAATTTTCTTCTTCTCTTATGATTTAGTTTATATCACATGGAATCATCAAAGTTTAAATAGTTGAAACACCCCCTCCTTAGTTCCCAACCAGAATTCAATATCTTTGAGAAAGTATTCTCTTTCATTTTATAATCAGTTTGTGGAAGATCAGAACATGACGACACAAGGGAGACTAATTTGAAGTTTTGTGTAAGGCAGTGCATCTCGCATGTCTTCATGTCTGGGCATTAATTTACTACTCTCCAAGAGTTTCTCCCAACAATTAGCAATCCTCTAGAATTAATGATTCGGATTATTTGAAGACGTTAAGTGACACATTATCAGAGTATCTTTTAGAATATTTGATCTTTTAGGTCATGATAAACCAGATAATGTCTGAGAGGGAACGGCTTCTTGTTCATGGAGTTTTCCATCTTTTTTTAACAGCCATTTAAAAAATACAACATCCTTCATAACACGAAACCCATTTTAAGATTCCAAGTCTTCTTTATATATATATATATATATATATATATATATATATATATATATATATATATATATATATATATATGGATTTGAAATCGAAATGATATATAATGAGGTGCAATTAAATTCACTCTCAGCTTAAGCTAACACTTGAAATTTGGTTTAAATAATAATCCCCGTTTCTCTTTAATTTCAGGTAAGCATGGAAATTAAGGAGTAGTTCCCTCCGTTTTTGTGGGGGATTGAAAGCTAAAGAACCATATTTTAAGGAAGCCGTGATTCAAGCTTGTGTCTACAGGTGAGAGACACATTATCTTCTTGTTTTTACATTTCAAAAACAAATTTAAATTTTTTTTTAAAAAAATTAATATTTTTATTTTAAATTAATTTTTATTTTATATTTCCAAATAATTTTAATATATTGATATTAAAAAAATAAAAAAATATTATTTTAATATATTTTTTTAAAAAATCATTTTTAAAAACAAGTATAGCAGATTTCCAAACACTAGCAGTTAACCATTGTATGGCCACCTAATTGAAGGCACTTGGTATTGTTAATTACAGAGGACAGACAATGAAAAATAGACAATCAATTACCAAGCAACAATTGATGGATCACAGCCCGGCTATCAACAATTGATGGTGACATTGCGATGATAACATGGAGAAAACCTAACACATAACACCCAGATTACAGAAATGGCATTGCCTTGAGGTGTGTTTCCATGCAGATTCCTTTGAGCTATTATGAAATTTGAGCGATGAACTCAAAACCATATTTTATTCCAAAGTTTGCCAAGGCTGTTGCAACTTGCAAAGGACTTCGGCAATGGCAAGCTGGCTAAGCCCACCCAAATCTCAGTCGACTGAAAATGAAAACCAACGGAGTTTTTGGAGTTCGGCGGGTCAGCTCATGCATAACCAAATCTCAACGCACTGAAAAGCATCCCCATTCTTGATGCTTTTGTGATTCATTCTGTTGTGATTGTGTGTTGAATTGAGATAGAAGCTGATTATACTGCCCAAGCACACTAGAATTGGGGATTGAAATGAAGCCATTGTTTTTGCAATACCATTCCATTACAAGGAAAAAGAAGAACTGAGAGAGAGAGATTCCTGTCCAGTGCGCTTATTCCGAAAATTGATACTCAAAACTCGCATGCCTAAAAAGACATTACATGATATATAAAAATCGTTTACATCTCCCTAATTCACACTTCACAGTGATACGAAATTCGCAATGCAAATGCTATACCCCCTCTACAATGCGGCAAAGTAATCCTTGCTCAGTCTTGGGTCAGGTTTCATGGACTTGTCACCAGGCTTCCACCCAGCTGGGCAAACTTCATCTGGATTTTCTTGCACATACTGCAAGGCCTGCACGAAAATGCAAAAGCAAAAAACGATTAAACAGAAATCAATCAGAATGGAAGGAGAACATATGCATGCCCAAAGGCACTTTAGATCTATAATAAAACCAAGTCTTAATTTACAAAATCTTCTGAGTTTAGAATATTGTTGCCCTGTATTTGTGAAATCACCTGGAGTGTTCTCTTTGTCTCGTCAACACTACGCCCAATGGCAAGGTTGTTAATGGTGGAGTGTTGGATGACTCCTTCTTTATCAATGATAAAAAGTCCTCTCAGAGCAACTCCCTGAAATTAAAACCATAACTAAATAAATAAAAGGAATGCAGAGGCAAGGGCTCCTCCTCCAACCAGCGTGCAGAGGCTGAGTGGCCATGGTGTTTAATATGAGAACCTTTTTCCCAACATTATCAGACAATGGACATTGACTTCAGGATCCATGGAACCACTAAGAGAATGAACAAGACAGTCTGATTCCCATTCAATATTCATTAGAGAACTAAATGTGCATGAGACCTATGTCACAATAGTTTAGCTTCGTACTGAATCGTGCCAGTAATAAACAGAAGACAACTAATGCATGGATGTGTGCATGTACATGCATGTAGTTACACACTGCATTAACTTCAGGATCCATAGGACCACTAAGAGAATGAACAAGACAGTCTGATTCCCGTTCAATAGAGAACTAAATGTGCATTAGACCTAAGTCACAATAGAAGACAACTAATGCATGGATGTGTGCGTGTACACACATTAAAAGAATCGAAGGGGATTACTGTGTTCTTTTAGAATGACAATAAAAAAAAATAAAAAGAGCTCCTCATACCTGATCAGGGATTAACACTCCATAAGATTTTGAAATGGATTTGGTGACATCAGAAATCAAAGGATACTTCAAATCTCCAAGCCCACCAGACTTTCTATCTGTTTGGACCCAGGCAAGGTGCGAGAACTGCACAAAGAGTATCATGACATAATCAATATCAATAAACAATTTCTGATTTTTAGTCCAAGACCAAAATCAGCTGTGATACAGCAAATGGATAGTGGATACTTCCATTTGCTGTGATCAATATCAATAAACAAACTTAGAAGCTAATTTTGTCCAGAAAATCAGCTGTGATCAATATCAATAAACAATTCCAGTTATTAACGCAAATGTTTATGTATTACTAGAACAGACAAAAGCTTATGGAATGGAAGCCACTGAGCAGTAATGACCCAACTTGCTACCAAAAAGGTTGCAATTGCATTATATGAAGATTATAACTTCTATAGCCAAATTCAATAGATTTATGACAGGAGCCAAAATTGAGATTCTTTACACTAATTATCAGTTCCTATTTTCTTCTTCAACCAAGTCCAAGTTTTTTGTCCATCACAATATTCACTTCAGCTGAGCAACTCAGAATGCTGTGATTTGAGTCATACAGTTTCAAAATACACGCAAAGGCCATGCAATTTTCTCAGTTGTTCTAGCAAGCAAGGCCCGCATTATTTCTGTTAAGGAAACCAATACATATACATACATGCAAAATCACCGCAACCAAGCTTTAATCCAAGCAAGCTTAGGTTGGCTACAAGAATCCTTTCCCCCACCTCACAGAAACAAAAGTTTTCAATGAGATTATCTAGAGACATTATCTAAATGTGTGTGTTGTGTGAGAGCCAGATCATCAAATAAAGTTGAAAACTTCAAGTGAAGACATAAAAACCACCAAAGTTTCAGGCTGAAGTCATACAACTCCTAGGATTTTGTTTACATACCACACTGTCGACTGAAACACCCAATACTTCTGTGTTTATCTGCTTGAATTCCTCATAACGGTCACTAAAAGCAGTGATTTCTGCGCACAAGTGGGACAAAAAAAAATTGAAGAACAATTAGCATCCACAACTCATTGAAACTTCAAATTACATTTGCTGAGTTCAAAACAAACCTGTGGGACAAACAAATGTGAAGTCCAATGGATAGAAAAATAGAACCACATATTTCTTCCCGATATATTCAGATAGTTTAACCTGAAACCAAAATTACCAAATCAAACTAGAGTTTAAAATAAACAACAAAACATGATCGCAATTGCAAGGTGGTAACAAAATCAATTCATATTCATTAAAAGAATACAATTTTCACAAAGAAACCTGAATAAAACATATCTCCACTAGCTTGATTGACACATTATCATCGTTAATCAAGTTAACAATTAACCAGTTAACATTTTACAACGATCAAAGCTGCAATTAACTGTTTTTTCAAGTCCAAATTTCACCAAACAATACTTCAATGTACATTAAGAAATTTAATTAAAAAAGTCGGTTAAAAAAGGAATGACAATAACTCCTTATATTCAACAGCATTGTAAGCACAAACTACCTTAATAAACTCTTGATCGAAAACAGCCTCAGCCTCGAAATCCGGTGCTACGTTTCCAACCAATGGAAGTTCACTCTACACAGATGAAAACGAAAGCAAACCTAGTTAGAGACTAATTATCAAACACAAGAGAAGCATTTACAAAGAATTACTATAGAAACGCAAATTGAAGGCATAAAAATCATCGATCCAATCTGAATTATTTATTTATGTTTGAACTTACAGAGGCTTTGACAACGAAGGACTTCGCAGAATGAGAGCCGCGGGTCAGGGAAATGGAACGGAGGACGGGAGATTGGATAGATTTCCGTGTACCAGAGAAGGAGTTGGGGAGAGTTAGGGTTTTAGAGAGAGGCGTGGCCATGGATTTGGCGGCGGCGATAGAGGAGATGAAAGAGGTAGAAGTTGCCGAGCAGGCCATTTTTTTTTTTCCGGGGTGGAGGGAGCGGGGCGGAGCAGAGCAGAGGGCTCCTTCTCTTGTAGTTGTACGTGATGTCTGGGTGCGGGTAGCAGCAAGCAAGTATAAGGAGGAAAAATGATGAGTGATTTGATAAAAACTAAAACTAAGTCATAGTATAGAGATGAGATGAGAGAGTAAACCCAAAGGAATAATAGATGCTATTTATTATTATTATTATTATTATTATTATTATGAACATTGTGGACTGTACAGGGTAGGGCAAGTGGGTTACCCGTCCCATACATTTTGGGCCATCTGAAATGCAGAAAGTATTTAGAGGTGTGATAAAAAAAAAATTAAAATTTTTTTTTTTTGTAAATTTTTTAAAATAATATTTTTTTATTTTAAAAAATTTATTTTTAACATTATTATATTAAAAAAATTAATTTTATATAAAAAAAATAAAATTTGACCAACCTTTATTTAAGCTGCACTCTCAAACAGGGACGAGATATATAATGTGAGCAATGATTCTTGTTGGTGTAAAGTCTATTTTAAAAGTGTGTTTTTTTTTACGTTTAAAAAATATTTTTGAAAATTTTTAATTTTTTTAATTAATTATTATTTTTATTTTGAATTATTTTGATGTGCTGATATAAAGAATATATTTTAAAAAATAAAAAATTATTATTTTAATATATAAACAAAAAATATTTTAAAAAACAATTACTATCATAATATATACACTATCTAATTTTGTCATCTCATCTTTCATATATTTAACTTTTTTTCATTTTATTCTTCCCTTTTTATTATTTTTATTATTTAAAAACAAATTCAGATACTGTTAAACCAGTTTTCAACATCACGAAGCAAATAGTTCCCGAGCTTTTTATAAAACCCTAATTAAATAACAAAGTAAAAAAAAAACTCATTTATCAACCACCAGCCAAGGTAAGCTTTCAAAAATCTATTAAAAAATCATAAGCATGTTAAGCACAATAACTCCTGCTCAGAACAAAATAGAACATTACTGTATGATAAACACTCGACTGTCAATTTTTATGGATTTTTTTTGGAAATAAAAACTATTACTTTTGTTTTTTCCTCTATTTCACAATTTATTGTACATATGCTAATGTTAATTATCAGGACTCTATGTAGTATGCACTTATAAAATATATTTATGTCCATCTATTTCTTACAAATCAAATTCTCACTTTATTTTTACTTTATATTTTACGCTCACATGATACCTTAAAGAAATTTTTAAGATTATTTTTTATTTAATTATATAATAATAAAAATGAATATTCAAAAAATTTTGAAAAAATTAAATTTTACAGAGGAAAATGTATTTCTTAAGTTGAAATTCCATGTTTCTTATTTTTTTGCTTTGAATTTTTTTAATTAACAACATTTTTTTTAACATGGTTAATCATCATTAAACACTCCAAAATGGGTGTCATGACGCAAGGCAAAAGAAAAAACATGGCCCAGGTCCAGCCAGTTTATGGACCCGAAACCAGCAACGTACAATTGGCACAACTCAAATGACCCAGTCCATGGTGCTAGGCCTGTCTCTGTTCTTCTTGGGACAAGCCTGTAGTCCCAATTCTTCTGATTTCATCCAGATAGTAGCAGCTCCTGTTCTTCATCTCCGAGTCATTTTATCAAAATTTCTTGAGCCTTATCCACCACCATTTCCTCCACTCCCTTGAACCAAAGAAAAACACTAACATTACCATCCCTCACAATCAGCCATGTAATGTAACCCGACACGATGCAAGACACACTCCTCCATTTCCTCTCCAACAACACCAGCAACAAATCCTCCCCATTTCCTTTTCCCAAATCACACAATTTTCCCTCATCGTCCTTCCATGATTATTTCTCCCCGCTTTCTTGCCCAAGAAACCTCCATTTTCCCTCTCTTTCCTTCAAAACAAACACCATTTCCCTTCCTCTTAAGCCCCTCAAAACACCAGAAATCCCCTCCATATCGTCACACCATACCCCTCCACCGCCACCCAATTCTGAATTTCAAGAAAAAATGCTCTACCTTGACTCAATAGGCCTAGACATATTCTCCCTCATAAACAACCACCGTCCGATCATCCTCTCAGCCTCCTTACCAAACATCAAATCCATCATTGATTTACTGACCTCCAAGAACTTCACTCCACGAGAGTTCCGCCGAATCATCTCCATGTGCCCGGAAATCCTCAACTCCACTCCTTCCACTATCACCCCAATCATCACCTTCCTACTCCGCGAAGCCCGCGTCAGCGGCTCCGATTTAAAACATGTCATAAACCGACGGCCCAGATTGCTCGTATCCAGCGTCAAGCACTGCTTGCGCCCCACTCTCTATTTCCTAAAAAACATTGGCCTTGAAGAGGTAAAAAGACACACGTATCTACTGTCTTGTAGTGTTGAAACGAAACTTTTACCGAGAATCCAATACTTTGAGAAATTTGGGTTCTCTCATGAAGATGCTGTTTCTATCTTTAGGAGATTTCCACAACTGTTTAATTTCAGCATTAAGAATAATATTGAGCCCAAGTTGAATTATTTTGTTGTGGAGATGGGAAGGGATCTGAAGGAATTAAAAGAATTTCCACGGTATTTTTCTTTTAGTTTAGAGAATAGAATTAAGCCTCGACATCAATGCTGTGTTGAGAAAGGTTTGTATTTTCCTCTACATACATTGTTAAAGACAAGCGAGGCACAATTTGTAAGTAGGATTGATGCTTGTTGTAATTCTTCAGTTCCTTTGAGAAGTTCTCCTTTGTATTCTGTAAATTGTGACATTGATTCTTCTACTAGCACAGAGTAAATTTATATTTGTATGGTGGATGTATGCTTGGATTGCTGTGTGGCTATATGGTGTCTACTTTCTTACATTGCACCTATAATCTAGTGTATTATACTGGACTAACCTTAATTTGCTTGTGAATCTACATGCTTGTGGCGACTTTGGCTTTTTCCATCAAGCTGTACGTTGTCAAATTTGAGTTGCCAGTAAGCAATGTTATCAGGGTTTTTTTTTTGGTATTGTATGCCTTGAAACTTAAGATGGAATCCCTATGAAATTTGAGTTCTTTGCTCTTTCTATATATATAAAAAGAAAGAAGCAAGGTATGTGTCATGTTTGTGGAGAGAAAGGAGAGGACACTGGTATAGGAGTTGGTGGTAAACAATGAGAGGGCCTAGTTTTCACAGTTATGACTTTTCATTAGTTGTGTTTTTAGTTTTCAGCCATGGTAAGCGACTATGCTTTTGCAGCATGTGGTTTTTTTCAAGGAGAGAACTTGCGTGGTTATCTGTTAACATATGAGAGTTTTGTTGGACTTTCGCTGATGGTTTTCCCTTCAAAGTTTAGACTTCTTTACTTGTATGGTGTCGAGATAGGAATTCAATTTGTTAAATGACATGTTCTTTGCAGGGCCAGGGTGGATCGAGCTGTATTCAGTTTCCAATTTAGTCGCCATGCATCTTGGCATTTCGAAATCGAAATCTACCCGTCTTTAGCACGAAACCTAGGCAACTGGCTGCGCAGGATAACTTGATTTGCTATTTGTTCCGTTGATATGTTCCACTGATTATTCCTCCCAGGTATAGGTTTTTTGTGAGATAGAATCAGCCTGTTCCAGAACAAACCCTGAAGACACTTGGATCAGTGTCGCCGATCCTTTTCCCCCATGGCATCACTACCCCTTCATGGCTTAACTCAAATCAATGCACGGCTGAGCTAACCAACGATGAGCCTGCTAGTCGTCAGTGAATTCTCTCTTTCCTCCCTGTAATCCTCGTTCAACTGTGCCCACCCATCAAACCAAAAGCAAAAAGAAATCGGTTCTAGCTGATTGAAACTGAATTGCCTGTGTTTTATTACGGGTAGTTGCTTGTTTAAGAAGAGGTTTCTTAGGTTGATGAGACTTTCGATTTGGCATAACTCCAAGCAATTACCGCTTTAAAACTCCCATTCAATAGACGACGAAGCAGAACAATGTCACTGCATTCTAATGCTTTTGTTTCTGAAACAGTACTTAGGAAACCGCCGACGTAATTAACGAGGGTGAATGCACATGAAGATGGTGAAAATAACGTTAACTGGTGATGCTTGTCAAGAAAGAAAAATGTAAAATTGTGACCAAATTTGCTAATTGTCAAATAACCTTGCCGAACAGTCATATACAAATTTTAAACATCTAATTTTTAGTTAAGAGGGGTATTGATATTTTTGTGTTTTTGTCGAACAAGAACACAAAAACTATAGGAATTTTGAAAAAACATTCAAGAATTATTTTAAAATTATTTATGGATTTTTATGTATTTTTCTAATAATTTTACTTCATATCGAGTTGTAAACTCATTCAGTAAGATACAAATCCAATATTAAAAATATTTATTTTTCTCTGAAATTTTTTTTAAATAAAAAAACAATTTTTTTTCCCAATTTAAAAAATATAAAAATATATTTTTATTTGTGTGTATATGATCAAATTCTAAAAATCTTCATACGTATTTTTATGAAAAATAAAAATTATCCTTTTATTATACTTTGAAAAATATAAAAATCAGTCAATGACTATCATAATCAGTTTATGATTATTCATTAGAACTTAGTCTACATTTTAAAAACACTAAAAATTTATTTTATTTTTTTTAATATACAAAATTATGAACTTATACATAAAACATATTCTTGATATTAAATAAAAATATAATTTTTTCTTTATATTTTAACTTTAAAATGGCTAGATTTGACCCCTAAAGTTACAATCCACTCTACTGTTATAAATTAACTTTAATAATTAAACAGATCAATGATTAAAAAACACAACATTAATTTAGTTTATATCAGACAGATAAACAATGTCGCTTATCTTAAATAAGATGTATTAGGAGTATTAATACTTTTTATTTGTGTAATTAGTTTTCTTATCCAAACTCTTACATCAGTTATATTTTTTAATAACTAAAATGTTAGATAATATTTTTTTTTTAACCAATAAAAATTAAAATTTTTTTATTTTCCTTCCATATCACCATAAAAATTTTAGTATAGAAAGATTATTATCATGACTGACGCCGTATAAAAAAATGATTATCATGACGCCGTCTATGTGCGATACTCAGGATATATGTTTTTTCTTAAATAAAAAGGCTCACGAATTGCTCCACAAATGTCCAAGATTGTTAGAAAGACATCTCATAAGCTAGCTTAGCAAGATCCATAATGAAAGATTCTGTCACTCGTCGGGTACAAATTGTGAATTCCTCAACATGTTGCCAAAAATAAGAAATAAATAATTTCAAATCACATCCCGCAACGCTCAAAACACCAAAAAATCCCCAAGAGTTATGGGGTCAAAATATAATAAAATACAAATATACGGTCCAAAATATAAAAGAAAGATAATTATCTTCCCTCCACCTAAATCCGAAACAAAAAATTCCCTCCTTCCCTCGGTTTCTGCTGTCTCTCTTAACCCCCACTTTCCCCACTCCTGCATTCTCTCTCTAAACTCATTTTCTCTCTCTAGCCTTCAAATTAACTAATTATCTTTTTTACCAATCAAATAATTTCTTCTCTCTTTTACTCCGATTTTTTATTTTAGGTTTCATTTATTATGTCCGGCGGCGCTAAAGCCTCAACCAGACCGGCTGCGGCGCCGCCTCCATCAGGACCGATCCAGCCTCCTTTAACGCGGCAGCTTGCATTTGCTACGATGAAGCCATCGTTTGTTCCTCCTGATGATTATCACCGATTTTCTTCACCGAGTACTAGTAGAGTCACCGCCGACCGGGATGCCGAGGCTATTGTTGTGAGATCTCCTGTGCGTTTCAATTTCTCTCTGCTGTTATATTCGTATGGAGATATTCATGAACATTTGAATTTTTTTAATTAATTTTTGTGTTTTCATGCCGGTGTTTAATGTGTTTTTTAGGGATTGTATGTGTGAGTATTTGTTGTCAATGAAAGTTAAATTGTGTTTTAAATGCGTTTTTTTTTTGTTTTGGTTGTGGTGTGTTTGGTTGGTGAGAAGTTGTGGGAAAGGAAGGGAAAATTTGGAATTTGAAAAGAAATTGAGGGTTTATTTTGGCTGCTGTGAGATTGACAGTTATACTATAATAGTTATTATTTTTGCAGAATCTGAATGGATGTTTATTTGAAATTTGAATTCCCATTTGACTTATTTTATTGCTGATAATTTTGGATTTGGTGTTGAATTTTGTAATTTGTTCTATTTGGTATAAATATATTAATGTTTGATGGAAGCCCGTAGTCCGTAAAAATTCTCACGCTGATGTTCAAGTGAGTTTTTCATGTTTAGGGAATAAGAATTGTGTCTCATTACCCAAACCATGTTTGGGCAGGAAGACTTCAAATGGAAAGGAAGATAAGAGAGGGTATCGAATCCTTCAAATGGTCCAGGATTTATAAGTTTTTTTTTTAGGGTAGGGAGGGGATTGAAAGGATTACTACAACGTAACTCCTCTTCTAAGAAAACCCACAGCGTCTGTTATGATCCCTTCACACTGTAACAATAAAGAATTATTTTACTCTTTTTTTTTTAATTTAAACCCCCTTGCTCCTTTAACCCAACAAGGAGAAGGTATGCCACTCTCCTTTCCCCTCTGATACATGCAAACAAGGGGAGGGTTGCTACGCCACTTTTACTTACCCTTCTTTTCCTCCCCTTATCTAGTCTAAACATACTATAACAGGATGCTAACTTGTTTTCTATCCTTATTCTCTGCTTTTGTTTTTAGGTATGGGTTTTGGTTTAGAAATAATCTACTTATGTAAACATTCAATCAAATCCTTACTCTGTTAATCAGCCATACACGTCCCTTTTGTTGAAATCCTTCACTGAAATGCTGCATAGCCTTTTTTTTCCGTACCTGGTCACCATTTCCAGTTACTGGCTTACTGCATTAGTTGCTTTGTATAATTCTTAAGGACAATTACATTGGTAGTAGGTGTGTTGCCTTCTTGGCTATACATGAAGGGGTTACTTGTGCTCATAGTTTCATATAGTTTTTTTATTGTAGCTGTAGTGGTGATGGAGTTTGAAGGAATGGTATAAGAACTTCCGATGAATCTTGATGATCATGCATGAAATCACTTTTTCTGTGATCTTAGCAGCTAACATGTTTGTGACGGGTCCTAAAGTTTATTTGGCTGTGGTCTCGTTTTATTATTTCTGCCAAATGAAATTGAATTGCCTAGTGTTTTATTATGACAATTTTTGGAATGGAATGTATCGTAAAAGTAACAGCTTATAACCTTATGTTCTTAAGAGGTGTTACAGTTTGCTTTACTTCTCCCAGTCATTTAACACGAAGTTGTAATTTTTGGCATCTCTCAGCAATTAAAACGGAATAGTGCATTGGATGATAATGGAGTTGGCTCCAGCAATCGTGCTAGCAGTCCTGGATCCACTAGCATATCTAATATTCCCTTCAGGACACCTGTATCAGCGAAAGGAGGAAGGACATACAACAAATCCAAGGCCTCAAAGGGCAGTGGAGCAGGACCTCAAACCCCGGTGTCAAAGGCTGGTGAGGAAATGTATTTATCAACTTTGCAAGTTCTTTTCCATCCCTTTTTCATGCTTTAAGATTGCTTAGCCTTTGTAGGTAAGCTTGTTCGTATATAGATTATGTCTTTTCATCCTTTGAGTAGGGTTTGCACAAATCTTTATTTTCCAAGCATCACCAACATAAGAGGAACCTAATGAATATTATATGTGAACTTGCAGATTGTGCTTCTCCTCTTACTCCAGCTGGCAGCTGTCGTTATGATAGTTCCCTTGGTATTTTTTCAAATATTGGCACTCAAGATGATTTCATATCTATTTTGATTGTCTTGTATAGCTGTGAAAGCTTTCATATTTATTTTACTGATGTTTTCAGGTCTTTTGACAAAAAGGTTTGTCGATCTATTTAAGCATGCTGATGATGGAATTCTTGACCTAAACAACGCAGCCGAAACCTTGGAGGTGATCATGTTTCTGATTGTATATTTACATTGAGGATAATGGATCATACTTGTTAAAAGTTTTTTCACTGGAATAGGTACAAAAGAGACGGATATACGACATAACAAATGTCTTGGAAGGAATTGGTCTCATAGAAAAAACACTCAAGAACAGAATACGTTGGAAGTAAGTTGATGATAACAAACTTTCTGGAAAATTCATACTATTTTGTTTCTATGTTTGATTGAAGCACGTGGGAACTCATGTGAGGATTAATTTGATTGCATGGTTGGGCAGGGGTATTGATGCTTCAAGGCCAGGTCAGGTAGAAGGTGATGCAACTTTGTTACAGGTAAATGGAAGTGGATATTGTATGTTTGTGGGTGGATATTGTATGTTTGTTCCACAAGCCTGACTAAATTTATATTCTGCAATTTGTCATAGGTCTGATTGTTCTATATCTTTTTATCTTGATTTGTGACTGCTCACTAATAATTTGTTCACGTTACCCCATAGTCCATTTTTTTATGAAGCTATTCAAATGATGACATGGAACTGAAAAGGGGAAGGATGAAAACAAATTACATATTGGCTTTCCTATGTAGGAGGCTTATCTTGTGCTTCTTTTCCTGCAGGCAGAAATTGCAAAGCTTACTATGGAAGAGCACACACTAGATGATCAAATAAGGTTACATGGTTGATTCCCTTGTTACAGCTGTTAATCTTGCAATCTTGAATCGCTTGGATAATGCTGATGCTGTCAAATTGCTGCAGAGAAATGCAGGAACAATTGAGAGATCTGAGTGAGGATGAGAACAATCAGAAGTAAAATCCTCTTTGCAAACCCTAAGCACTTAAAATTAATTTTACCAGGTGTTTTATTTGCTAACCATAATAACCCTTATCCATCTTCTCACAATTACAGGAGGCTTTTTGTGACTGAAGAAGATATCAAGAGTCTGCCTTGTTTCCTGGTCAGTTTATTCTGTTCAAACTTTATATGAGCCATAATAGTTTTCCAGTTTGGACACTGATCTGTCTGATGGTTTTGTTAAATTTCTATCGTTGCTTGTTCCAGAATGAAACCCTCATAGCAATTAAAGCTCCCCATGGAACTACTCTAGAAGTCCCTGATCCTGATGAGGTAAGTTGACAAAAGAAGATTTATGTTATTTGTGCTCTATGTCATGTGCTTGATGCCAAAGTGGTATTGCTTCCGTATATGACAGGCTGTTGACTATCCACAAAGGAGATACAGGATAATCCTTAGAAGCTCTATGGGTCCTATTGATGTCTACCTTGTGAGGTGTGTGGCCCCTTTCTAGATGGTGCACTGGTGTCTTTTGTGAATCAGGTTATTGATTTTTTTTCTTGCTTCTCTTCTCTTATTTAAACTTTCTGTTCATTTTTCCAGTCAATTCGAGGAGAATTTTGAGGAGATGAATAACGTTGAGGCATCTGTGAGCATTCCACTTGCTTCTATTTCAGCATCCCATGGAAACCCAATGACAGAGATGACCACTGATGTGAGAACCCAGGGAAGAAGTGGATCTCTGGCACAACAGGCACAAACTATGTTCTCTGATCCTAATACTACTCAGGAGTTAGGGGGAATGATGAAGATTGTTCCTTCTGATATACATGTAAGTGTAGCTGTACATTGTTTTTGTTCTTATTAGCAATTAACTACTTGTGAAAGAGTCTTACAAATATTCTATGGATAATAGTTTTGACTTCAGCGAAGGTCCTTACTAGTTCAGATAATGATGGGTATGTGAAATGCTTGCGTCTTTGTCTGACCAATGATTTCAAGCTTTGGTTTGAAGCCCATTTGCTGATTGCCTGGTACAGTATCAGTTTCATAAATACAAAGCCGGGATAATCCACATTAATATAATTTATTAGGAAGACAATCATGACTTCGTTATATAGTACAAATAGATTAAAATGCCGTTTTTTTCCAAAATTCTTTCAAGCAGCAAGGTGTCAAATTATGAGACTTTACTCAATCATCTTAATTCATGTAAATGCCATCTGTGAAACCTGTATGTTGATGGTTTCCAACCCCAAATTGTTTCGTATATGGCATGTATAAAACAAATGAGACGTGCAAAGTTGTCATTTCATACCAAAGATTTTGCAACTGCTTGGATGACTTAAAACTGATAGTCGTTACAAATGTGTAAGCTGTGTCGGACTGTCTGATTCTTGTTGCTGTTGCAGGATGATTCAGATTACTGGCTTCTTTCAGACGCAGGCATAAGTATTACAGATATGTGGAAGACAGACTGTATCCTTGAAATTATTTTTCATTTATACCCCCCTCCCCCGGACCATGTAAGAGTTCAATAATCAATCCTTGACCCAGGCAACAGCAAATATTGAATGGGCTGATTTTGGGGTGACCGATGTCCAAACTCCCAGGACAGAAACTCCATTGCATGGGATTACTGAAGTGCCTCCTGGTGTGTAAACCCTATTCGGAGGTAAATATTGACTTATCCAATGCATTGAGGAGATTCTTTTCCTGTACCAATCTGCATCCTTCTATGCTCGTCAATTATGAGTTGGCTTAAGAAAGACAAACCAGGAAAGTGTTAGAAGTTGGCAGATGATAATCCATGGTTAATGTTACATGGTAGAAATTGACCTCGTGGTCTATTTGCAAGCAAATCAAAGGATAACAAGGGAAGGGAATTTTGTTTGCAATGGTGGACGTTCATGATGGAACTTAGTAGTGGTGTATCTGATGATGTTAGGGCACGCACAACACAATTGATTTAACATTTATTATTCCATCATACATGTACATGTTGTTGCTATAGCTGGTGCTGTAGTTAGTCTAGCGTTGGAAGGCAACAGATCTGGCCAGCCGCCATTATAGTGGCGGCATGCTATAAGAATGTTGCACGGGAACCAGGATAATATTGGGGCAGCATTGGTTTCCAGCCGAGGGCTAGTTACATATTTAATTTTGTGGACTAAGTTGTAAACATCAATGTCATATTTCATTGGGATGGAATCATGCTGCTTTTGTGGCCGTAAGTTTCTCCCTACAGCTTCACCATAATTTCATACTTGAAAAAATCTCACGTGATGGTTGGATGAACTTGGACAAACCAGTCATGTTTCCATGGAATTGTTCGTTCTTTCCTTGAACCCCTCCCTCCAACAGATGCTGTTTCAGAAAATTGGGGTCCAAATTCTCAATGATCCTTCAAGGAAAAACTTTTCAATCATCGGACAGCGAATGAGTGAGTGTCACCGGTGAAATTATCATTTTCCGTTATGACGGATGTACATGTTATCCCACCAGTATAAATGAAGAACAGTTCACTGTTCACACAAGTTGTTATTGGCAATTTGTTTTCGTTGGATAAATAAGTCTCATATGATTTTTTTTTTGTTCAATCAAAATCACACCGGAAGAAAACCTCTCAAAACAGATGAATAAGAAGCGTTGCATCACGATGCATGTATATTCTGTGTTACCATCTGCAGTCCAGCTCAGCACCACGTGACCTTAACAAGCTCCACGTCAGATACCAGGTTAATGGGTCCTCCGTTTTGCCTTGCATCTTGTGTTTTTTCTTCTGATTTCGTAGCCAATCACTAGTTTACGTTTCCTTTATTTGGCTTTTATTATATATATATAAAAACTAATAGTCCTCAATCTTACTTCTTTTTTTTTCCTATAATTTTTTGCACTTTGATCATTCAATTTCTCTGTCTTCTATTTTGATCTTTCAAAATTGTTTTGATTTACGAACGGTCTTGGTAATTTATTATGCGTGCAAATGGAAACAAAATTCAATTTAATTGATTTACATTATCTAGTTTAAAGGACTAAATTTGAAGCTTAAAGAAATGTTTAGTCTTTTTTTTTTTTGACAAAATCAAGGACTGATTTGCATGATCAAGGAGAAAGTTCATGCACATTTTTTGTTTCGGACCCTTATTTTTTTTTTTCAATTTGATCCCTTTGCATTGGTTTCATTTAGGACTTGACTAGGTAGTTTGTTATGGTTGCCTTGATATGAAGTTCTTGCAATATCGAGGAAAGTTTTCAATGCTTGATTTTTGCAAATAAAATAAAATTTGGCTAATTTAAAACAATCAAGTGTTAAGGGATTAAAATTAAAAATAAAACAATTATGGGAACTATGGTAAATGGGTAGGGAAAATAGACTGGTGCTTGCAATGCACGTGCCAATGGGTGGGAGGGAGGCTTCTATGGCACATAAGGCGTCCACTGACATCTAAATGATGGCCTCCACAATGACATTGGAAGCATCTCACCACGCTCTTCCCAGTGGTGCAATGCGTGTCAGTGATAGTGCAATGATTTGGCTCAAATGATTTTTTTTTCTCTTCCTTTTCTATCTTCTCTCATTGGGAATTGCGTTGGCCTTTAAAATTTGAAAGGTATCTTGTATTTATTCATGGTATCAAATTTGATTTTCATTCTTTTGATTACTCTTTATTTTGTTTTGAATCATTTTTTATTGATTTTTTTAAAATTTTATCCCTTAACATTTGGTTTCATTTGATTTTTACATCAAATTTGGTCCTCATTCTATTTACTGCTATTTGTTTTATTTATTTATTTTTTTATTGATTTTTATTTTCAATTTCATCTCTTAACATTTTGTTTCATTTTATTTTTATGTCAAGCTTGATCTTCATTATTTTAATTGCAACTTTTTTTTTTTTTGCTTTCAATCATTTTTTAAATTGATTTGTTTTTTAATTTTATTATTTAATATTAGGTTGATTGAAAATTGAACTTCATATTTGTTTTTGGTATGGTGATCCCGGTCTCATGACCCGGGTCACGGGTATGAAATGTTTACTCAGATTGATATCAATCATTTTTTTATTATCTTTTTTACACCAATTTTTTTTATTTTATCATTCAATATTAAATTTTTTAAAGATTGAGCTTCGTGATTTTTTTATTTTTATTTTTATGAGATTATATCGCTCTCATAAATTAGATTGAGTGCCTAGTGGGTTTGCCTAACTTAGCTCCATTCTTTTTTCTTTTTTTTTTCATTTTTTAAAATTGAATATTTTTCCAGCTCCACCTTTTTACATTTTTTTTTTTTTGGAATTGGGCTTTATAATTCTTGTTATTTTCTTTCAATTAGATTCTTTCGTTCACGTGATTTGGCTTGCAAGGTTCAGAGGCCTTACTTGAGTTCGTTGGTGTTTTATTTTTTTGGGGTTTTCTTTGTTGACTTATTTTTTATTATTATTATTATTCTACATTTGTTCAGATTAAGGTATGTTGACAAGATAGGCTGAAAAAAGATTTAAATAAAGTTTAAGGTTGAAATATGATTAGACCGAAATTAGAAGAATTAATTAAGTTTAAAGAATTAATTAAACTTTTAATGATTTTGGAGGATTCAATCGAGGACTCAATTGAAGAAAAATCAACTTTGGAGGCCTAATTTGGATCAATCTGCAAAGATTGAAAGATTAGGGACACAATTGAATCATAAAGATTGAAAGATTAAGGACACAATTGAAATTTTGAAATGTTAAATTAGTGCAATCAGGGACTTAATTGAAAGAAATTTGAAGTATAAAGTTCAATTGAGGATCACATTAAAGAAATCCAGAACCAATAACCACTTTGTAAAGATTTCTGAAATTTGAGGATTTATTTGAAAAGCTGGCTAAGGGTGAAATTGCTAGGAATCCAAAATATTAGGGCTGATTGAGAGCTCCATTGCAAAGTACTACAAGTTTAAGGACCAAATTAAAAAAGATCATAATTTTACTATTCATGGTCTCCTTCCCCTAAAACAAAAGAAAAACGATGCCCAAATGCTTACATTTCAGAACTAATTTCTCCCTCATCCTTTTACCATACATCACAAATTTTATATCAAATAAACTCGTAAATACTCTCCCAAAAACACTACCAAGCACCACGCTGCTTGCAAAAACAGCCTTATGTCCCTTTGTTAATTGTAAAATAGAACAAGCTTTTGTCACTAACTTCAATAAATAGTTGGTATCTATTCTCTAACATTAAGGTTAAGATCCCATTTACTTATAAACCCTGGTGCAACACCATGAGCAGTCCATCGTAGACCTTCAAACAACAGTATTTCGAGGAAGCTCCAGCAGCAGCAGCGTGCAGCAGCTCCAGCAGCATCACAGTCTAGCTCCAGCAGTTGCAGCAGCGTAGAACTCTCCCAAAACCGGTGCGGCAGAGTTAGTGAGGTATATCCTTTTTGTTTTGTTTTGTTGAAGTTGCAGTCATGGTAGTTATTTGCATATGACAGCTTAATGCTCTTGTTTGGTAAAGAAATAATGTGTGTAACAGATAAGGTTTTAGCATGTTTAAATGTTTTGGAAATAAGAAGGTGTTGCATACAATTATTAGGTTGATCTTTAAAGCATGGTGGGCTTTCTTGTTTCTTTATTTATGGATTTGGGCTTCTAATCTCCTTTGCTTTTAAAGAAAAAGGAAGGTTGGGTCATTCTCTCTTTTAGGCCATTTGGACCCAGCTTGGTTTTGTGTTAAGAAGCCCAACCCGTAGGGTTTGAGTTGAGCCTACAAGGCGTGAAAGGCCATGTTTGGCTTGATAGAAATTTATCAAAAATACTTGCAATTTTTGTGTCAATAAGGTTTGTTTGACAAACGAGTTCCAATAAAATTTTCAAGCCATGTATTTTTTTTTATAGGTTTTTATGACCTTAATTTAATTTTAATAAATTTTCAAAGTTTTAAAAAATTATTTTGCAATTAATTTTTGAGTTTTCTTTTTTTTTTACCCTCTCATATTTAATATTTGAAATTGTAACTTCCATACAAAGTACTTTTTTTTATATTAAATAAAATATTGTTTTTTCGCAAAAAGACAAATAATTTTTTTTAAAATGAATTTAAATATTTTTAAAATTGAAAGAGAAAAAAGCCAAAAAACATTTAATAGAAAAAAAATGGAAGATATATTTAAAAAGAAAAAGAAAAAAAGGGCCATCTCCTTTACTATCTAGATGAACAGTGAAAGCGGTAGGGCAAACCCCAACTTTTCTAAGTATAGTAGTTAATTTATTAGTATTTTTAACACAAACGTTGCATATGTATTAATAAAAACATTAAAATTAATTTTAAGAAAATGAAAAGAATTTGCAAGGGTTTAAAATCCAATCAAATATTATGTAAGAATAAGATTTGAATAAAATCATATATATTTTAATGCACACTAAATATTATTATTAAGAAAATACTAAAAATAGTTTTTTTGAATATATTATTATATATTTTAATGCATACCAATTATCATTATTGAAAATTACAAATGACTTTACTTTTAATGAAAAAAATAAAAAGTTTTATTATATTTTCTATAGAATGATAAGCTCATATTTAATATTTAAGAAATTAAATTTTTACATGTATTTAATTATTATTTTTGTTACCATGTACTTCAAATGTATATTATTCAATTCTATATTTGATATTTGATATTTGTTTTATTAATGTTTCATAGATTGTTTCAATAGTTAACACTTAAAAAATACAAATTTCATTTGTCATGAAAAAATCTAAAAAATAATATTTAAATCATTATATAAAACAATATTCTTTATATCATGCTTTTATAAGAAAATTTTATTTAACTCTGTTAATATCCTTTACTTTCAATTGTTTTTTTTTTTTACCAGAAAAGAAAAGGTTAATACAACTACTAGTAATAATTAATTAGTTTATATGAAAAAAGAAAATAACACAAGAATTAAAATTCTTATTTTAGTCATAAAGTAGTTAATAAAATTTCAGAATTGTTTTAGTCGAATCAAATATTTCAACATATGGCTATATGAACGTGCTTCATGGTTTCTTTCCTGATACCTTCGCACATGTTAAGCTCTTAATCCTCCAATAATTTTGCAAGTTTTATGGTTTAATTATCATAATAAAAGAATACCACCATTATATATTAACTTTAAAGCAAATTTATATACTAGATTAATACAAGTGAAGATGTGTGTTAAAGTTTTTAAGAAATAATTTTGAGTTATAATACCACATACATTGCATTACTCGTATGCATATTAATATTAAAGAGCAAGTGGAAAATTAAAGAGTGCATCTTACAAAAATTTTTTTTATATATTTTTCAAAAAATTACTTTAAATCAAGATTATTAATTTCGTTAGATTCCCACTGTTATATTTCATATCATTTTAAAAAAATAGAATAAATTTTATTTCGTGTAGAATTCCAGATTTCTTGCTCAAATTCCATCTAAGATGTTCCGGGTTTACTTTGTCTGTTTTATTCCAGATAAAAATATGATAAAACTAAAGTGATTTGATTTTTGTTTGTTATAATTTAAGGATTCAACAAAGATAAAATATTAATATTATTATATTAATAATAATATTGAGAAAATTTATTGCTATTTTCATTAAAATTACTATTGACTTTTTAAAATTGAATTTATCATTAATATATATGGTTTATATTCATGTTGTTTTCTTTATGTTTGTACTTTGTAAGAATTTGAGTAAAACAAGAAATGTTTTAGATCCTCCCATTAATCTTGATAATATTGATTTATTGAATAAGTGAATTGTAAGAATATAGTTTTCTTGAAGGAGATAATTTAAATTGAAAGATAATTAAGATATTTTTGTCTATTTTACTTTTAGAGGATGAAGATATTTATTTCAATAGAGAAGATAAACTTAATGAAAATAATCATTAGTTAGAATATCTGATCGATTACTTTTTTTTTCGCATCATTATATAAAATTAATATTTTTATTTTTATATTAATGATGTGAATGATATTTGATTTATGTTTATTTTTTGAATTAAAATTTTTTATTTTTATAATATTTTGATATTTTATTTGTGTTGAATTATTTTAAATTATAGTTATTTTAGTATTGATTGTTGATTATTTAAAAATATTTTAAATCTGAAAATTATGTTTAGAGTTTATATCATAAATTTAAAATTAATAAATGTTTAGATTTGAATAGAAAGAAGCGTACATACGTGCACACTAATAACTCAACTCAGATCAGGTAGGACCGGCGGAGCTGAATAACTATCGATAAAACAACAAAAGAGCACCCACCAATGACATCGGAAAAGATAACATTAACGACGTCATGTCAAAAAATGTTGCCGTCAAAAGAATGGCAGGCAGTAGCCCATTAGTCCTCAGCCATCACTGACCCCACGAACCACCAACCCACAACGCGATACAAAAAGCCGCCATATTCCCAAGTAGACTCTGAAATTCCACCCCCCCCCCCCCCCCCCCGTTTCCCTCACGATGAACCAAGAACCAGCGCCCTCACAAACAGCCACCCTTCGCCGGAGAAACTCAATAGCCATGTCATTAGTTATCCCAACAAAGCTCTCCCTCCACCCCTCCTCCATCCTCCCTCCATCACACTTAAATGGCACCATTCTTTCTCCCCTTGACATCTCCCTCCACCACTCCTCCATCCTCCCTCCATCACACTTAAATGGCACCACACTTTCTCCCCTTGACATCTCCCTCCTTTCTCTAAAATCCTCTTCATCCTACACTTCTCTTAAAGACCTTCTCCCTTCCGCCACCGTTAACTCTCCGACATCTTCGAATTCCACCACCACATCCCCGTATGAAATTTCCATTCGCAACCGCCTTGTCAAACATGCTGCCTGGGCTTACCTCCAGCCCATGTCCCCCTCTGCAGATTCGTCTGGCCACTTCCTCCGACGCCTCTGGCTTCGGTTCTCCACCAAGAATCCCATCACTGCATGTTTTCGGTTCCTTAGTGGTCATGTTATTCCGAGCATAACAAGTGCTTTTGATCGGATCCTCCATGCCATTCGAGTCCACGTTAACAAATAGCAGTAACTCAGTCTCAATTTCAGTTTCAATGCGTATCTGAGTTATATGACGCAGAAATAATGTAGAAAAAAAAGAAAGAAAAAATCATGTATGTACAAGAAAATGAAAGAATAATTGGGATTCAATTTGGAAATGAAGAAAAGAAGGACGTCTAAAGTTTTTTTTTTTTAATTCTTCCTATCTTTTTTTTTCGCGAGTTTGTTTTTTAGTACAGTTTTTCTTTTAATACATTTTTCTTTCATTGTTGAGTTGGTTTTGATCTTCGTAGCCTCGCACGAAATTGATGGAGCTTTTCATTGACATTAGGATCAAGGTTAGTTGAGTTGTCCGTGTCCATTGCGGTAACAGATTCTGTTTCCTCATTGAGGTGGACTTGTACTCGTTTGGATTTTTGTGATCCTGCAACTTCTCGGTTGATTGTGCTGCTGCCAGGCGGTGTCGGTGGTCTTGGTGGCGACTTGGAGTTCTTGCTTGTATTCTTGGCCAATGATGGTAACTCATTTGGAGACGTAGCACTAGGTTCATCGCCATTGCTCTTCTGCAAGGTTGGTTCGAGAAATCACAGCTAGTTTAGATGATCAAGGTTAGTGTTTTTATGTATATTAAGAGCTGTGATTATATATAATATCAAAGAAACCAAAGTTGTGAATGCATGTGCGTGTCTGTTTATTAATGAATACCAAAATTGTCAATCTGCTCTATTTACAAAAATGCATGTGCGTGTCTGTTTATTAATGAATACCAAAATTGTCAATCTGCTCTATTTACAAATACAATGTGCTTAACCTGTTGATTCTGAAGTTGGATCCAATTCACTAGTTCTAAAGCCTGTAGTGTGTTTAATGACAGATGTTTCTTCCTGAAGATCTGGGCAGTCCATTACAAAGCTATAGCCTATGGGGACGAGAGCTTTTTATGAACTGTTGGGTTGGTAACGATAGTGTGTGATGGGAGTTTGAATTTGAGCATAAATACTTTGAGGGTTGGAGAGTGATAAAGTCGTCAGGTTTTTTACAAGCTAGATACCCTTTGAAGAAAGAGTGGAATTTGAGGGATGCAGATATGCTTAAGCAATAAAGAATATTGGCAGGGCAGGGGCAGGGCAAGAAGGAACAACAAATGCAACTAGCATCATTGTCCAACATGGCAAGTTCTATTTTGCTTGTGGAGGTGAAAGTGGTTGCTTCTAGCTAGTAATTACTTGTGCGTCCACTTTTGGAATCATTTTACTGATTCGATGGCTTGTTTTGAAGGAAAAATAATCTACCTCACTGTTGTTGTTTGTAAACTTTCCTGACTGACTCGCCAAGTATTGCAGAGCTTCAAAGAATTTAGTTTGCCCCAGTTCTGTGTAGTTATTCCAGTAGTAGATGGCAAAGTCCCAACCTCTAGCCTTCATCTCCTGTAGCTTCCTTTCGATATCCGTTTCATGCCTTGCTACCAAAGGCCTCAACAAGGTGTCATAGATATAGCCAGTTCCCTGCATTGAGCAAAGGTTTAACGTTATATGATTTGCTGAACTTGGTGAACAAAATTCCTTCCCCAGTCTCTTTTAACCATCTTCTCTCCTTACCTTTGTTTTTGGATGCCATAAGTAGATAAAAAATGCCAGCTTCACTTCACCATACATTGGCAACCTTCACCATAAAATGAGAATAAAATCAGACACCACAAAATAGGTGCTGCTGGGAATGTAAATAAGAACCTCAGAACCCTGCTTACCATGAAAGAAATATGTCTCCTATCCTCTCACAAACCGTTACAAGTGCAATAATGATCCTGCAAGGTTTAATAAGAATTGCACTAATAATTCAATTGCAGAGCATAAAGATAAAAGAAAATTCATGTATAAAGACGACGAATGGAACTGGAACACCCTTGTAATTTAAGCAATGATGATTTATGCAGTGTCACTACTGCTTTTAAGAAGTTACACCAGGATGGATCAGGGAATAGAGAACCCAACACATGATCCCCATCACCACCAGTAAAGATTTGGCTGTTCTCCATTCTAACTCAAAATCTCAATTTTTCTTTTCTTTTTTCTTTCTCAATTTCTTTCATTTTCTAAACATTTCTGAAACAGAAAGGATTTTCACCTTGCTATCGCGAAAGAACATCAAACTAAACTTTCTGAGGAGACCTTGAATAGAGTCAATTTCAACATAAAAATGAAGACCATGTCTGCTGGGTTGAATGAACATATGGGGACTTACCAATATTGACACCAGAATCTAATTTCTTCAATATCCACGTTGTTCTTCTCCACAGATTTGAAACATTCAAATGCTGGGTATGCATATCCAAAAAGCAACCTGGCATCATCCAAAAAAACACAATATTCAATTTCAAGAAACGTCATTCAAAAAAGAAAAGGAAAGAGCAACATAGATAAAAATCATAGTGAAACAACAGAAACATACGAAACAAAGGGGAAAAAGATGAAGGAATATTGTTGAATAACGTACACAAGAAATCTGATGATGAAATCTCCTACCATCCTTAATCTCTGATCATACACTCTCCAAAATTGCTGAAATGCCTTTAAGAGAAAATTCTCAACATTCAATCAATATGCAATACAAAAAGAAAAAGGAACGGTAAACCAAAAGACAAAAGTTGACATCCAAAGAAGAAGAAGAAGAAGAAGAAGATAAAGCACCTGTAAATAAATGAATTACCAAAAGAAGAAACTACCAACACCAATGAACTTGCAATGATCAACTTGTGCAAAGAAACAAACTCTTGAAGAAGCTTTCACGTGAAGAATTCTTCAAGCTCTGCATTATAGAAAGATATAAATCAACCAAACATGGGATTAGTACAGTGATTATAGATTCTTTAGAAGAGAAATGGGGTTTAAACCTTTTGAGAGAGGGATCTCCGTTTCTGCGAATAATGGCAAGAAAATCCGCAGAGACGTGAGAGCAGAGGACAGACAAAAATTCTTTATAAAAAACAGAATTAATGTGTGTGTCTATATATAGGAAAAAGGGCAGCAGCCCTGTAGTTAATTAAAGAAGAGAATAGCGAGGGGGAAAGGAGAAAAAAATGGAGAAGGGAGGGATTTCTTGCAATGGACGCCTCTCTAATATTTTTTAAGTGGAGGGAAAGAGGGGATTGTTTTGGGATTCTGCCAACGGATTCACCGTTTGGCAGTTAAAGTTTCCTGATTCCTGAGGGTGTCTCTGTCATTTAGTTCAGGAGCCATAAGAAATGGAGGCAGTTTTGGTAAAGCTCCAGTTTAGGGCAATCTCCATGTAATTTGCTTCCTAAGCCATATAATAAATTCTTCATCTTTTCTCCATAATTGGTTAATTGTATGTGAACATTGTTTTTCAAATATTATATATTGAAAGAAAGAATATTTATAAGTTTGTATCACTAATTTCATCTCTTTAATTCCCTCAATCTCATTTTCAGATAATAACAACCGAAAATAGATGGATTAGTTGTTAGATTTATCTACTTAAATGGGTGGCAAATTATCTTTTTTCAGATATTAATAAAATCTCGTGCAAGAAATTAAGAGATCAAAGCCATGCATCCTTGTTCTAGAGCTAGCTGGAAAACAAACATGCAAGTCAAACGTGGAATCACGTCCCATATATATGTGTGTGCGCGCGCCCCCAAATCAAACGTGCAAAAGTATGTCAACATTTTAATGTATATTCTTACAGATTTCTTACCACAAAAAAGCCGAGCAACAGAGAAACTACATTAACAGGCATTGACTTTGGAAACATGAGACCTTAATTCAGGTAGTTGACAGGTAAAAAAACATAGGAGATCTACTCGATCGTACTTTAGTGTGTTGTTGTATGCCAAAAGTTGATCGATGCCATATCCAATTCCAAGCGGCATGGAGAGCAGCCAATGAGGAAAACAACCTTCCTCCATATTTTCAATTCTTACCTCTTTCCACAACTACACAAGCATTAATTGTTTTATCTTCAATTCTCTATTTACTGTCAAATGCTATAAAATACTGTCAAATAACCAACTAAACGGTCTAAAATGATAAAAAAAACAGACAGAATACATTTTGAAATAAGTCCACACTCCAGTCAACGTATTGGCAATGTCACTAGCTAGGATTTCAGGAAATACCACGAAGTTCTTTATTTCATTTTTTATATATGAGGGAAAAGAAACCTAGTCTGGTCATGATCTTCAAGTTTAGCTAGAGGTGGTTTAGGTTAGTTTAACTCCAATTCCAAACAAAATATAGAGGGGTGAACTTGAAAAAAAATCAATTTTAAAAAAAAAATAGAAAAACAACTAACAAACCAGGCACTTAATTAGATCATGTGAATGAAAATAGAAAGCAAGCTGGTAAAGATTACGAAGCCAATTCCAAAACAACTCAATGCTGAAAGATGGAATGTAACAAATATTAAATTAAAAAATTTTAAAATACATCTGAGTCAACCCGAGCTAACCTACCAAACTCATAATCTAAGTGATGGAACTATGATAAATGAATAGAAAGGAATTAAAGAGAATCACGAAGCCCAATACCAAAAAACTCCAACCTTGAAGGATGAAACTTAAAAAGAAAATTAATTTTCAACCAGTCTAATATTGAATGATAAAATTAGAAAAAATGTTTTTAGTAAATTTAACAAAGAATAATGACAAATAAAAAAAACCAAGATAGCCCGAGTACTTTTCAAAATTTATAAAAATTCTATAGAAAGAAAATAAATAAACTAACATAGCCCAATCTCCAATTGAATAAATGTTGAATGATAAAACTGAAAAAACATGAGTTTTAAAAAAGAAAAAAAAAACTAGGCAAACTCAGGCAAACCTCCTAAATTTCGGTTAATCTCTAAAACTCATAACCCATAAAATCCTAGACCCGGACTCAATAAACAACCTCAATTCCCAACCAATTTAATGTTGAAGGATGGAATTGAGAAAAAAAATCAATTAAAAAAAGTTGTCACAGTAAAAAAATAGCAATCAAAAGAATATGAAACAAATTTGATAGGAAAAAACATAAGAAGTATGAATTTCTTTAAATAAAATTAAAAAAACTATTTCAAATAAAATAAATAGTAATAAAAAGAATAAGACTGAATTTAAAAGATAAAAAATTGAAGGGGGATAAAATTGAAAAAAAAATCTATTTTTATAAATTATTCTAAATAAAAAAATAGCAATCAAAAGAATATGGATCAAATATAAAAGAATAATAAAATGAAGGGCTACTTTAAAGTTTTGAAAAGGTAGATATTAAAATTGAGGAGGAGAGAGAAAAGAAGAAAAAAAAAAGATCGTCGACATTATGTCGAGGGACATTGCCACATGTGTAGCCTCATCATAAAGGGGATGCTAAGACGATTCAAACACCACTGCGGAAAGCAACATTTGGTCACTGAACAACCTCACACGCACCAATAGTTTTTTTTTATTAATATTTAATATTTGATCAGATACAAAAATGCCCATGAGTCAACTTAATATTAACCATAAAACCACAATGAAAATATTAAAAAGCTCTTGGAAGATAGTTTAATAGATTTTTCTCTTAAAGGATAATTAATTAATCATATTGTGCTAAAATAATTGAAAAAACCAAAAAGGCCCTGAATGTCAGATTTAATATTTTTTTATTTGAGGGGTAGTCAAGTTATTTTACTGTGCAAAAAAAGTAAAAAGACTATTCTACCCCCACACAATTTAAAAATGATAATTGATTCATGATGAAAAGACCTTAGTAACCTCAATGCCTAGATAAAAGTTTAATGGCATAAGG
Source organism: Populus x sibirica (assembly GCA_019202695.1). Taxonomy (NCBI): domain Eukaryota; kingdom Viridiplantae; phylum Streptophyta; class Magnoliopsida; order Malpighiales; family Salicaceae; genus Populus; species Populus x sibirica. Next base: position 1,798,346 of record JAGMVL010000423.1, read on the forward strand.
GAAATTTCATCATAATATTATTCCAATAAATAATGTTTCGAGTCTATGTGAATAGTAATTTCCCTTTTAGTTTTAGTTTTCTTTTAATATTATTCTAAAGAAAGTAAAGTGTACAATATATATAAAAGAATATATATAAAATTTGCTCTAATTAAATCTTGAAACTAAATATTATGTCCTAACTATACAATCTTTATAAAATTTACAAGAAATCTAACACTATTTTCAAGTTGATGCATAAATGTCACACATATCTAACTTGTTTAAAAATCTTTAAAAAACTTGATTTAAAACTACTTAGATGAGAAATTGATCCTTAAATCTAATATTAGGATACTCCATAATTTTTTTATCCAATTTTCTTCTTAATAAAGAATATATCTACCTTTATATATTTTATACAATCATGTTGAATTGAATTATAAGTAATAACACATGCTGCTTTATTGTCATAAATAGTTGAATAAGTTGCCGGGATGAATAACCAAAATCCTATATTACAAAATCTTACAATAGAATTCTTAACCACAATGCTTTATAAAGTTGAAGAGTCATACCTCTAAATTCAGCTTCTATATTTAAGCAAGCTACACCACTTTGATTATTGCTTCTTTATGTAACGAGATTACCACCTATAAAGATAAAATAACTAGAAATAGACAACCTATTATTTACTACTCCAGCCTAGTCAGGATTAGTATATGCATTTATGCTTTGACAATTTATATTTTTAATAAATAAAATTTCCCTTTTTAGTTGCAACTTTCAGATATCTTTAAATACTCAAAACTACATTCATATATTGCGTTATTAGATTATACATAAATTGACTAACAATAGTCAATGCATAAGCTAAATCTGGTTTTCAAAACGTGATATTTGTTTAAATATCGTGATTGTGAACCGTAACATATAAAATTTTAATTGATGTCGCGACTCATAACTACAACATCAATTAAATTTTGAAATGACTTCATATCTTATTGTTTGGAAACCTACTTGTGTAGGAAATAAGAAGTCAAGAGCTACATCATGAAGTTTGTCTGGTATTGCATGGTTATGTACTTTCCCGAGTCCCTTGTACCTTATCTCTTGTCTAGTATTCCTCATCAATCTACAACTAAAATAGCTTAGAAGACCCCTTAGACAAGGTCAATCCAGTTGAATTGATTCTTTTTGCCATGCTAGTTGCCTTATTTGTTGGGCCAGTTGTAGAAAAAAGTGCTTCTATAAGAATTTTTCGTATTAGGAGCAGCCGAACAAGTGTCAAAAGACAAGATATTAAATATTGTGGTTTACAACCGCAAATATATATATATATATATATATTTATATTCAAATGTTGTGGTTCTAAATCACGATATATAATCAAATATCATAGTTTTAAACTGTGATATCTTTAAATTATTTTATTTCACTAATATTTTTTTTATGGTGTGTGATTTCATCATTTATTTGTATTTTGTGCGCCGAAAGCTTTGCCCCCCGTGACTTTGATTTTCATGAAATGAAATACCCAATTTTGTCTTCATACCAGCAAAAACACGTTTCCAACTAAAAGCCACCACCAATATGGACAAAGCGAATGTGCAAGTGGAATGATCAGTTCTATATATGTTCTCACAGTTGTTTATTTGATATAATCACATTTCTGA